>CM035842.1:87925476-88435476 GCA_020510985.1 Pholidichthys leucotaenia | reverse complement strand
TTATATCAAACTAGTGCATGCACGTAGAACCAAATATTCCTGTCTGAAACGGGTATCCCAATCAGGCTTTCCAGGTCCAAATGTAGGCCATGTTTGAAAGTAAAGAGGTGTAGTCTATATGTAGGCAATCACATGTTCGACTTTGACAAATATGAAAGGGAGTAAACGGCACTAAGATTTATTTGATTGTGTGAATATTAATTACATATGCCAAATTATCCTTTAGATCTACGCAATCACAGCAACATTATAGTACTAGTGTATACCTGTACATGCCCGTAGAAACCAAGTATAAGCAAGTATTTCTGCATGCCCATAGAAAGCAGGTGTAAGCAAGCACATCGGCACTCGTTCATTGATGCCTGCTTTGATATTTGATGGTGTCATAGCGCGTCCTATGATTGTGAGTGACTGGCTTTGATCTTTGATGATGTCAAAGTGAGTCCTATGATCTTTGAGGATGGCATAGCGAGTTCTATGATGCCTGCATTTGATCTTTGATGTTGTCATAGCGAGTCCTATGATCTTTGATGCTGTCATAGCGAGTCCTATGATCGTGAGTGATTTATAGCGAGTCCTATGATCGTGAGTGATGCCTGCCTTTGATCTTTGATGTCCTATGATCGTGAGTGCGCTTTGATGATGTCATAGCGAGTCCTATGATCTTTGATGATGTCATAGCGAGTCCTATGATCATGAGTGATTTATAGCGAGTCCTATGATTGTGAGTGATACCTGCCTATGATCTTTGATGATGTCATAGCGAGTCCGATGATCGTGAGTGATACCTGCCTTTTGATCTTTAATGTCCTATGATCGTGAGCAATGCCTGCCTTTGATCACACACAGACACACACACAGATTTTCTTGAATCACTCTATATTATGGCGTCTATATGACATCATATAGACATCATGTAGATCATAGGCGATCCTATGATCTTTTAGTGAGTCCTATGGCCGTGACGGACAGACGAGACAGCACAGACAGAGAATTCTTGAATTATATCACTCTATAAATTCAAGAAATCTGTGTGTGTCTGCCACCAAAGATCAGAGGACCACCTATGATGTTCCTATGATCTCTGTATGATGTCGTATGATGTTCCTATGTATAACGACTCCTTATGTGTGAAATGTCCGATGATGTTCCTGTGTAACAAAGGCAGGCATCACTCACGATCATAGGACTCGCTATGACATCATCAAAGATCAAACGCAGGCATCACTCACAATCTTTTAAAATCTGTGTGTGTGTGTGTGTGTGTGTGTGTCTGTCACGACCCAAGATCATAGGACTGCCTATGATGTTCCTGTGATCTCTGCATGATGTCCTATGATGTTCCTATGTATAACAAACTCCTTATGTGTGAAATGTCCTATGATGTTCCTGTGTAACAAAGGTAGGCATCACTCATGATCATAGGGCTCCTGCTATGACATCATCAAAGGTCAAACACAGGCATCATTCATGATCATAGGACTCGCTATGACATCAGCAAAGCTCATAGGACTCGCTATGACATCAGCAAAGATCAAATAAAGGCATCATATGACTTGCTATGACGTCAGCAAAGATCATAGGACTCACTATGACATCATCAAAGATCAAAGGCAGTCACCACTCACAGTCATAGGACTCACTATGACATCATCAAAGATCATAGGACTCGCTATGACACAATCAAAGATCAAAGCCAGGCATCACTGAACGACTGCTGACGTGCTTGCTTACACCTGCTTTCTACGGGCATGCAGAAATACTTGCTTATACTTGGTTTCTACGGGCATGCACAGGTATGCACTAGTATAAAGTGATCATTTTTTTTAAGCATTAAATCTTCAGTATTATCTTTTTCTAATCAAATTTGTCACTTCCTTGTTTTGTCCAGGGAACACTGTGGTGACTGACAGGTCGTGATACCGGCGTATTGTCCAATCAGCATGGCCATGATGCGGCGTATTATCCAATGAGCACAGAATCAAGCACCCTGCCCCCACTTCTTGAAGCCAGGACACAAATGGCCCTTTTCCACTAGCCCCAGTTGGCCTTACTCTACACTACTCGCCACTACTCGTTTCGGCCTCGGTTGTGTTTCCATTGCAACTGGGTACGCCTGGGATGGGCGGGATTTTTTTTTAACTGCAAGGCGGTGCCACACTCCCGTGACGTAAATCACGCGACCCAAGCAAAACATAACATGGCGGCTGTACAAGGCGACTCCTCGGTCTGTGGCTTTTTGTCACCGTAAATGCCAAAAAGGATCGCCAGACAAGGGGACAGGCAGCGAGACGAAACACTCTGGAATAGTATTGCAGCTTCTGGGAGAGCCAAAGACATGAGGATACAAACTAGATCATATATGACGGTAAGCTAATGGTTGCTAATGCTAGTTTGCTTTAAGTACGTCGTACTACACTGTAATGTCTGCAAGTTATCGCTGTTATATACTAAAATATGTATGCTGTGTGTGTGTGTGTGTGTGTGTGTGTGTGTGTGTTTCAGATGGCTCTGTTGTGGGAAAATTACCGCTTCAAACGGTCGGTCTGGGCGTTCAACACAGCCTGTCACTGGTGTCACCCCAGCTTCACAAATGACCAGTGGTTATCGAGCTTAAGAATGTCTGTAGAAACGTTTAGCTTCCTGTGCAACAAATTGCTCTGATCTGCGTGAAAATCATGGAGACTGTTGAGACATGATGGGACGTACCTGCTCCAGCAGCACTGAGTCTGTGGTGGTGTCATGGCAAAAAGTGATCAGCTGACACAACTTGATTGCCAGGTTGTAGTTATGGGGTTATATTAACCACAAAATATATATTCAAAAAGTAAACAGTACTGAGTTAAGTATAATAAGATACATTTGACAATTATGATGCATTTTAGGCCAAAACAAACTTGACCTAGGATTAAAAGCAATTAAAATAATGCAGTCACAAGGTTACATGGAAAATACTTGATTTACTAGATACATGTACTGTAGAAATATACATTCTCTGCATGAACAATGTACTATACAGTGGGGCAAAAAAGTATTTAGTCAGCCACCAATTGTGCAAGTTCTCCCACTTAAAAGATGAGAGAGGTCTCCAATTTTCATCATAGGTATACTTGTGCCCTTCAGAGGTAAAGTGGGCTATCCCACAAAACCGTTATTTTGAGAAAATGAGCTCTAAAGTTGAAATATTCTCAAAAAATCAGTGTGCCTATATCATTAAAAAGTTACCCCCTATAATTACCTTCAAGGTGTGACTTAAATATGAAAATATATTTAAATCACATAAACTTTAGAGCTCATTTTCTCAAAATAATGGTTTTGTGGGATAGCCCACTTTACCTCTGAAGGGCACACTTCAACTATGAGAGACAAAATGAGAAAAAAAATCCAGAAAATCACATTGAAGGATTTTTAATGAATTAATTGGTAAATTCCTCGGTAAAATAAGTATTTGGTCACCTACAAACAAGCAAGATTTCTGGCTCTCACAGACCTGTAACTTTTTCTTTACGAGGCTCCTCTGTCTTCCACTCGTTACCTGTATTAATGGCACCTGTTTGAACTCGTTATCAGTATAAAAGACACCTGTCCATAACCCCAAACAGTCAGACTCCAAACTCCACTATGGCCAAGACCAAAGAGCTGTCAAAGGACACCAGAAACAAAATTGTAGACCTGCAGCAGGCTAGGAAGACTGAATCTGCAATAGGTAAGCAGCTTGGTGTGAAGAAATCAACTGTGGGAGCAATTATTAGAAAATGGAAGACATACAAGACCACTGATAATCTCCCTCAATCTGCGGCTCCACGCAAGATCTCACCCCATGGGGTCAAAATGATCACGAGAACGGTGAGCAAAAATCCCAGAACCACACGGGGGAACCGAGTGAATGACCTGCAGAGAGCTGGGACCGAAGTAACAAAGGCTACCATCAGTAACACACTACGCCGCTAGGGACTCAAATCCTGCAGTGCCAGACGTGTCCCCCTGCTTAAGCCAGTACACGTCCAGGCCCGTCTGAAGTTTGCTAGAGAGCATTTGGATGATCCAGAAGAGGATTGGGAGACTGCCATATGGTCAGATGAAACCAAAATAAAACTTTTTGGTAAAAACTCAACTTGTCGTGTTTGGAGGAGAAAGAACATCATACCTATTGTGAAGCATGGGGGTGGAAACATCTTACTTTGGGGCTGTTTTTCTGCAAAGGGACCAGGACGACTGATCCGTGTAAAGGAAAGAATGAATGAGGCCATGTATCGTGAGATTTTGAGTGAAAACCTCCTTCCATCAGCAAGGGCATTGAAGATGAAACATGGCTGGGTCTTTCAGCATGACAATGATCCCAAACACACTGCCCGGGCAACGAAGGAGTGGCTTCGTAAGAAGCATTTCAAGGTCCTGGAGTGGCCTAGCCAGTCTCCAGATCTCAACCCCATAGAAAATCTTTGGAGGGAGTTAAAAGTCTGTGTTGCCCAGCGACAGCCCCAAAACATCACTGCTCTAGAGGAGATCTGCATGGAGGAATGGGCCAAAATACCAGCAACAGTGTGTGAAAACCTTGTGAAGACTTACAGAAAGCGTTTGACCTCTGTCATTGCCAACAAAGGGTATATAACAAAGTACTGAGATGAACTTCTGTTATTGACCAAATACTTATTTTCCACCATAATTTGCAAATACCGGAGTGGTGGTTACCGGAGTGGTGGCTCAGTTGGTAGAGCATCCGCCCCACACCCGGGAGGCAGGGGTTCAAATCCTGGCCAGGTCATGCCGAAGACCATATAACGCATATAACGCATCACAGGGGCTCCACTTCCAGTTGTAGAGGACGTCTACAGGAAAAGATGTCTGCGCCGGGCACGCAGCATTCTTAGGGACTTCAACCATCCTGCCCATGGACTGTTCCAGCTTCTCCCCTCCAGAAGGCGTTTCAGAAGCCTTCGGACTAGAACCAGCAGGTTTAGGAACAGTTTCTTTCCAACAGCTGTCACGTTATTGAACTTAGTTCCCCGCTGACTGTCTTACCATCATCTCTTACCATCCCCACCTGTACATAACTGCCCATCTAACTTATTGTACATTATTTGCACATAACAGTACTCTTAACTTTCTGCACTGCTGCATATATTTGCTTAAAAAAAAAAAAAAATCCAAGATGGCGCCCACAGTGGTCGCCATGGTGCTTCGCTGCGCCCTTTGTTTGTTTTTGTTTGTCAATTGTGTGTCTGCCTGCTCTTATACCCGTGAAGAACTTCTAAATATCAGGACTTTCACTCCCACGGACCTACTCCCAGTTTTTTTAGCTCCTGCCGCCGATCTGGTTCATTGCTTGGCTCGAAAAGTGAGACGGCGAAAGAGAGGAAGACGAGCGGGCGCTCTCGTCCGGCTTCGCAGGAGAGGCACGCACACGGCGTTGCCTGGCATTTTTCTGTCCAATACCAACACTCTCTCTAACAAGGTAGATGAACTGAGACTGCTGATGTGTTTTAAGGACCTCTCTTCCTCGGCTGCCCTCTGTTTTACCGAGACCTGGCTCAGGGAAAACACACCGGACAGCGCGCTGCGCCTCGAGGGATTTCAGCTGTTTCGTGCTGATCGTGACACAGAGCTGTCCGGCAAGACCACAGGAGGCGGAGTCTGCTTTTACATCAACAGCAGCTGGTGCTCTGATGTAACGGTAATTTCCAAACACTGTTCTCCCGCCCTGGAATTTCTTTTTATTAACTGCAAGCCATTTTATTCCCCGCGGGAGTTTGCCTCATTCATCCTCGCCGCTGTGTACGTCCCTCCCGACGCGGACACGCGCAAAGCTCAGCGCGTGCTCGCGGATCACATCCAACACATGGAGCGGATTTTTCCAGACTCTCTGGTTATTGTGGTTGGCGACTTTAACCAGAGCAATCTGAGCCACGATCTCCCCCGCTACAAACAGTTTATTAAATGCCCCACCAGAGGAATAAACACGCTGGATCACTGTTACACCACAGTGAAAGACGCATATCGCGCTGTTCCCCGCGCTGCGCTGGGATTATCTGATCACGTGATGGTCCACCTCATTCCCACATACAGACAGAGATTGAAGCTCACTAAACCTGTTGTGAGCACTACGAAGAAATGGACCAGTGAAGCTGAGGAGAAGCTGGAAACGTGCATGGAAATAACTGACTGGGTCATGTTTAAAGGAGCCACGCATGATCTGGATGAATACACGGACACTGTGAACTCTTATATCCACTTTTGTGAGGAGGACATTCTTCCATCGCGCACCAGGGTGAGGTACTCAAATGACAAGCCCTGGTTCACAGCTAAGCTCAGACAGATCAGGAAGGAGAAGGAAGCAGCGCTGAAAAATGGAGACAGGGACTGCTACAGGGAGGTTAAATATCGGTTTAACAGAGAGCTGAAGAGAGCTAAATCTGTGTATTCTGAGAGACTCCAGCAGCAGTTCACTGCTAATGACTCGGCTTCTGTGTGGAGAGGACTGAGGCAAATCACCAACTATCGGCCTCAGGCTCCTAAAGGTCAGGATGACAAAGCCCTTTGTCAAAGACTATCCCAACACTATGCCCGTTTTGACACCTCGTCATCTGTGTCCAACTCCCCCCCCTCTCCAGCTCCACAGCCTCCACGATCCCTACTTCATCAAAGGCGCCCCCCCTCCTCCCCCCCTGCCCTTGTCATCAGTGAGCAGGACGTGCTCAAACAGTTCTCCAGACTGAACCCGCGCAAGGCCCCCGGTCCGGACGGTGTGTCTCCCTCCACCCTGAGACACTGTGCGAAACAGCTGGCTCCTGTCTTCACAGACATTTTTAACACCTCCCTTAAGCTATGCCACGTGCCGCTCTGCCTCAAATCCTCCACCATCATCCCTGTCCCCAAGAAGCCACGGATCACTGGACTTAATGACTACAGACCTGTAGCGCTCACCTCTGTAGTCATGAAGTCCTTTGAGCGCCTGGTCCTGCCCCACCTCAAGTCCATCACCACCCCTCTCCTGGACCCGCTGCAGTTTGCCTACCGAGCCAACAGGTCTGTAGACGACGCAGTCAACCTGGCCCTCCACTCCATCCTGCAGCACCTGGACTCCCCGGGAACCTACGCCAGGATCCTGTTTGTGGACTTCAGCTCCGCATTCAACACCATCCGCCCCGCTCTGCTCCAGGACAAGTTGTCCCTGCTCAACGTGCCTGACTCCCTCTGCAGGTGGATCACCGACTTCCTGACGGACCGGAGGCAGCATGTGCGGCTGGGAAAGACTGTCTCAGACTCTGCTAGCATCAGCACCGGATCACCCCAGGGCTGTGTACTTTCCCCCCTACTCTTCTCCCTTTATACCAACTCCTGCACCTCCAGCCACCAGTCTGTCAAGTTGATCAAGTTTGCGGACGACACCACCCTCATCGGGCTCATCTCCAACGGCGACGAGTCCGCCTACAGGAGAGAGGTGGCCCAGCTGGCATCCAGGTGCAACAACAACAACCTGCAGCTGAACGCTCTGAAGACAGTGGAGATGATTGTGGTCTTCAGGAAAGTCACAACCCCTCTGCCCCCCCTCACCCTCACAGGCTCTCCCATCACCACTGCTGATTCCTTCCGCTTCCTAGGCACCACCATCACCAGGGACCTCAAGTGGGAGCCGACCATCAGCTCCCTCATCAAAAAGGCCCAGCAGAGGATGTTCTTCCTGCGGCAGCTGAGGAAGCTCAAGCTACCCACCAAGATGTTAGTGCAGTTCTACACAGCCATCATCGAGTCCATCCTCACCACCTCCATAACCGTGTGGTACGCAGGAGCCACTGCCAGGGACAGACTAAGGCTGCAGTGCGTCGTGCGCACTGCTGAGAAGGTGATCGGCTGCAAGCTCCCATCTCTCCAGGATCTGTACATCTCCAGGACCCGGAGGCGTGCTGGCCGGATCATAGCCGATCCCTCACACCCTGGTCACGTACTGTTTGCCCCCCTCCCCTCAGGTAGAAGACTTCGGTCCATCCAGACTAAAACCTCCCGTCACATATGAACAGCTTCTTCCCCTCAGCCATCAGACTGCTGAACACTAAGTGACTTATTGACTCTCGTGCACTATGTACAGCAGCTCAACCAGACTCATGTCAATCATCACTGTTTTCTTCCTGCATTACCGACTGCACTATATGGTTCTCCACATTATCTGCTGCTCGCTAATATACGTATTTTAACTGCTGACCAGTATTACTCACTCTTATTCTACACTTTATTGCATGTATAGTTTATTTCTTTTATTTTATCATGTTTAATGTTGCAGCATTGCACCGAGACAAATTCCTAGTTTGTGTACTACATGAACAATGGCAATAAATCTGATTCTGATTCTGATTAAATTGCACATACTGTTAATTACCGTATATACTGCACTGCTGTCCTTTGCACTTCTGATTGGATGCTAAACTGTGTTTCGTTACCTTGTATTCATACATGTGTAATGACATTAACGTTGAATCTAATCTAATCTAATCTAAAAGTGGAACTTCCTGCCGTCCAGCTTGGTGCTCAGCAATAATGGAATGGAGGAGGGAAATCTGTGGGGGCGCCTTGCATGGCAGCGGCCCTCTGATTCTGCACTGGGGTGTGTGTGATTGACACTGTAGATAGGTAAAGCACAATCTCGTTCTACTATACATGATTGGTTGTACGGTTGAATGACAATAAGGGTGATTTAATTTAATTTTAATTTAAATAAATTCTTTAAAAATCAGACAATGTGATTTTCTGGATTTTTTTTTTTCTCATTTTGTCTCTCATAGTTGAGGTATACCTATGATGAAAATTGGAGACCTCTCTCATCTTTTAAGTGGGAGAACTTGCACAATTGGTGGCTGACTAAATACTTTTTTACCCCACTGTACATTCATTCATGTAGTATTGCACTGGGAATTGCACTGACAATAAACCTTTGAAGTTTTTGCAGATGTCTCTTTTTTTATATGTGAAGGTTACCACCGAGTGGCACAAATTAAATACTAACAGATTGGAAAAGCTGTCTAAGAACAGTCCAGCGGTTTGAGAAATCACTTTTGGTTTGGTGTAAGTCTCTCAACAGAATTATGAACCGTAAAGCAGTTTGTGTTAAAATGTTAAATCCCATTAAACCCTTACCTGGGGGTTTCCAATCATGTGTCATGGAGGGCCAAGACCCTGCAGGTTCTCTCTTCTACCTGGTCTCTTCAGCAGGTATTCTCACTGATCAGCAGTCAGTGGAAGAAATTCAGTGGAATCTGCTGTTGAAGACACTGTTTGGAGGTAAAGCCTGCAGGGCCTTGGCCCTCCATGGCACATGATTGGACATCCCTGCCCAAACCCATTATGATAAAGTACAGATGCTAATATGGCCCAGAATTCCTCCATATACTGGTACTGTCATTAAAGTGTGCAGGGTCTTTTGCTGTGGCACATCCAACAATACAGTCTTCAGTTAAAATAATTGTTTTGGTTGCTTTTTCTTAAAAATGAGCCATTATTTTCAAAGTCACTGATAAATGGTTTGTACTGTTGACTCTTTTCCCACCGGTGTCTTAACAGACAAAATAGAAAATCATGATGCAAACACATAAGTCACTAAATTGTTTATTACAATCAGCAGCAAATTCCAGGTTATTCAGAATGTGCAAAATTCAAAGTGTAAAAAAAAAACCAACTTAGAATGGGTCACACACGCCGGCCACACTGCCTCACTGAGAAGCAGCTGGGATGTGCCCCTCAAGCTGGTCCCAGTTCAGCAGATCTCCAGCCTGCATCTCTGTAAATAGTGAGGCAAGGTCCAGTTTGGGTGGATCGTTTCCCTCTTGCCTAGACTAAAGACAGAAATGGGTGGTGGTTAATTAAAGCAAGTTTAAAACATATTTGGGAAATACACTTGTTGCTAAAAGCCAGTGGTGAAGTGTGAATGAATGAATGAATCTTTATTTCAGATAGATTAAAAGTAAAGATTAAAAGAAAATAGAATAATATAACAAAGGGGAAAAAATCTAACAAAGTCAAATTAAACAATAACTCCTCTGATTATACAGTTCAACATAGGTTATCCGAAATGGGTGATGGCTGAAGCCGCAGCTTATATTGCCCACCATATTCCATCCAAGAATTCAAAAGAAAAACAAAACAGGAGCAATTACAATTTGAATGTGACAAAGTACTTCGTTGTTGTATTTAACCACAATTTTCATGTAGCTGTGCTTCAGTAAAGTAGATTTTACAAGGGCTGGGTTACATTTAAAATCATCTGTTTTTACTGTGGCCTCAGCAATCTGAATGAATTAATACATTCACTTGAATGGAATCTAGTACTTTAACTGAGAGTGTGCATCACCGAGAATGGAGTCGCTCAGTCAAAATATGGAATTTTTAATCAATAAAAGTTTAGTCACCGCTGTGTCTCTTCTTGCCCTGGCTTCTAGTGTGGGCAGTGTTTTGTTCTTTTATTGCTAAAATATAAAAGGAAGCACTACAATGGGTCTCAACTATTTGTAATGTGTCCTGTTACTGCATGAATTTATTGATAGACTATAAACTACATATATAAACTAAATTATATTGGTGACTGAACAACTCCCATTCCCCAAAGTGCAACATACAATTATGAATATAACTCACAAAGGATCACACAAGTGATTTGACAAAAAAAATAAATACATTAACAAGCGGTTTATTTTATAGTTGATGTGCCAGTCATTTTCAGTTATTCTGTAATTAATATTCATACAATCAAATAAATCTCAGTTCAGTCCCTTTTATATTAAGTGGAAATTGTGCTACTTTGGTTTTGGCACTTTATCTATAAAAGCAAAGGATTTCAGTACTTTGGCACAGTGGCAAGGTCCATTGTGGGGCGACTGCTTTTCCTTTCCTCTTGCCTAGACCAAAGACAGAAATGGATGGTGGTTAGTTCAAGCAAGTTCAAAACCTATACAAGCACATCTCCAAAAATTAGAATATCATGAAAAACTTCAATATTTTTGTCACTCATTTCAGAAAGTGAAACCCATATATAGATTCATTACATGGACAGTGATATATTGCAAGTGTTTTATTTTAATTTTGATGATTATGGCTACAGCCCATGTTAACCAACATTTCAGCGGCCGACATTTCTATTTAAAAACTTTTTTTAAATTAATTTTATGTAATGTTGGGACTTCCGGGAAGATGGCGGAGAGACATAACACTTAAACAAAGAGCTCTCCCTAGCCGGATTAAAAATCATCGGTAAATGGCCAACTCGACATAAACGAATCAATAAACTAAGGGATGAAAACACGAAGGAACCGGGCACAAGGACAAAAACAGGGTAAAATTGAAGAATTCCTCTCCAACAACGCAGGAAAAACCGCTGTACGCAAAGCCCAAAAAAACGAGATGTCTACAGCAGAGAAAATGGAGGACACCAGACTCGACAACATGAACGCTGGCATCGCCAGTTTGGGTGAAGAGTTAAGAGAATTCAAGCGACAGCTACAACAGGATTTAGCGGCTCTTAAGGAGGAACTGAAAAAAGAAATTAAGGAGGAAATCATGGACCTCCGAAGAGAAATGGAGCGTAAATTAACGGAAAACATGGAGGAGCTGCGCTCCCAGCGGGCGTGTATGACAGAAGCGCAGACCCGAATTTCGGAACTAGAAGATTGGAAAAGCGAGGCAAACGAACAACTACAGACCCTGATGACGCAAACGCAGAGGATGCAGGAGAAAATAAACGACTTGGAGAGCAGATCCCGACCAAGCAATATGCGCATCTTTGGAATTCCGGAGGGCATTGAAGGCAACTCGATGACAAAATTCATGGATCAGTTCTTAAAAAAAGAACTGGAAATACCCGGAGAAACGGATCTGCAGATTCAACGGGCGCACAGAACACCGACACAGAACCCGAAAACAAACTCTCCACCCAGGTCAGTTGTGGTAAACTTTGTGAAATATGACATAAAGGAAAGAATCCTGATGCAAGCATGGAAAAAAAAGATACGAATCGGCGACAAACAGGTATTTTTTGACCATGACTACCCGACAGAAATCGTGCAGCAGCGGAAGAAATATGCCAACATTAAAAAAACGCTGAAAGAGAAAAAAATTAGATTCCAAACGCCGCTAACGAAAATGAGGATTCATTGGGAGGAAGGCACAAGAACCTACAACACGGCCGAAGAGGCAGCGCGGGATATGATGGAGCGGGGCCTTGAGGTGAGCGTGCCGAAGGAGACGGCTGGAGCAGCGGCGGCCCTGAACGCACCACGACAGATGGAGTGGAGACGAGTGAACGGCGGAAGAAGGGGGAGAGACGTAGAGCAGCGGGCCCAGGACAAGCTACAAGGCTTTCAACTGAAAGCCTAGATCATAACAAAGATTAAGAAAGGCACAGAAGAAATGAAGGCCAAGAAGACAAGGTAAAAGAGAAACAGACGGCTAGGAGAGGTTTAAGTGATATTTGTTGGACATTTCTAGACTTATGACTATTATTTGGATAGTAATTAGAAGTCTAGGAAGGGCCCTTCACTCTGTGAAGACAAACCCCCCACCCACCAACAGGGACCAGTGGGCAGAAGAAAGGCCCAAAGTACGGAGGTCGAGTTTTTTTAATGTGTTTTTATATAAATATGTGTTATTTTTGTTGTTAAAGGGGCTAGGAGCACAAGTTAAAAAAATGGAAAAACATGAATATGGGTAAAAATCTTAAGATAATGACACTAAACGTGAATGGTCTGAACTCACCTGTTAAAAGGGAAAGAATAATAAGAAAATTCAAGAAGGAAAAAGCTGAAATTATATTTATGCAAGAGACACATTTGAGCAAGGCAGAACATGTGAAACTAAAGAGATTTGGCTATAAGAACTCCTACTACAGTTCATTTAAGGGAGGAGCAAAAAGGGGGGTTATGATACTAATCTCAAACAAAATACAATTTGAAAGTGAACAGGAAATCCAGGATAAAGAAGGCAGGTATGTAATAATAAAGGGAAGAATAGATGGTATGCAGATTACATTAGTGAACATCTATGCCCCACCAGAAAGTGACAAGGGTTTTTTTCAACATCTGTTTGATCTCATAGCAACACACAGTGAAGGAGTCCTAATTTGTGGAGGAGACTTAAATGCTGTCATGGATCATGAAGTTGACACAACAAGTGTTAAGAAGACAAAAAAACATGTAACAAAGTTCATAAGAACCTCACTGGCAGAAATGGGTATGGTAGACATATGGAGGGACCTACACCCACTCGAAAAAGACTATACACATTATTCAGCAGCCCATAAAGTACACTCTAGAATAGATTACTTCCTTATGAATGAAGGTGACAGACACAGGGTGAGAAATTGTTGGATTGGAGGGGCAGAAATATCAGATCATAATCCTATATACATGGAAATATATTTAAACAATAGAAAACGACAAACAACATGGAAACTTAACGTAGGACTGTTAAATGATGAGAAAATGAAAGAAAGAATAAAAATAAACATAAACGAATATATCCAAGAGAATGACAATGAAGAAGTGGACCCAACAATACTATGGGACGCACTAAAAGCCGTGTTAAGGGGTAAATTAATTGTTGAAACAGGAAAAGCAAATAAGACTAAACTGGAAGCGTATGAACAAAGATGTGAGAGACTGAGGGAATTAGAACGTAAACATCAAAGCACAAATGATCCAAAAATATATCAAGAAATTAAAGAAGAAAAAACAAAGATAAAAGAAACACAAATGGATGAAATTGAAAGGAAAAATAGATATCTAAAGCAAAAATATTATGAAACGGGGCCAAAAGCCACAAAACTGCTGGCAAAACGGTTAAGAAAACAACAAACAATGAATAATGTATATAAGATTAAAGACCCCACCACAAATAAAACCACAGTTAACCCAGAAAACATCGAAGAAATTTTCCATAATTTCTACCAAGAACTATACTCGTAACCTGAAGAAACAAATACTAAAGATACCAAAAAATTTCTAGACACATTGGACTTGCCATCAATAGGAAATCAACAAAATGAAAAACTAACAGCAGAAATAACAACACAAGAGATCAGAGATGTGATTAAGTCACTTAAAAATGGTAAATCACCAGGTAGTGATGGATACCCATCTGAGTTTTATAAACTGTTTATAGAAGAACTCATGCCACAACTCCTAAAGTCATTTAATTGGACGCTGAACAACAACAAAATACCTCCATCATGGAACGAAGCAATCATTTCAGTTATTTTAAAACCAGGGAAAGATAAAGAACAATGCGGAAACTATAGACCAATCTCTTTATTAAATGTAGATTATAAAATATACACAACAATTACATGTAAACGAATAAAGACATTCTTGACGGAATTGATAGAAGATGATCAAACTGGATTCATAGAGGGACGCCAAACACATGACAATATCAGGAGAACAATACATATAATTAACCAAATACAAAAAGAAAAGCGCAGTAATAATGAGTTTAGACGCAGAAAAAGCATTTGACAGGGTTAACTGGAAATTCCTATATAGTGTACTGGAGCGCTTTGGATTTAACGAAAAATCAGTACAATGCATAAGGACGCTATATCAAGAACCTGTGGCAAGAATCAAGATAAACGGTAGCTTAACAGACAAAGTAAATATACAAAGATCAACTAGGCAGGGATGCTGCTTATCGCCCACCTTGTTTGCTCTGTTCATAGAACCATTGGCTCAAGCGATACAACAAAATAAGAAATTAAAAGGTGTAACAATAAAGGGGGCGGAACACAAGATTGGGCTATTTGCAGACGATATTATAGTTTACCTTGAACAACCAGATAAATCAATAATGGAAATGATGAACTTGGAAACAAAAAGAAATAAAATACCTTGGAGTGAACATACCTAAAGACCTAAGCAAAATATATAAAGCAAACTATGATAGGTTGGAACAAGAAATAAAAAAAGATATTGATAGATGGTCAATCTTAAATATGGATCTGAATTCAAAAATTGAGACAGTCAAAATCAGCATACAACCTAGATTACTTTACCTCTTCCAGGCTATACCAACAGAGATTCCAGATGCCCAATTCTCAAAGTGGGACAGGATGATATCGAGATTTGTTTGGAGAGGTAAAAAACCAAGAGTGAAATATAAAACCCTCCAATTACCAAAAGAGAAAGGAGGCATGGGCCTACCGAGTCTAAAGGAATATTACTACTCAGCACAAATAAGATATATCATATGTTGGTGCGACGGAGGATATGAGGCAAAATGGAAAGAAATGGAAAAGGAAATTGAGGGACTTCCAGTACAAAGCATAATAGGGGATAAAGATGCATATAAGCAAATCAAACAAATAGACCAAATCACTAAATTTACTTTAGAACTGTGGTATAAAATAGTACAAAAATATAATATAAGGGAAGACATAAAACTATTGAAATGGGTAGCATTTGACAGTCAGTTTGAACCGGCAAAACAAGATAGGGGATACAAAAATCTGGTGAACAAGGGAATCACAGCATGGGGCAATATCGGAAAAAAAGATCTCGGGAGCTTTGTAAATATCAGGAGAAAATTTAAATTAGAAAGATCGGAATTTTTCAGATATCTGCAGATGAGAGATTACTATATGAAGAAGATTAGGCATAACCTCCAAACAGATGTGAACGAGATTGTACAACTTATTTTAAGCTCATATGCAGGAAATAAAATAAGAATTATTTCAAAACTATATCAGAAACTTATGACAAACAATCATACAAGTAACTATATAAAGGAGAAATGGGAGAAAGAGCTCAATTTAAACATAACAGAAGAAAGCTGGCAGGAAATATGGAAAACACAACACACATCAACAAATTCAAGGGCATGGAGGGAATTTGGATGGAAAAACCTGATTCGCTTTTTCATTACACCACAGATTCAAGGAAAATATACAAATACCCAATCTTTATGCTGGAGGGGATGTGGGGCTCAAAATGCAGACCACTCACATATGTTTTGGAAATGCTACAAAATATCATCATTTTGGAAATCTATGCATGTGACAATACAGAGGATATTAGGATATAATATACCAATGAACTGTAACCTGATGTACTTATGTGATCTTAAAAAAAGACAATGTTATACAGGCTGAGGACAGATATCTAGTTAAAATCTTGTTGATTGCATGTAAAAAAAACTATCACAAAAAAATGGCGATCAGAAGTTCTTCCTGACCAAGAACAATGGACTGACATTGTTGAGGACATACATATGATGGAAAAACTAACATATCGACGAAGAATGCAAGAAGGAATATGGGAGAAAAAATGGCGGAAATGGACACACTACAAAGTGCAACAACGAGGCAGAAATTGAAAGAATAACCAAAGACACTGAAAAAAACCAGAAGAATTAAGAGATGGAAACTAAAAACTTGATGGTCCAACATTTGTCCCCCCCCCCTTTTATTTTTTATTTTTTTTTTATTTTTTATTTTTTATTTTTTTTTCTCTTTTTCCCTACCCTAACCCCTTTGTTTTTTAAATGTAGAATGTGATCTGAATGCATTATATATGATGAAAAATGAATAAAAATCTAAGTTACAAAAAAAAAAATAATTTTATGTAATGTTAATTTTTTGCCAAACTGAATTTGGGGTTTTCAGGGGCTGTAAGCCATAATCATCCAAATTAAAATAAATAAATGCTTGAAATATATCACTGTCTGTGTAATGAATCTATATAATATACGGATTTCACTTTCTGAAATGAGTGACAAAAAATATTGAACTTTTCATGACATTCTAATTTTTGGAGATGTACCTGTATTCCATCTAGCTACAATGCTCCGCACTGTGTGTCTATATATATATTTATATTTATATGTATACTCGCTGCTCTTGTTTTTCTCTTGCGTTCTGATTGTTGCTCTGAGTGTTGCTATCCCTGTGCTGTTGCAATCCTGGAATTTCCCCATTGTGGGACTAATAAAGGCTTATCTTATCTTATCAGGGAAATACACTTATGAAAGTCAGTGGTGGGATGTGACAAAAATGCTTCGTTTCCCTGACCAGTGAGCACCGCAGGATCCACTCTGTACATGTACAAGTACATTATCAATCCAGGAATTTATGGTGGAACAGCACAACAACACTGTTCCAACACCTTTTATGGAAAATCCACAGAATAGGTGTGTGGGTCTATTCTGACGCTTTAGAAAATTATATGAATCACTTTATAAATCACTGGTTTGAAAATGCACTTGTATATGATGAGATTTCGGATCCTGGGGTCCTCTTGACCTGTATCCACAATATAAACACAACATGCTGAGGGCGGCTAACCCCTGGTATGTGGAAACAGATTCTAGAAAGAAATAACACACAACTTAATGCACAGCACCAAAGTGCAACACGTATACAAACCAGGACTTTAACCAGGATTAACATATTTCATTGTTTTGCTCTCACAAGCAAATACTTAGGACAAAACAAGCACGAATCAGCAGTTGGCTACTAGCTAGCTACTAGCTAACACTCGTTAGCCAGGACAGGACGGTGCTGTATCGCTCAAAAAAAGTGAGCTTACCACCAACAGGATAAATAAGCGAACAGATGCACAATATTACAAATCACTCACCATCGATGGTTCTCTCATGTTCATCTTCCGCTTGTCCGTAGTCCGGTTCTATGCTGGGCTGCCATCTGTATCGGTGCGGGTTGCTCCCCTCACTGTGGATCTGCCACCAAGCACAGAAAACTCCGCTCCTCTTCGTTGGACCACGGTGTAGATTTCCGCGAAACCTACAATTCCATCTCTATTAATATCGTATTTACACCCGGTAACCGAGTTTAGTCCGTGAACTATTGCAAATGGCGGTCGTGTAGATTCCACAGAAGACGGACGCTTTCGTGACGTTACGCCCTGGCCAATCAGTGGCTCGCAGTCTGTTGACGTCACATCTCGGCTCAACTCAGCACGGTTGTACTCTGGCCTCGAATAGGTACGAAAATAGGACCTGTTAACCGGTGCTGGGTATAATGGAAAAGGCTATAAACCGGGCCAAGTCGTACCGTGTAGGGCCAAGTGGGGACTAGTGGAAAAGGGGCTAGAGAGTAATCATAGAGCGGTGGCTAAAACTTTTATTGATAAAAAGGACATTTTTTTGACCAAGCGACTCCAAATTCGGGGATGCACACTTTCGTAACCTCAGGAAATCACTTTTAAAATCTGAGGCAAGTCTGAGAAACGGTTCAAGAGATATGCATGGAGCAGACAGACACACACAGAGATTTCTTGCTGTTATAGATAGGTGACTGATACATCTCCAGTTTTATATTCCGGAATACATGGATGATTGGCAACTTAACAGTGGCATGAGAATAGAATCACAATGGGCATGGTAACGTGACCGATTGTTGGGTGAGAATGGAAATGAAAATTAGCAAAACTAGTGCATGCCTGTAGAACGGAAGTATTTCTGTCTGAAACAGGTATCCCAATCAGGATTTCCAGGCCCAAATGTAGGCTGTGTTTGAAAGTGGAAGACAAAGAGGTGTAACCTATATGTAGGCAATCACATATTAGGCTCTGGTGAACATGGATATGGAAAGTGTGAAAGAGGAGCCAAATTAAAGTGCTGTAACTGCGGTGGTGAACATAGCTCTGCATATCAAGGCTGTGAAGCCTGCAAAAGAGCAGCAGGAATTCAGCAGATAAGTGTCCCAGGGACTAACATATGCAGAAGCTGCGAAAAAGGTGCCAGCTAAAGAAGTGGGAGTGGACTCGAACAGGCAAAGCGTGCAGACTTGCAGTGCATGCAGTAGAATTAAGGAAGATACTCTGGTTGTGAAGGAAAATAATTTTGTCTTATTTGTGGTAGATGTGATAACTTGCACTGTGAAGACTTCCAAGAAAACAGAAAAAATCAAAGTCATTGTGAAAGCAGCAGAAAATTATCTTGGCATTAAGGGGCTACAGTGGGAAGCAGTTGAGGACTTGTTAAATTCAAAGACATCATGGGCATGAGATGAGACGCAGATACGAGATTAAAAAGAACGTCACAAAGCTATGACAAAAATGTCACAAAGCTATGAGGAAAAACAGACACACAGAAAGACAGACATACAGTGGGGCAAAAAAGTATTTAGTCAGCCACCAATTGTGCAAGTTCTCCCACTTAAAAGATGAGAGAGGTCTCCAACTTTCATCATAGGTATACCTCAACTATGAGAGACAAAATGAGAAAAAAAATTTAGAAAATCAAATTGAATTATTTTTAATGAATTAATTGGTAAATTCCTCGGTAAAATAAGTATTTGGTCAATAACAAAAGTTCATCTCAATACTTTATGTACCCTTCGTTGGCAATGACAGAGGTCAAACATTTTCTGTAAATCTTCACAAGGTTTTCACACACTGTTGCTGGTATTTTGGCCCATTCCTCCATGCAGATCTCCTCTAGAGCAGTGATGTTTTGGGGCTGTCGCTGGGCAACACGGACTTTCAACTCTCTCCAGAGATTTTCTATGGGGTTGAGATCTGGAGACTGGCTAGGCCACTCCAGAACCTTGAAATGCTTCTTACGAAGCCACTCCTTCGTTGCCCGGGCAGTGTGTTTGGGATCATTGTCATGCTGAAAGATCCAGCCACGTTTCATCTTCAATGCCCTTGCTGATGGAAGGAGGTTTTCACTCAAAATCTCACGATACATGGCCTCATTCATTCTTTCCTTTACATGGATCAGTTGTCCTGGTCCCTTTGCAGAAAAACAGCCCCAAAACATGATGTTTTCACCCCCATGCTTAACAGTAGGTATGGTGTTCTTTCTCCTCCAAACACGACGAGTTTTTTTTTTTTTTCCACAATATCTTTATTGAACCTTTTTTTTTTTTAAACAAACATGACACAAACAATCAAACACTAACACTAAAGTACTACAAAAAAAAATGCACTAAAAACACCAACAACCACCAACAAAATCAAGTCTTCAACAATGCTTCTCTGTTTAGTCTCGACAATCCATTACATAAGTATACATATTATGTTCACCAGTTTGGAATTTACAAGGTCCACACACATCATTCACCTTCTTCTTCAAGAGTTATGTTTAAATTTTTTACATGATCAATAAAAGGTCTCCATATATTCTCAAACACAATTTCCTTTGATTTCAGTATATATGTTATTCTTTCTAATGGAAGGTTTGTTAACATCTGTCTTAACCACTGAGTCACATCTGGTCTATGAGTCTTTTTCCACAGTAGTGCAATACATTTTTTGGCATTAAGCAAACTGAGGTCTATGAATGTTCTTTCACTTTTATTAAAGTTATGCTTTTCTGGGTACAAACCCAACAAAAACAGTTTAGGATTCAAAATGATTTGTTTTGAGATTATTTTTTCAATTGTTACCCTCACCTCTTCCCAAAACATTCTTATTATTCTACATTCCCATACACAATGAAATAGGGTTCCTTTACTTTCCATGCATTTTGTGCATGTATCTGGTATATTTTTGTTATATCTATTTAACTCCTCCGGTGTAACATACAATCCGCATTAACCATTTGAAATGTATCAATTTAAGACGTACATTTATTGATTTGGTTTGGGCTTCTGTACAAGCCAATTCCCATTGTTCCTCTGAAATTTCAATTTGCAGATCTTCTTTCCAGTAGTTTAATCTTTTCTGTGAATTTTCACTTGAGGATAGTGTCAATGAGTTATAAAACTCTGAAATAATACCCTTTCTTTTACTATCTTTCATCAACATTTTTTCCAAGGATGAATAAATGGGTCGAGTGAGAGCTTTATTTTGATTTGATCGAATAAAGTTTCTAAGTTGAAGATATTTAAAAAAATGTGTTCTATTAAGATTAAATTTGACCCTCAGCTCTTCAAAAGACATTATGTTATCTGCACATGGCAAATATAAATCTTGAATCTTTTGAATCCCTTTTAAATTCCATACTTTAAATACAGCGTCCGCTCTTCCTGGTTTAAAATATTGATTACCCCATATTGGGCTAAATGGTGACAATAACTGTGGTTCTTTTAAATAATTTTTAGCTTCACACCATATTTTGATCATATGCTTTACAAATGGATTTTTAACTTGTTTTTGTAAATTTTTTGCCGAATCTGAGTATATGAATATGGGAAGAGGTAAAGGTAAATTGTATGATTCCATTTCAGTCCAGTGAGGGAGATCATTTAATGAAAAATAATATGTCATAGACCTCAGTTGTGCCGACCAATAATACAACATAAAATTTGGACATTTCAGACCTCCACGATCAAATGGTAAATATAATAAAGACAGACGTAATCTAGCCCTCCTGTTGTTCCATATAAATTCCACTAACTTTTTTTTAATTCTTGAGAATAAATCTAAAGGTGGTGGTAAGGGAATGTATTGAAATAAATAAAGTATTTTAGGTAAAATATTACTTTTAAGTATATTGATTCTCCCGATCATCGACATTGGTAGTGACATCCATCTCTGAATTGACTCATTGATATCTGTCATTAAGGCTTCATAGTTGACACTGGCGACTGATTCTAGCTTAGGCACAATTTGGATTCCTAAATATTTAAACTGATTTACAACGTTGAATTGATTTACCTCAGGGTCTGGGTAATTTCTCTGGGTCTCATTTAGCATTAATATTGAAGATTTAGTTTTATTTATTTTATATCCTGATATTTCCCCAAAATTCTTTATTAAATTCAACAAGGTCGGAATTGATTTTTTTAGATTCGACATAAACAAAATTATGTCATCGGCGTACAGGGGAGATTTTATGTTCTGTTGGTCCAACTTTAATTCCATATATTTGTGAATGTAAACTTATCGCCATCGCTAAAGGTTCAATTGCCATAGTAAACAGTAAAGGTGAAGGTGGACAGCCTTGTCGACATCCTCTATTGATTTTTATTGATTTTGAAATATTGTTATTTGTTAGGATTTCTGCTGTAGCATTATTGTATATTATCTGAACCCATTTTATGAAATTATTTCCAAGTCCAAACCTTTGTAAGACTTCAAAAAGAAAGAGCCATTCGACTCTATCAAAGGCCTTTTCGGCGTCCAGTGATAGGAGAGCTGTATCCGGTGCTTCTTTATTAAAATAAATAATATTAAATAGTCTTCTTACATTATGGAAGCCTCGTCTTCCCTTTATAAAGCCATTCTGATCTCGATTAATAATATTTGGTAAAATTTCTTGTATTCGTCTTGCTAAAATTTTACAGATTATCTTAAGGTCGGCATTTAATAGGCTTATTGGTCTCATATTTTCACATTTATTAGAGGGCTTACCTGGTTTTGGCAACAGTATAATTAAGGCATTATTCATGTATGATGGTAAATTATTATTTTGAAATGCTTCTAAAACCATTTCCAAAAAAGGTTTTATTAATTTATTCTTAAATTTTTTATAAAGGTCAACTGGAAGACCATCTGGTCCTGCACTTTTTCCTGATTTCATATTATCAATGGCTAGCCCAACTTCTTCTTGACTAATTTTAGACTCCAATATCTCCCTGTTTTCATTTGGAATACACGGTATAGATAGTTCGTTCAAAAACCCATTTAGTTTTGTTAAATCAGATTCATTTTTGGTATCATATAATTTTTCATAGTAATCTCTAAAGGCTCTGTTAATTTCTAAAGGATCTATAACTACCTGTCCGTTACTTATAATACTGGTAATTGGTGTTTTAATTTCTAATTGTTTAATCTGCCATGCCAATAATTTTCCTGATTTTTCACTTTGTTCATAAAAAGATTGTTTCAATCTTAGAAGACTCGAGGCAGCTCTATTCGCTGATTTTTTGTCGTATTCAGCTCTCAGAATCAGTAATTCATTCTCCAACCTTGGATCACTTCCTGAAGATTTTTTATTTTATGTTCCAATTGGGCTCTCTCCTCTCGAGTCTTCTTAGATTTTGAACCTGTATAACTAATAATATGTCCCCTAATAAAAGCTTTGAAAGCCTCCCACTTTACACATGCTGATGTTTGTGTAGTATTGATATCAAAGAACTCATCTATCTGTTTTTCTATGTACTTGACAAATTCATCTATCTGTTTTTCTATGTACTTGACAAATTCCTCATCCTGAAGCCATTTATGCTGAAATTGCCATCTACCTGATTCCTTTGTCAATTTCTTATCTACATATACTATACAGCAGGGTGCATGATCAGAGATCACGATGTTATCATAAAAAGTAGTTTTGAATCTTGGACCTTAATTCTGTGGAAATCAAAAAATAATCAATACGTGAGAATGTCTTGTAGGTACTGGAATAATAAGAGTAGGCTTTGACTTGTGGTTTCATTTCTCTCCATATATCTAGCAATCTCAATTCTTTCATAAAATGATTAATGGTCATCCTACATCCATTGTGCGTACAGTCCAGTCCTGTTGATCTATCTATACCGGGATTCAATGTACAATTAAAATCCCCTGCTATTATATGTTGCCCTGTAAGTGATGATACGATAAGAAATAAATTAGCAAAGAACTTTTGATCATCTATATTGGGACCATATAGGTTCACCAAATTTATATTTTCTAATAGCACAGATCCTTGAATGATTACATATCTTCCAAATTTGTCTCCATTTACATTTTTCACTTGAAAAGGGACTGATTTATGTATGAGAGTCATAACTCCCCTGGCTCGGGATGAAAATGATGAGGTGAAAACACTTCCTTGCCATCTACTCCTAATTCTTTTTACATCCTCCTCTATTAGATGAGTTTCTTGTAAAAACACAATTTTTGAACCCATGTCTTTTATTTTATTCATAACTTGTTTAAGTTTTTTTAAATTTTGTAGACCTCTGCAATTCCATGAAGTTAAATTAAGATTAACGCTTTGGTTTATGATCAATAGGGAGTTTGGGATTACCTTGCAGTGTAAACATGCTCATACAGAGAAGCAAAAAAATGAGTGGTTGAACATTCATCCTACAAACTACACACAAACAAATTCCCCCTTCCCACACTTGTGGCAAACCCCCCAAAATCAAAAGAAAAATTCCGTCTCCCGATATAGCCATCGACTGCTCCACATCCACGAGGATCAGCCTAAGCCACTCCTTCTTCATCCTCCCAATCACCCTAACTCTACTGCTTTTAATGACGTAACATTAACTCTCCTCTGTAGTTTTCCAACTTAACTCCAAAATTTTTAGCAACTTTGTACATCATAGTTTTTTTTTTTTTTTTTTTAATTATATAATGCAATCTGTATTTTGTAAACTTGCTATTTGCTTCAAGTCAGTCAGATGCCTGTGCAAATGCTTAATTATTCTACCTTATATTTTGTTCATGCTTAGCTCCCACCAGTCTCTTCTTCTTGGATCTTCTTGATAAACTCCTGCGCCTCCTCTGGGGTCTTGAAGATGTGGGTTCTGCCCCCATACGTGGTCAGCAGTCTCGCAGGATAAATTACACCATGACGAATCCCAAGGTTGCGCAGCTCCTTACGTACGGGATCATACTGCTTCCTCAATTGTTGGATTCCTGTGGCCCAATCTGGGTAGAACCGCACCTGCTGATCCTGGTGTTTAATCTCTCCTTTAGCTCGTGCTGCGTTGAAGATCTTCATCCTGTCTCTGTTGCTGACAAACTTCATAATTAAGGTCCTCGGTGGTCCCTTATCTCTCCGTGGGCCAATACGATGCGCGCCCTCCGGAATCCACTTTTCCAGAAAGGAACACGGGTCCCGACCTTCGGATTCTTCCGGTAGACCCACCAGCCTCAAGTTGTTCTGTCTCGACCGGGATTCCAAATCCAGAATGTTTTCTTCCAGACATTTATTTTTTTTTTCCAAAGTGCGCACCTTTAATTGGAGACAATTGACTTCATCTTCAGCACTGGAAATACGAAGCTCCATCTGCGCCATTCGTTCCACACAGTCACCCAATTCCTTTCTCATTCCTTCCAACGCTGCCATAATCCCATCAAATCTAGAGGAAAAGTCCGCTCTCATTGAACTCATAGCCGCCAGCAACGCACCTGTGTCGTTTCCCGCAGCTCCCGCGCCGTTGTTAGCTTCCTTCGCCATATTTGGTGCTTTCTCTGCTGCGTCACAGACCTGAAAGTCCGTTAATTTGGACTGTTTCTGCGGCTCGCTTTTTCCTCTACTTGGTTTTCCAGCCTTAGGCTTCACCGACATATCCTCGCTCAAACGCTGGGATACGTTCTGTCCCAAATGAGAGAGTTATTTGCCGATTTTTTTTCTCCAGAAGCAGAGCAGAGTGAGACGTGTCCTTCTTACGTGGCAGCCATAACCGGAAGTCACAAGTTGAGTTTTTACCAAAAAAGTTCTATTTTGGTTTCATCTGACCATATGACATTCTCCCAATCCTCTTCTGGATCATCCAAATGCTCTCTAGCAAACTTCAGACGGGCCTGGACATGTACTGGCTTAAGCAGGGGGACACGTCTGGCACTGCAGGATTTGAGTCCCTGGCGGCATAGTGTGTTACTGATGTAGCCTTTGTTACTTTGGTCCCAGCTCTCTGCAGGTCATTCACTAGGTGCCCCTCTGTGGTTCTGGGATTTTTGCTCACCGTTCTCGTGATCATTTTGACCCCACGGGGTGAAATCTTGCGTGGAGCCCCAGATCGAGAGAGATTATCAGTGGTCTTGTATGTCTTCCATTTTCTAATAATTGCTCCCACAGTTGATTTCTTCACACCAAGCTGCTTACCTATTGCAGATTCAGTCTTCCCAGTCTGGTGCAGGTCTACAATTTTTGTTTCTGGTGTCCTTTGACAGCTCTTTGGTCTTGGCCATAGTGGAGTTTGGAGTTTGACTGTTTGAGGTTGTGGACAGGTGTCTTTTATACTGATAACGAGTTCAAACAGGTGCCATTAATACAGGTAACGAGTGGAGGACAGAGGAGCCTCTTAAAGAAGAAGTTACAGATCTGTGAGAGCCAGAAATCTTGTTTGTAGGTGACTAAATACTTATTTTACCGAGGAATTTACCAATTAAGCCATTAAAAATCCTTCAATGTGATTTTCTGGATTTTTTTATTCTCATTTTGTCTCTCATAGTTGAAGTATACCTATGATGAAAATTGGAGACCTCTCTCATCTTTTAAGTGGGAGAACTTGTACAATTGGTGGCTGACTAAATACTTTTTTGCCCCACTGTATATGCAGTGTATGGCGGTAATGCACCTGTAAGTTGGTTGCCAAACGCCAATCAAATGTAAAAGAAGAAGAAGACTGACAAATATAAAAGGTAAAGAGTAAATGGCACTAAGAGCTGGTTGCCAACCGCTGGCACAGCTATTGACGCCGCCGAGGACACAGTCCAAGGACGGATAATTTTTTCACACATAAGGAGTTGTTCAGAACTCCTTATAAGAACTCCTGATACAAAGATATACAGTGATGATATAGAGTGAGGTACGTGGCGGTAATGCACCTGTAAGCTGGTTGCCAACCTCCAATCAAATCTCAAAGAAGAAGATTTATTTGATTGTGTGAATGTTAATTACAGAATACCTAAATATTGAAAATGAATGGGACATCCAGTATTATCGAATGTTTCAGATCCCTTGTTTATTTGTTTGTCAGATCACTTATTTGATCTTTTATCACTTATATTCAAGATAATAGTGTCGTGCATTTTGGGGAATGGGAGTTGTTCAGTCATCATAATTATTTTAGTTTATATCACTGTTCAGTGATGGAGTTCAGTGTAATACTGAATTTCTTCTGTGTATCAGAAGAAATTCTGATGAAGAATTTCTGATGAAGAGAAATTCTGATGAAGAAATTCATCGGTAAACTCATGCAGTACTATAACAGGACATGTTTACAAATATTTGAGACCCATTGTAGTGCATCATTTTATATTTTAGCAAAATTTTGTTATTTTTTTTTTTTTTGTTACTTATTTGTACCCGTAGGTAGACTTGGTTTGCAATCTGGTGACAAGCCACCGGCTGCTGGTCGCTGTGTGCGCGAGCACCCTAAACCTACATATTTTTGGTGTGCGGGAGGAAACCGGAGAAATCCCGGAGTAAACCCGCGCAACACGGGGAGAACATGCAAACTCCACACAGCTCACTGTTGGTCGGGGGCTGGGATCGAACCCACGATCTCATGATCCCCGCGATCCCCCGGCCGAGGGTAAAACTGTGCTGCCACAGTGCTAAACCACTGCGCCACCGTGCAGCCAGTTCAGCCAGTACTGAAAGGTTTTTTAAAACTTTACTGCTAAGATTGAGGTGGTGCTTATATTGTCACGCTGGGTTAGTACAGAGGCCAAATAATAATCTGAACCTTGAGGACACGACTGGCAAAGACTGAGCACCATGGCTCTATTGTAAACATTTGTTTTTTGTTCATGTGAGAAGATTATTTATTATTATTACCTCCGCCAAGGAGGTAATGTTTTTACCGGGGTCGGTCCGTCTGTCTGTCTGTATGTCTGTCTGTTACCAACATAACTCAAAAAGTTGTGAACGGATTTTGATGAAATTTTCAGGAAAGGTGTGTAATGGCACGGGGAACAGATGATTAGATTTTGGTGATGATCTGAGAGTGCATACCTCCACCTAGGGCTTTGTTTGTATTTGTGCAGCAGGATTACACAAAAACTACTGGATGAATTTGGATGAAATTTTCACCAGCGGTGGTTCTTGGGCTAGAGAGGAACCCATTATATTTTGGTGATGATCTGAGAATGCATACCTCAGCCAAGGCTCTTATCTTCTCACAGTGTGTTCGCAACAATACTCCAAAACTGATGGACAGACTTTGATGCCATTTTCACCACAAGTGGTTATAGGCCTACACACAAACCCATTACATTTTGGAGGTGATCCATGACAAACGGAAGGAGCCTTGGCGGAGGTATGCGCTCTGAGTGCTTTTCTAGTTATTATTATTATTCTGCCTAAACGTTAACCAAAATGCATTTTTTTTCACACACACCTCAGACCAAGTGAAACATTTTATAAACTGGAAAGAATATGTGCCCCATGTAGAAAATTTATCCAGCGTATGGTTGATCCATCCCACATTCATGGAGCAAAGGTTGTAGGGCCTTTCCCCCATGTTTTTTTTTTTCAACCTTTGATTAAAAAAAGTGGATCCAATCAGCTAATCGCTGAAGCCAGGAGCGAAAATCCCATTTCGTTGTTGGAGGGGACAATACACAGGAAAATCTGAGAGCTTAATTTTTAAGGGGGACATAAAAAAATGTCATCTTTTGCTGTGTTGTCTGATACTTTCTCAAATGTCTTATATTATGATGTTAGATAATTATGTCATTGTTCCTGATTAGTCCATATCCTACCTGTCTACAGGTTTTTACATGATCAACCAGCACTACCAAAAGTTGTATTGGGTGGTTGGTGTCAATTACACCATATATGACCTAACAAAATGTCTTTGCTCACCATTCTGAACACTGGTCTGATCCCCACCACAGCAGCTTTACAAGAATTTAAAGCTCAAAATAAGTTCTAAAACTAGAAGAAACACCTTAAGGAATAACTAATCTACATCAAACTGTTCTTCAAAAATATGTATTTAATTAACAAGGAGCAAAACAAAATTTCAATAGGTCTTAAAACTAGGGCTGTCAGTAACATCTTTTAATCTGATTAATCATAGTGATACTGTGGATTAAGTTACAGCAAACATGGTTAATACCCATCCATTATTACTTATGTTTCTTTTTGTGGAGGCAAAGAAAGGAACAAATATAGACAAAAATGCATAAAAATAAACAAAATAAGCAAAGAAAACAAACACAATTGGCAGCAAAATCGAGAAAAAATGAACAAAAATACACAAACTTTATGGGCAACAGTGTTTTTGAACCACTTTTCTGCAGTGAAAAATGCTGAAAATATTAGTCTATCATACAAAATGTATTATTTACAGTATAAACAGAAATGTCCCATTCCTTTTTTTTATCCTGATGATTTTTCATCATCATTGATGCCAGATAAGAAAACAGTTTCAAGATTGAAGGTTCGTTCAAAGGCTTTATTATCATGTGTACAGATAAGAAGTGCAGCATTTCCTGAGCAATGAAATTTTTACTCTGCTCTCCTTACGATTGCCAAGGTAATCAGTACACAACAATACTAATGAGGTAATAACACAGAACCAAACCACAGAATAACTAGAGGAAACAAGGAGAATGAAATTTGAAATTCCCTGTGACTGTAGTGCACAGTGAGATATTGATATCAGAGATGATATGAACCTGAGATGGCATAAGCCTATTTCAAGTGTGCAAAGGAGAAGCGTGCAGATGATCAGTATACAAATTAGCACCCAGTGTGCAAATTTCTCTGTAATGATAATACCAGTAGACTGTACATGATAATTAGCAGTAGAGTTGATATGGACATCAGACAGAGTGAGACTATGTACGCTGTACAAATGAGCAATGTGCAAATTTAGCAACTGGTGTGTGAGTTCCTATTTGCAAAACTGTGTTGCAGAGTTTTGGGAGTTTATTTGTTCAGGAGTCTGATGACAGTGGGAAAGGAGGAGTTTTTCAGTCTGGTTGTCCTGCATTTCACACTTCTGTACCTCCGGCCTGAGGGTAGAAGTGTGAACATTCTGTGCTGGTGGTGGGTGGGGTCCCAGAGGATGGCGTCAGCTCTCCTTTGGACTCTGCCGTGATAGATGCTCTGCAGAAAGAGGAGTGGAGTCCTGATGATCTTCTCCACTGTCTTCACCACTCTCTGCAGGCGTTTGCGGTCCAGGGCAGTAGTACTGCCGTACCACGCAGTGATGCAATTGGTCAGGATGCTCTTGATGATGCAGCTGTAGAAGTTGCTGAGGATCCTGGGGGACATGCCAAACTTCTTCAGCCTCCTCAGAAAGTACAGCCACTGTTGAGATCTCTTAACCAGCTCCGTGGTGTTGTATGTCCACATAAAGTCCTTGCTGATGTGGATGCCCAGGTATTTAAAGCTGTTCACTCTCTCCACCTCAAGCTCCCGGATGAACAGCAGCCGATGGGGTCTCCTCCTCCTCTTCCTCATGTCCACTATCATCTCCTTTGTCTTGTCCGTGTTGCGGGTGAGGCTGTTGTCCTCACACCATGACACCAGGCTGGTCACCTCCCTCCTGTAGTATGTTTCGTCGTCACCAGTGATGCATCCTATCAGTGCTGTGTCATCCGCAAACTTTAAGATGATATTGTCCTTGTTGGAGGCAACACAGTCATGGGTGAAGAGGCTGTAGAGGATGGGGCTGAGAATACAACCCTGTGGGACACCTGTGTTCGTGATGATGCTGGCTGAGGTCCTGTTACCCATCCTGACAGTCTGGGGCCTGCCAGTTAGAAAGTTAGAAAGTCCAGTAGTTTGTGTCTGCAATGAGGGAATGTGCACTTAAACACATCCTCCTAACTACAGTATCTAAATGGTCATCTATATATATTTATTACATTTGCAACATTTTACTTATTTATTTGGCTGTTTTTTATATAGTAGCAGTTGTACAGGAAATGGGCCAAGCATCTTGAAGTAAATGCACTCTTTGACTCCTAACGGAGGGGCGAACCATCTTGCACACTCTTTGGACCACCATGTCACAACAAACTGGTCTCCATCTCTCTAAACAAAAGAACTAAATGTTTTTCTTCTGGTGTCACTGGATCCAACAAACTCATGGCAGATCATTTTTTTGTCCAGTTTGTCTAGTCTCTCCATATGGACATTACAGACAACCACATTATTCAGTCTGTCTTGGACCATAGTAGCCCGAAGCCAACTCTTAAGTCTTCGCAGTGCACTAAAACTCCTCTCAGCTTCACATGAAGACACTGGCACTAACAACAAGATTCTGATGAGTACCTCCACTTGATTGGACAATCCCCTCATCTCCACTGGCAGCCCCATGAGAATCTCTGCTGCCTCTATACTGCTGCTACAGGGGTATTTGTTGTGAATAGGGTCAACTGCATGGAGACAGAAGGTCTGTTCAGCTCAGGGTACTGATCTAGAGAGTCATCTAATTCCCCAGTGAGGAGTGCATTCTCCACCTTTTGCAGAAGCATTAGACTGTTGTGGTCAAAGCCCTCACCAAACTCAACCTCCACATTGTCCAACACTTTAAAGAACTCTGCCCTGTAGTAATCTATTGGTTTCCCAGCAAAACGTCTTGGATGTTTCAACTCAGTAGATTCAATGGCTTCAATGGAGTCAACCAATGTTGTAGCTTTCTCATATAGTGCAAGGTAGCTCTTGTCATTTCTGTTTCCCTTAAGGGAAGACCTCACACAATTAACTGCAGCCTGCATACCTGAGACAGTCTGGGTTTTCTTTTGTAGAGAAATGTTCAGACATTCCATCTCTCCAACAGCAGCAGTGGCAAGTGTGAGGCCCAGCACAGTCTTGCCTTTACTGAAGTGCTCAAATAAGCCACTGGCAGTTGAACCTGTCCTGAATGTGCTTTCTGCCATCTCCTCTAGGCTTGTTAATACCCGCTCATACTGCCCTAGCACAGACATTGCAGAATTTCGCACAGTCCACCTTGTTGGGCACAGTGGTTTCAGTGTGGTCAGAGGTGTCTCTTCACACGTAGCAATGTTTTCAAACATGCTCTTGAACTTGCCTGACTGGCCAAAGAGGACACCTAACTGATGGACCCAAGAAAGGCAGTCCCGAATCAGTGGGGCGGACGTGCAGCCAGTCTGTATAATTAGATTTACACAGTGAGCACCACAGTGCACATAGATAGATAGATAGATAGATAGATAGATAGATAGATAGAGCCTTTATTGTCATTGGATAAAAAACACAACGAAACTGCACATGCCCCCTCCCACATAAAAAAAACTACAAACAACACTCAATCCATACACATCAACAACAGCCATGGCAAAACACACAGAACATAAAATATCAGCATTAAAAAGAGCTTGAAAAGTGAAAAAAAAAGTGCAGTCATCTTTGTGTCAAGTTAACAGAATGTATTCAAAAGACACATTTAAGAATAAAGATAAAAATTTCTTTCCCTGCCAGATATAATGTACTAGTGACTATGATATGTATTGGTGATTTAAAAAGTGAATGGCTTTTGGAAAGAAACTGTTAATAAATCTAGTGGAGTGCGATTTAATTGACCTATATCGCCTCCCTGAGGGCAAAAGAGTAAAAACATGATGACCGGGGTGAGAAATGTCTGTACTGATGGTCCTGGCTCTTGTATGATAACGGGTGTTAACAATCTCCTGGAGTGATGGAAGAGGGCAGCCAATGACTTTTTCCGCAGTTCTTACAACTCTCTGTAGTGCTGTTTTGTCCGCAACAGAGCAGCCTGCATACCAAGACGTGATGCAGTATGTCAAGATGCTTTCAACAGCAGAGCGGTAAAAGGTCATCAACAGCCTCTTACAAAGGTTGTTTCTTATTAAAATCCTGAGGAAGAGGACACGTTGCCGGGCCTTCTTAACAATAGCTGTGGTATTTGTGGTCCAAGAAAGCGTGTCTGTGATATGTATACCAAAAAATTTATAGCTGTGCAGTATTTCCACACAGTCACCATTGATAAAAAATGGGGGATGGGTCAGCTCTGCGTTTCCTGAAGTCCAATATGAGTTCTTTAGTTTTCTTTGTATTTAAAATCAGATTGTTTGCAGAGCACCACAGAGACAGATTTTGAACCTCATCACGGTAGGTGGACTCATCCTCCCCTGAGATGAGGGTAATGGCTAACATAGAGGGTTAATGGCTGCTGCCTCCTCAGTATTGCCTGTATGCCTGTGAACCGTCCTGCCATGTTTGAGGCACCATCATAAGTCTGCCCACGTAAACAAGACATAGGTAGATTAAGCCTCAACAACACATCAACTACCACCTTTGCTATGCCCTGGCCTGTTGTCTCAGACACCTCATACAGCCTAACAAACTCCTTGTGTGGGACAAGGTCATGGTCTGCATAGCGCAGACAGACACTCTCCTGCTCAGCACCAGAAACATCCCGAGTACCATCAACAGTCACTGAAAACTGAACAATGGGAACAGACCTAATTTCAGGTGCAATGTCTCGAATTATGGTATTGGCCATTATATTCAGAATTTCATTTTGAAATTTGTGGCTTGTGTACATTGTGCTGCGCTCTGTTAACCACTTGTGCAACACTGGGTCATCCTCTTCTGCCCTAAGTTTCAAGAGTTGGTATAGTTTACCACTTTCAGTAGTGTGGCCTCTTTAGGCTTTTCCCCGTCTTGCTATGTGCTGCACAGAACTAACAGTTTTCGCTAAGCAATGTCTTTCTGCCTCCTACTGTTTACCCCATGTGCTGGATAACTGGGCACTGATGAGATTCGGCTGATGTGCACTCACAATTACATAGTGGTGGTGGGCTTGAGCGTTTTGGTGTGCTGTGAATTTTTTAATGGCCTTTTTCCAGTTTCTGAAGCCTGCACTGATGAATTCAGCATTGGCTCTTTGTCCAAAAGAGGACTGGTGAGAGTAGCCTTTGCTACAGTAAAAACACAAGACCTCTTTAAAGTGCTGATGACACGTTCTTGACTTCCTCTAATTTTTCAGCACATAATACAATATTACGAAATAGGTTGGTCTGTGCAGTTCTAAGTCAAACAGGCTTTTTTTCACGCGAACATCCGACGTTTTCATGAGCGCAACGTCACCCATTGCGTCAGTGGCTCGAAAACCCCCCGGCCATGTTGTAACGTCATCGTCTGAATACAGCGCTTGGCTGCCCTTTGTACACACAGGATGGAAGCGGTTGAAAACATCGACCATGGTTCCAGCACATGTAGTCTGGAATTGGTTTGTGTTGTCCAATCTTTAGACAATTATAGTTCCGAAGAATGGGATGACAATGAAGAATCTGAGGGCATCAAACCGTATAGGTTTGAGCTGTGCCAAGCGGGCATTGTGCCTAGCAAGTCAGACTCAGTGACAGTCAGCTGTTCATGTTTTGTGTGCATCATCTGCCATGTTGTCAGCCAGCCAGTATTGCCAACACTATCATGACGTGTTAGCCGCTCCATACAGCCGTGGTTTTGTTGTGCCCCTTGTAGCGATGTCGGCTCTGGGGCGCAACCGTGGTTAACACGTTTCCTCTCCATGTTTGCTGGGCGATGTCGGCCCCGAATGCCTACTGCTTGTGTTTCTGTGTATTTTTTGTAAGTCTTCACCTTTTTGGGAATTGTCTGTTGTTCTATATTAAATATGCTGTGGTGAATCCTGTGCCTAAATCCTTGTGTAAATCCCCGTTATTTACACGTAAATCCTCCCTCTCCGTGCGCTCTTACACAGGGCAGGGAGAGGGCGCATGAAATAATGAGGATTTGCGTGCAGGGTTCACCACAGCACGTTTAATATAGAATGACAGACAATTCCCAAAAAGGTGAAGACTTACAAATAGTAAACAAACACTAGGCGTTCGGGGCCGACATTGCCCAGCAAACATGGAGAGGAGACGCATTAGCCACAGGTGCGCCCCAGACCCGACATCGCTTCAAGGACAGACGAGAACCACGGTGAACATGGAGTGATTAACATGTCGTGAGAGTGCTGAAAATGCTGGCAGACTAACAGCACAGATGATAATACTATTGACCAGCAGTGCGTTAATGGCAAATGGCCGCCAAAATGTACACGCACTGCTGGTGATGGTGTGAAGACAAGCACCTGGGCGAGGACCGGGAAACATGATCAGCGGGAGGGGAATCAGCTGGTGATAATGAGAGAGGGGACGTGCCCGGACCAGCGTGCGATCAGAGAAAGTAGGTCAAAGCTGCGCTTAAATCCATTAATCCTTCCCCTCCTCCGTGCGCTCCTCCTGCCTAAAAGCGCACAAGAATGCTTATGACAGTTGAAGCTGAAGCATGTGATGTGGTCCGGCTGTTTATCTAGGCCTGCGACACAACATGAAGGCATAGCCGTAAAATTAAAACAAGAAACCAGAGAAACTGTGAGCTACAAAGCTGCTGTCATTCTAGTTAACAACACCGGAGTCCGTTCTGTCGATTACGTCATTGGGGTGCCACCCTTAATTTGGTGGACAGTACCACAGTCCAGTCAGCGGCTGAGGTTTTTTTTTGATGATAACTAGTTTATGCAGGCGCTGTTGTAAATATTATATTGATCATAGACGATGACTTTTGGGTTTACACAACATGCTAAAAAATGTCAAAAACGTGTCATCAGCACTTTAAGTGATGGACAGTAATGTAACCATGGAAAATCGCGAAACCATCTCTGTTCTACAAGTAAGAGTTTGTGGTTTGATAAATTGTGGATGTGGTTGATACGGTTTGGTACAGTCACTGAGGTCTGATTTCTCTGCTGTGGCTCTGTCCCCTGCCCCTGTGCTGGTGCTGCTGCTGGTCAAATGTTTCTGATCTTGACCGGCTGTACCCCTGTCCCCTGGGCTGTCAAATGAAGTCTCCAGCTCTCTGGTTGGCCGTTCCACCACTGTCCCTGACTGTGAATTGTCTGCCTCCGAGAATAGAAATAATATTATCTTTCAAGCTCACAACTACCCAGTACATATATACAGTGCCTTGCCAATTCATTCAAAATTATCATGTGACACTTAGATTGGACACAGGTGGACTTTATTTTACTATTCTTGTGACTTTTGAAGGTAACTGGTTGTACCAGAACGTTTAGGGGCTTCATAGCAAAGGGGTGAATACTGTTCATATGCACATGCCAATGTATGTTTTTAATTTTTAACTTTTGTATTTTCATATTTCTCTCATTTCATTTCACAAATGTAGACTTTTTTTTTTGGCAATTTATTATACACACGTGGACAAAATTGTTGGTACCCCTCTGTTAATGAAAGAAAAACCCACAGTGGTCACAGAAATAACTTGAATCTGACAAAAGTGGTAATAAATAAAAAGTCTATGAAAATTAACCAATGAAAATCAGACAATGCTTTTGAATTGTGGTTCAACAGAATTATTTTAAAAAACAAACTGACAAAACAGGCCTGGACAAAAATGATGGTACCCTTAACTTAATATTTTGTTGCAAAACATTTTGAGGCAATCACTGCAATCAAACGATTTCTGTAACTGTCAGTGAGACTTCTGCACCTCTCAGCAGGTGTTTTGGCCCACTCCTCATGATCAAACTGCTCCACTTGTCTCAGGTTTGAAGGGTGCCTTCTCCAGACAGCATGTTTCAGCTCCTTCCACAGATGTTCAATAGGATTTAGATCAGGGCTCATAGAAGGCCAATTTAGAATAGTCCACAATGTTTCGCTCTTATCCGTTCTTGGGTGTTTTTAGCTGTGTGTTTTTGGGTCATTATCCTGTTGCAAGACCCATGACCTGCAACTGAGACCAAGCTGTCTGACACTGGGCAGCACATTTCTCTCTAGAATACCTTGATAGTCTTGAGATTTCATTGTACCCTGCACAGATTCAAGAAACCCTGTGCCAGATGCAGCAGAGCAGCCCCAGAACATAACAGAACCTCCTCCATGTTTCACAGTAGGGACAGTGTTCTTTTCTTGGTATGCTTCATTTTTTTTTGCGTCTGTGAACATAGCGCTGATGTGCCTTGCCAAAAAGTTCCAGTTTTGTCTCGTCTGTCCATAGGGCATTCTCTCAGAAGCTTTGTGGCTTGTCAACATGCAGTTTGGCAAATTCCAGTCTGGCTTTTTTATGATTTGTTTTCAACAGTGGTGTCCTCCTTGGTCATCTCCCATGAAGTCCACTTTGGCTCAAACAACGACGGATAGTGCGATCTGACACTGATATACCTTGACCTTGAAGTTCACCATGAATGTGTTTAGAGGTTGTTCTGGGCTCTTTTGTTACCATTTGTATTATCCGTCTCTTCCATTTTTCATCAAGTTTCCTCCTGCGGCCACGTCCAGGGAGGTTGGCTACAGTCCCGTGGATCTTAAATTTCTGAATAATATGTGCAACTGTAGTCACAGGAACATCAAGCTGCTTGGAGACGGTCTTATAGCGTTTACCTTTAACATGCTTGTCTATAATTTTCTTTCTAATCTCCTGAGACAACTCTCTCCTTTGCTTCCTCTGGTCCATGTTTAGTGTGGTACACACCATGTCACCAAACAGCAGCAGTGACTACTTGTCACCCTTTAAATAGGCCGACTGACTGATTACAAGTTTGTAGACACCTGTGATGTTAATTAGAGGACACATCTTGGTTGAACATGTCCCTATGGTCACATTATTTTCAATCTTTTCTAGGGGTACCATCATTTTTGTCCAGGCCTGTTTCATGAGTTTGTTTTTTAAAATAATTCTGTTGAACCACAATTCAAAAGCATTGTCTGATTTTCATTGGTTAATTTTCATAGATTTTTTTTTTTTTATTACCACTTTTGTCAGATTCAAGTTATTTCTGTGACCATTGTGGGTTTTTCTTTCATTAACAGAGGGGTACCAACAATTTTGTCCACGTGTATAAAATCAGATTAAATACATATACATTACACGTTGTAATGTAACAAAATAGGTAAAAAGAAAAAGGGGGGAATACTTTTGCAAGGCACTGTAATTTTTTCAGTAGTCTAAATAAGAGAGTTCTCCTTATTTCATCACACTAAACAAAAGCTCAACAGACTTGCCTGAGACTCTATATCTCTGGTTGACTGACTGTGTCTCTCTGTGCCCAGCTCTCTGCCCTGACTTTGCTGCCCCTAATGAAGCAATCAGTCCCTCCAGGATTTCGCGGGATGCTTTTTTGATTGTTGTGGCCCAAAAAGCCTGAATTCGCTGGAGCTTTTTTAAAAAGTTGTGATGTTTTTAGTGTTTTTTTGCACTAAAAGTTGTGGGAAGAATTACAAATTTTAAAGCGGATGTTTTTTCCAGTTTACTGCAGTGATATTATATATAACAACAACAAAAGCCCAGGATTGTCAAAAATTTCCTATTACAGTGATTTGTAAATTAAGCAGAAACTTCTGCTATACAGAAAAATTCTTTTGTGCAACAGCAAATACCGACTTTAACACAATATCATTACAACAGCTAAACTGCATTGAATGCATGTTCATCATCATCATCATCATAGTGGTCTGTCAGGGGCGACAATGACTGTTTTGTTTAGGTCTGATCAGACTCCTCCATGCAGCTCCGCCCTCCGCTGCCAGGAACTCCTGGCCCCATCAACCTGGGCAACGTCTGAGCCGGTATGAGTTGCTTTCTGACTGACCATTTCATGAAACTGCTTGCATAGTATTTGAGTACCACTAGCTTTTGCTGGACTAGCGGCACATTCTTGGCAAATAGAGGTATTATCAGTGGCAAGGACAGGCCAAGACAAACTGACCCCAGTATCTGTTGCAGTGACTGGCCAGATGATAAGTTTGTTTATCTCTGCTCTTTGTGTAGTGTATGTCATGATGCACCGACTGGCAAAAGTCCACCACAGACCTTGTGACAGATGTGCTTGTCTGCAAGGCTGTCCAGTCTCACCCCGTGTAACTGGGAGTGCTCCACTGCAGACCTGTGACAGGTAAAGAGTAGAGATTTGGGAATCATTGGTAGCACCTTCATTTGAAAACTCCCTATGGTCCCTAACCAGTCGGTACTGAGTGTAGACGAAAAAAAATAATTTATTCTGTTGCTCTGTATCGTCTATTGGGAGTCTGTGTTTTCTGAAAACAAAAATACAGACAATATGCTCTCTCTTTTGTGCATAAGTCCAATCTATCTGCTGCACGTCGGTCTTGACACACACACTTGTCTTTTCAGACACGCATCTTTCATCTACTGTGGGACGACAGTGGCGACAGATTTATAAAATGTCCAAACACTGGCTGTAATGTTACATTTGCTTGTATTGTTTGTGGTTTTATGGAGTCTTTCTTCATGTGCGCTTCTGCGGGGAGGGGGATATTTGGGGCAGGTGGACATTTTTCGACACAAACCCAGCGCTTCGTACATGTGGTCAGGACGGAGAGGTGGGAAGACGGCGGAAGGGACAGTGTTGGAAACGTTGCAGGTGAGTGTTTTTTTTAAGTCACACAGTCTGTTTGCTGATGTGTTCCATTTATTCGCTGTAAACACGGACGTGAACGCAGTGCAGCAATACATTTGGTTGGTTAGACTGAGCATTTGTGCACCAGTCAGAGACAAATCTGAATGGTGAAACTGGTGGAAGTTGACGAGGATTGGCCAAAATTGCGGCAAAGTTGCGGTGATTGGATAAAGTTGCAAGGTCGCGCAATAGTTGCACTGATTAGCTGATTTTGCATGAATTGATGTGATCGCAACATCGCCAAATCCTGGAGGGACTGAACAGTTATTCAACATTTCCATAAACTCCTCATTCCTTTATATGGACATTTTTCAACAAACTGCCTTAATATTATTGGGGTCTTTCTACTTGTCGTTTCGGTGCATTGAACAATGACCGGATGTCTGTTACTTTTCTTTTCTCTGCCATAACTGCACAAGCACAAGCACACAGGTTATTTTCAGATTTAGGAGAGATGCAACACTTAACTACAGATAATGTGCATAATTAGCCTAGGTTTATTTTTCCTTATGTAAAAGAAAAAAAGTTTTGGCATGAATGTGTAGGCTACAAGTCCAGAACACTGTGAACTAATGATCCAGTATAAAACACATGACTTCAGATTAAGATTTATGCTCCGGTCTAAACTTCATAACACTGTTTATCCATGTTGTGATGCATCATGATATTACATCCCTACTAATTAGCTTAACATGCTATATGCTGAGTTTATGTAAAACATGCCAGCTGACTTTGGACAAATGAGATGAAATATTGCTTTCCATGTTTTGTATGTGATTGTTGAAAACATGGACTGATAAATAACTTATTTATCACTCATTAAGCTTTTAATGCACTTACTCCTAACTAGGGATGGGCATTCGGTGAAATTTTCTTCACCGATCGTCGGGAGAATTAATGATTAATAATCGGTTAATCATTAACATTTTTAGGTACGTAACAAGGCAGGTAGACTACATTATAACATCAGGTGCACGGAGAGCCCTCTCTCTGTTCTCGTGTTGGCTCGGCTCGGGAATCTCACAAGCTGATTGGCCGAGACGTTTCACCCCGCAAGCTGATTGGCCGAGACGTTTTACCCACCTTGTCTCCCTGCCGAGCGGCCACCCAACAAACGAAGACCGCATTCATTGCTCTATCGCTCGTGTTACTTAGTCTAGCCGCGCAGAACTTTTTGCTGTTCTCTTGTGCCATTTTGTGCGAAATAGTCTTCCCGTCGAGCTACTACGCCGCCTCCTGCAGCTTCCCTCGACGTGTGTACACCGAATCTTCATGACCTTCTCAATAAAGTTTCTGAAAAAAAAAAAGAATCTTCACGACCGCCATTACTCAGCGCGCAACCACTGTTGGCGGTTTCTTTGCGTAATAAGGGTGTTCCATGGACCCTGTCGATGAGGTATATTTGTATGCTGCATTGCAGTGATTGCAGTACACCTGGTCATTTTTTAAATTGAAATGGTCCCACGCAACACTTCGCTGTAACCGCTTAATGATTTGGCGATTGCCCTACGGAAGCCCGCGTGTATCAACTGAGGCACGCCAGGGTACGGCGATGGTGTAATGTTGCCCCCTGGTGCCCAAATTTTGCCATTGCATTGTTTGAGGACGGCCGTACACTAGGCCTCGGATTGTTTAAAAAAAAAAAACGGTTTGTCGACGAAAATGAACTTCCTCGGTGAAATTCTTAATGATCAATTATTGGTTAATCGGTAAATTATGCCCATCCCTACTCCTAACTGCTCTCTGCCTCTCTGTCAGCGTGTGTGTAAGGAACTGCAGCAGCCCCGCCTGCGGGGGAGAAACAGATTGGACTAAACCACTGTGAGGATTGGGGTGGGGGGTGGGGGTTCTAATCTTTCAGTAGAAACGTCAACCATCCATCCATCCATCTTCTACCGCTTTTCCGGAGGTCCGGGTCGCGGAGGCAGCAGTTCAAGCAGAGAAGCCCAGACTTCCCTCTCCCCAGCCACCTGCTCCAGCTCTCCAGTGAGGATACCAAGGCGTTCCCAGACCAGCTGGGAGACATAGTCTCTCCACCGAGTCCTGGGTCTGCCCCGGGGTCTCCTCCCAGTGGGACGTGCCTGAAACACCTCAAGAGGGAGGCGTCCAGGAGGCATCCTAATCAGATGCCCATACCACCTCAACTGACTCCTTTCAATGTGGAGGAGCAGTGGTTCTACTCTGAGCCTCTCCCGGATGACTGAGCTCCTCACCCTATCTCTGAGGGTGAGTCCAACAATCCTACGGAGAAAGCTCATTTCAGCCGCTTGTATCCGTGATCTCGTTCTTTCGGTCATTACCCAAAGCTCGTGACCATAGGTGAGAGTAGGAACGTAGATTGACTGGTAAATCGACAGCTTTGCCTTAGAACTCAGCTCCCTCTTCACCACAACAGACCGGTACAACGTCCGCATCACTGCAGATGCTGCTCCAATCAGTCTGTCGATCTCTCGCTCCATTTTCCCCTCACTCGTGAACAAGACCCCAAGATACTTAAACTCCTCCACTTGGGGCAGGAGCCTGTCCCCAACCCAGAGAGGACAATCCACCTTTTTCCGGCTGAGGACCATGGACTCGGACTTGGAGGTGCTGATTCTCATCCCAGCCGCTTCACACTCGGCAGAAAACCGTCCCAGCAAGAGCTGTGGGTCATTGCTGGATGAAGCCAACAGGACAACATCATCTGCAAACAACAGAGATGAGATCCTGTGGTCACCAAGCATGACACCCTCCATTCCCTGGCTGCGCCTAGAAATCCTGTCCATAAAAATTATGAACAGGATCGGTGATGAAGGGCAGCCCTGGCGGAGTCCAACTCTTACTGGGAATGACTCCGACCAAGTGTTGGCAGTACGAACCAAACTCTCACAATGGTCGTACAGAGACCGAATAGCTTGTAACAACAAGCCCGATACCCCATACTCCCGAAGCACCCCCCACAAAAAACCACGAGGGACACGGTCAAATGCCTTCTCCAAGTCCACAAAACACATGTAAACTGGTTGGGCAAACTCCCACGAACCCTCAAGAATTCTTGAGAGGGTAAAGAGCTGGTCCGATGTGCCACGGCCAGGACGAAAACCACATTGCTCCTCCTGAATCCGAGGTTCGACCAACGGCCGGACTCTACTCTCCAGTACCTTGGCATAGACCTTCCCAGGGAGGCTGAGGAGTGTGATCCCTCTAAAGTTGGAGCACACCCTCCGGTCCCCTTTTTTGAAGAGAGGAACCACCACCCCGGTTTGCCATGCCAAAGGCACTGCCCCCGACCTCCACGCAATGTACACAATGTACACAACCTCCACAATAATATTATATGTTATTGTGGAGGGACGATATCAAGGGAGAAACGATATCACTTCAGAGGAACATGTATATTTCAAAAGCCTACAGTGAGAACAACTACCAAGCAACACTGTATTTCAGTGCAAGGTGTCAGATTATGGAACGATTTTGGACCTGAATTAAAATCATGTACAAAGCTTGGACAATTTAAACAAAAACTAAAGGAAGAAATACTCCAAACATATTTACAAGACGACATGTAAACTCACATAAGGATTGACATTTCCAGCCTGTGTTGTGTTATAGCTTAGTTTTTCTTTTTTCTCTGTGACACTATGTCTTAGATTTGTTTTTGAATAGTAACCGCTTAACTTAGACTAGCTCAGTTTTCTTTTTCTCTCAGTCATATTTTGTCTTAGCCTTGTTTTAAATTGTAATCGCTCTTGTCTTGTTTTCTCTTTTTTCTCCTTTGAATTCTTGGATGGAATATGGGTGGGCAATATAAGCTGCGGCTTCAGCCATCACCCATTTCGGATAACTCACGTGGAATTGTATAGTAGAAGGAGTCTTTGTCTAATTTGACCTTGTTGTTATATTATACAGTTTCTTTTAACCTGTAATGTACTATCCGAAATAAATTCATTCATTCATTCATTCATTCATATGTCATGTTTCTGTCGGACAGTCATGCTTAACGAGACACTGTTTGCTGACTGACTGGAAAACTTGGGTGGGCGGGGGTGCTTCTAAACTCCACGCGAATGACGGCCACATGCGTTGTTCTTGTGCGCGCTTGCGGAAAGTCATTGCTTCATATATTTTTCTTAATAAATTCATATCTCCTTGATGCGGCGGTAAAATTTCTGGCGAGGTGGCCCGCCACCGAGAAATGTTACCAGAGGAAGCCCTGGATGCAGTTTATCTGGGAATTCTGCTCCACAGTTATTAACTTTTAATAATTCTGCGAGCACACCGAGAGGAGCGCCATCGGTGATGGTGAGTCGTGGTTCTGCAAAGGGACTCTCTTCTACCATTGACTGGGGCAGGCTGGGCGTGCCTCCCCACGAATGATCATGGAGCACCTGGTCGGACACCGGTGGGAGAAGCAGCAGCTGAACCAGTGGATCGCAGTCCTTTGCAGGAAGCCAAGCTCAGCCTGCCCAGTTAATGGGAATCTTGGCTTAGCGTGGTGCCAGCAGTTCAGCTGCTGCTCCACTCCCCTCTTCCCCCAGCGCAACTCGTGTTCTCCATGCTGAATTATCCATTAGACCTATGCAATCACAGCAACTTTTTTAAGCATTGAATCAATAAGTATTATCTTTTTCTAGTCAAATTTGTCACGTTTTGCTTCCTAGTTTTGCACACACAGCGCTGTGGTTACTGATGCCATAACGCGCAATAGTGTTGTCCAATCGGTAGGAGTCAATGTGAAACCAAACCCCGCCCACACTTCTAGAAGCCTGGGCATGAGACAGAACGGTGGCTAAACTTTTATTGATAAAAATAAATATTTTGACTGAGCGACTCCATATTTGGGGATGTACACCCTCGTAATCTCAGGAAACCACATTTAAAATCTGAGGCCAGTCTGACAAACAGTTCAAGAGATATGCGTGGAACAGGCAGACACACAAACGCACACACAGGCAGAGATTCCTTGCATTTATAGATAGATGGCAGAATGAGCGAATGGGAGGGTGGAGAATGGAAAATGTAGAATAGTTTAATCTTCACGAACACATTCTCTGTTGACAAGGAAAAAAAAAACTGCAGCATTGCTGTTGCTAACCATACTAACCACTGTGAACTAGGCCTGGAACTCAAGGACCCTTCAGTGTAACTGAGGCTGACCAAAGTGTGCCTGTCTGAAAATAACATATAAATAAAATATATAATATATATATAATATAAATAGAAAGAGCAGGGTGTTTATCACTAAAACAGGGAATTTACAACACCTACTTTTAACAGTGATCACACGGCTTTAGTTCTTCATATTTTAATAAATTACAGACCAAAGTTTTATTTAGAAGAAGCCACTTTTTATCCGTTTTATGTTTCCTCATAATGACCTTTTTCAAATGTGTTAATATAATATAAATTGGTGTCCTTCATCTGTTCTCCAGACTGTCAGTTTGACAGCTAGTGGATTGGTTGTCTGATATTCTTTTTTTTATTTTGAAATAAAACAAAAAGAACTCTGAACAACTTTCTAAATAATACAACTTTAACAATCATTTGGTGCAAATGAAGCCATCCATCCATCCATATTCTACCGCTTTTCCGGAGGTCCGGGTCGCGGAGGCAGCAGTAAAAGCAGAGAAGCCCAGACTTCCCTCTCCCCAGCCACCTGCTCCAGCTCTTCAGAGAGGATACCAAGGCGTTCCCAGACCAGCTGGGAGACATAGTCTCTCCACCGAGTCCTGGGTCTGCACCGGGGTCTCCTCCCAGTGGGACGTGCCTGAAACACCTCAAGTGGGAGGCGTCCAGGAGGCACCCTAATCAGATGCCCATACCACCTCAACTGACTCCTTTCAATATGGAGGGGCAGCGGTTCTACTCTGAGCCTCTCCCGGATGACTGAGCTCCTCACCCTATCTCTGAGGGTGAGTCCAGAATCCTACGGAGAAAGCTCATTTCAGCCGCTTGTGTCCGCGATCTCGTTCTTTCGGTCATTACCCAAAGCTCGTGACCATAGGTGAGAGTAGGAACGTAGATTGACTGGTAAATCGACAGCTTTGCCTTAGAACTCAGCTCCCTCTTCACCACAACAGACCGGTACAACGTCCGCATCACTGCAGATGCTGCTCCAATCAGTCTGTCGATCTCTCGCTCCATTTTCCCCTCACTCGTGAACAAGACCCCAAGATACTTAAACTCCTCCACTTGGGGCAGGAGCCTGTCCCCAACCCAGAGAGGACAATCCACCTTTTTCCGGCTGAGGACCATGGACTCGGACTTGGAGGTGCTGATTCTCATCCCAGTCGCTTCACACTCAGCGGAAAACCGTCCCAGCAAGAGCTGTAGGTCATTGCTGGATGAAGCCAACAGGACAACATCATCTGCAAACAACAGAGATGAGATCCTGTGGTCACCAAGCATGACACCCTCCATTCCCTGGCTGCGCCTAGAAATCCTGTCCTTAAAAATTATGAACAGGATCGGTGACAAAGGGCAGCCCTGGCGGAGTCCAACTCTCACTGGGAATGAATCCGACCGAGTGTTGGCAATACGAACCAAACTCTCACAATGGTCGTACAGAGACCGAATAGCTCGTAACAACAAGCCCGATACACCATACCCCTGAAGCACCCCCCACAAAAAACCACGAGGGATGCGGTCAAATGCCTTCTCCAAGTCCACAAAACACATGTAAACTGGTTGGGCAAACTCCCACGAACCCTCAAGAATTCTCGAGAGGGTAAAGAAAAATGGGCTGCACGGTGGCGCAGTGGTTAGCACTGCGGCAGCACAGTTTACCCTTGGCCGGGGGATTGTGGGGATTGTGGGATCGTGGGTTCGATCCCAGCCCCCGACCAACAGTGATCTGTGTGGAGTTTGCATGTTCTCCCCGTGTTGCGTGGGTTTACTCCGGGATTTCTCCGGTTTCCTCCCACATGCCAAAAACATGCAGGTTAGGTTAATTGGAGACTCTAAAGTGGCCCTAGGTAAAGACATGCATGTTAGGTTAATTGGCTGTTCTAAATTGTCCCTAGATATCTGTTTCCTATAGGCCCTTAGAATAGAGGGTTAATATTAATGAAAGCGCTTTGAGTGGTCTTTGTGACTAGAAAAGCGCTATATAAGTGCAGGTTAGTTAGTTAAAGAGCTGGTCCGATGTGCCACGGCCAGGACGAAAACCACATTGCTCCTCCTGAATCCTAGGTTCGACCAACGGCCGGACTCTCCTCTCCAGTACCTTGGCATAGACCTTCCCAGGGAGGCTGAGGAGTGTGATCCCTCTAAAGTTGGAGCACACCCTCCGGTCCCCTTTTTTGAAGAGAGGAACCACCACCCCGGTTTGCCATGCCAAAGGCACTGCCCCCGACCTCCACGCAATGTTGCAGAGGCGTGTCAACCATGACAGCCCAACAACATCCAGGGCCTTGAGGTACTCAGGGCGAATCTCGTCCACTCCCGGGGCCCGGCCACCAAGGAGATTTTTAACCACCTTGGCGACCTCAGCCCCTGTGATAGGCGAGTCATCCCCCTCGTCCCCAAACCCTGCTTTCTCTGTGGAAGGCATATCAGTGGGATTGAGGAGATCCTCGAAGTATTCCTTCCACCGCCCGACGATATCCCCAGTCGAAGTCAACAGTGTCCCATCCGCACCATACACAGTGTGGACGGGGAGCTGCTTTCCCCTCCTTAGCCGCCGGACAGTTTGCCAGAATCTCTTCGAGGCCGACCGAAAGTCTTGTTCCATGGCCTCATCCAACTCCTCCCATACCCGGGTTTTTGCTTCAGCAACCACCCGAGCTGCGCTCCGCTTGGCCTGCCGGTACACCTCAGCTGCTTCGGGAGTCCCACAAGCCAACCAAGCTTGATAGGACTCCTTCTTCAGCTTAATGGCCCCCCTCACCACTGGTGTCCACCACTTGGTTCGGGGGTTGCCACCATGAGATGCATCGACCACCTTGCGGCCGCAGCTCTGGGCCGCCGCTTCAACAACAGAGGTGGAGAACATGGCCCATTCAGACTCCATGTCTCCAGACTCCCTCGGAATGTGGTTGAAGTTCTTCCGGAGGTGGGAGTTGAAGACCTCCCGGACAGGGGCCTCAACCAGACGTTCCCAGCACACCCTCACTATACGTTTGGGTCTACCAGGTCTGAATGGCTTCCTCCCCTGCCATCGGATCCAACTCCCCACCAGGTGGTGATCAGTTGACAGCTCTGCACCTCTCTTTACCCGGGTGTCCAAGACATACGGTCGCAGGTCTGATGACACGATAACAAAATCGATCATCGACCTGCGACCTAGGGTGTCCTGGTGCCAGGTGCACATATGGACACCCTTATGCTTGAACATGGTGTTTGTTATGGACAGACTGTGGTTAGCACAGAAGTCCAATAACTGAACACCACTCGGGTTCAGATCGGGCAGGCCATTCCTCCCAATCACCCCCCTCCAGGTTTCACTGTCGTTGCCCATGTGCACATTGAAGTCCCCCAGTAGGACAATGGAGTCTCCAAGAGGAGCACCCTCTCCTCTGAAGAGGAGCAAATGAAGCCAATTAGAAATAATTACAGCAGAGTGGAAAAATGTTGAAAAATATCTTCTCCCGCTGAGCTAAATGTTGGTTATAATTTTTTAAAAAATGATGCTGGGATAGGCTCCAGCCCCCCCGCGACCCGAAAGGATTAAGCGGTAGAAGATGGATGGATGGATGGATGTGTATTACTAATAGACAGTCTGCACATGCAAGGGAGGGGTGGGGGGCTGAAAAGTTCATAGGCTGACTTAGGAGTTATGCAACAGCAGCAAAACTAGTCATGCATTAAATTCAACCTTTTCTGATACTAACTGCATTGTTTCTTTTCAGATACACTGGCATTGGAGACTATGTTGGAAAATAAACCACATTTGGTCAAATTTGACCACTGCATTATGGTCAGCCTATGAACTTTTCAGCCACCCATAATTGATTGTTCAAAAACCCCCACAGATAACAAACTAGCAGTTATTCTGCAGAGAAAAAGCTGAAAACGTCCTTAAAATAAAAACCTCATCTCTACATCACTGTCAGAGAATCTTCTCTCCTCTTTTTTCACTCCTTTTACTGTTTTTTCTTTTATTTACAGATTGTGAAGAAAAACTTGTTGGCTGCATGTTGCTGATTTCAGACAAGTATATCTGGTTGATGGTGTTTCATAGTAAAAGCACATAACAAAAACAACCATTCTGAAAACTTTATTGCTGTAGAGGGCTTTTATTTTTACAACATTCAGGAAGTGTTGAGCTATGATGGTGAAAATAAGTTTACACTAATTCAGACTTCAATTATATCTGGTGAATCCAGCATTCCAATTCCACCAAAGTAAAATCACAGACGAACATAGTCTTAATTCTGTGTGGACAGATTAATTTGTGTTCATGTATGGTTGTTGAGACTTCTCCACGAGAATACAAGGAGAAAAACAGCTGCCTTACTAGTGTCTACAGGTCCATAAAAAGTCTTAAATGTGATTATCTCAAATCAACACCTTAATTATCCTTAAAAATGAGAAACAATCCTTGAATTCTTGCTCAATAACCTTGTTGCGTGCACTATAAATGCTGGATTCACCAGAAATGACCGTAGTCTGAATTAGTGTAAATTTATTTTCGCCGTCATAGCTCACCACATCCTGAATGTTGTAAAAAATAAAAGCCTTCTACAGCAATTCAGTTTTCAGTCTGTGATTTTCGTCTGTGATTTTACTTTCTCTGGATTTGTTCATGTCTTTCCGAGAGTGGTAGGAAGCAGCTGCTGTCCGTGCTCTCTTTCCACATGCACTGAGGAGAGGTTGAGTGGCTCTCTGTGCAGCCGCCGTCAGATGTGACACAGTCACGCATGGTTGACAACATAATAAATAATTTAAAAAATATATATTTTACATTCATAGAAGTATGCATTTCCATTGAGAAATGTATCCAATTGCAATAAACAGTCTAAAAAAATAAAATAATTAAAATGAACTTAATTAATTTCCATGTGTTTTGAGGTATAACTGCAGGGAGCCGCAGCATGGGGACTGAAGGGGCCACGGGTTGCCGACCCCAGGTCTAGACCACTTAAAAAAGCAAAGTCTGTCTTCTTGGAAGGAATATGAATTTATATATATATATATATATATATATATATATATATATATATATATATATATAGGGTAGCTCAGTACTTTGGCATAGTACTGTATACAGATGTCAAATTTTCTGACATTTATCTTGTTTCAATTTTTTTTTTCTTTTTACAGGTGTTTGAAATTCCTTTGTATTTCTTTCTTCAATGAAAATATTAGTTAAAGCCTTCTTGCCTGATGCATCACATCACATGTGGGAACATTATGTTCAGAGCTTCCTCTTTCCCTGTTTAGTTGTCAGGTTGGTTAGAGCTTCTTCAGGAAGTTGATAGCGAAAGACAGGTTGAAAGCAACTACTTGGTTGCGAAACATGCTGTGCTTTAAAGCATATTGTCTTCCACAAATAATATAGTGGGGAAAAAAAGTATTTAGTCAGCCACCAATTGTGCAAGTTCTCCCACTTAAAAGATGAGAGAGGTCTCCAATTTTCATCATAGGTATACCTCAACTATGAGAGACAAAATGAGAAAAAAAAATCCAGAAAATCACATTGAAGGATTTTTAATGAATTAATTGGTAAATTCCTCGGTAAAATAAGTATTTGGTCAATAACAAAAGTTCATCTCAGTACTTTGTTATATACCCTTTGTTGGCAATGACAGAGGTCAAACATTTTCTGTAAGTTTTCACAAGGTTTTCACACACTGTTGCTGGTATTTTGGCCCATTCCTCCATGCAGATCTCCTCTAGAGCAGTGATGTTTTGGGGCTGTCACTGGGCAACACAGACTTTCAACTCCCTCCAAAGATTTTCTATGGGGTTGAGACCTGGAGACTGGCTAGGCCACTCCAGGACCTTGAAATGCTTCTTACGAAGCCACTCCTTCATTGCCCGGGCGGCGTGTTTGGGATCATTGTCATGCTGAAAGACCCAGCCACGTTTCATCTTCAATGCCCTTGCTAATGGAAGGAGGTTTTCACTCAAAATCTCACGATACATGGCCCCATTCATTCTTTCCTTTACACGGATCAGTTGTCCTGGTCCCTTTGCAGAAAAACAGCCCCAAAGTATAATGTTTTCACCCCCATGCTTCACAGTAGGTATGGTGTTCTTTCTTCTCCAAACACGACAAGTTGAGTTTTTACCAAAAAGTTCTATTTTGGTTTCATCTGACCATACGACATTCTCCCAATCCTCTTCTGGATCATCCAAATGCTCTCTAGCAAACTTCAGACGGGCCTGGACATGTACTGGGTTAAGCAGGGGGACACGTCTGGCACTGCCGGATTTGAGTCCCTGGCGGCGTAGTGTGTTACTGATGTAGCCTTTGTTACTTTGGTTCCAGCTCTCTGCAGGTCATTCACTAGGTCCCCTCATGTGGTTCTGGGATTTTTGCTCACCGTTCTCGTGATCATTTTGACCTCACAGGGTGAGATCTTGCGTGGAGCCCCAGATCGAGGGAGATTATCAGTGGTCTTGTATGTCTTCCATTTTCTAATAATTGCTCCCACAGTTGATTTCTTCACACCAAGCTGCTTACCTATTGCAGATTCAGTCTTCCTAGCCTGGTGCAGGTCTACAATTTTGTTTCTGGTGTCCTTTGACAGCTCTTTGGTCTTGGCCATAGTGGAGTTTGGAGTCTGACTGTTTGAGGTTGTGGACAGGTGTCTTTTATACTGATAATGAGTTCAAACAGGTGTCATTAATACAGGTAACGAGTGGAGGACAGAGGAGCCTCTTAAAGAAGAAGTTACAGGTCTGTGAGAGCCAGAAATCTTGCTTGTTTGTAGGTGACCAAATACTTATTTTACCAAGGAATTTACCAATTACAGTGATCCCTCACTTATCGCGGTTAATGGGTTCCAGAACCGACCGCAAAAAGTGAAAAACCGCGAAGTAGCGTCACCCCTAATGACGTCACCCATAAATAATACGTACGTTCATTCTCTCACTCTCTCTATCATATGATACGTGTGTGTGTGTGTGTGTGTAAGCCTACATACATACATACATAGATGTAAATAAAGTGTACATAAATATGTTTTTAGAACTCTTTTATTCTTATAACAAGATACGTAACTCAAGATGAAGATGATTTACTGCACAGGTTAATGAGAGCTTTACTGCTCCTCAGGTGACGCCTCATCGTCAGGTGCTAGAGGCGCAGGATCGTCGAGGGAAGCTGCAGGAGGCGGCGTAGTGGCTCGACGGGAAGACTATTTCGCACAAAAAGGCACAAGAGAACAGCAAAAAGTTCCACGCGGCGAGACTAAGCAACACGAGCGATAAAGAACAATGAATGCGGTCTTCCTTCGCTGGGTATGAGCGCTCGGCAGGGAGAGAAGCTGGGTAAAACGTCTCGGCCAATCAGCTTGCGAGATTCCCGAGCGGTGAAGAGGTGGGCGGAGAGGAGTGGAGCGGTGGTCAGAGAGGTGGATTTTGAGTTGTGCGGCTCTCCGTGTTGATACCTGATGTTCTAATGTAGTCTCCCTGCCTTCTGCTAGCGCCCGCCCATTTTTTCTCAATTTTGAATTTTTGATGAATATTTTTGAAAAATCTGCGATGCACTGAGGGCGCGAAAGGTGAAGCGCGAAGTAGCGAGGGATCACTGTAATTCATTAAAAATCCTTCAATGGATTTTTTTTTTCTCATTTTGTCTCTCATAGTTGAGGTATACCTATGATGAAAATTGGAGACCTCTCTCATTTTTTAAGTGGGAGAACTTGCACAATTGGTGGCTGACTAAATACTTTTTTGCCCCACTGTAAGTAAGTTCTTGAGCTGAACAAATGTGCCGTTGTGAAATACATACAGTTTGGAATAAGATTTTTAAGGCTGTTGTGGGTTAATGTATGTGTATATATGTACTGAGAAGCAGACACACTGGAAGGTTTTGTGGTTTACAGCTGATTTAGCTGCTCGTTCCAGCATTTCACTCCCACGGATTAAGGGGCATCCCGTCTTGACCTGGATTTGAAAGTCAGTGCAAGCTGCAGTCGATATTTCTTTAAACCAGTCTGCAGTTTCACTTGTAGATGTTGGTGTATTAAATAAATCTCTCATTCTGAATGTATGTATGGAACAGTAAGAAGTAAATGGTGTAGAAACATAATGGTCAACTTTAAAAACAAATTGATAATAGCTGAGCTATTCAAAAGTTGATGGATTAGTCAGAGTTCAGGACATTTGATGTGTACCTCCTTCCTCCTGACTGCATTTCTTCCATGTTGTTTGTTTAAAGACATCCTGGTAAAGGTTTGTTTCCTTAAAGGTGCACAGGGGAGCATTTTCATAAAAACAAAGATTTAAAAAAAAATACATCAACAAAGTGTTTAAAAACATGCACAATGTAAGTCTTAATGTTCTTCTAAAAATTAGTATATTGATGAAAAAAATTATTTTTTTTATGGGTCATAAATAATATAAATATTTACATCCAGCAGCTGGAGGAAGACAAACATGGAAGTCCAGTGAGGATGTCACAGCCACTAGCATCGGTAGCTTGATGATCGTCTTGTTTTGGGTTGTTGGGTTGCCAGGTAGTGAATTATTCAGCTCAATACCTGAGTCTCAAGGCAAACGTCAGTTTCCCAATCGTTGTCAAGTATGGCACGACAAAGGAGCAGGATAAATATGGGTTCTGCTTTTGATGGCTGATGTCTACTGAAGAGTCTCAAAGGGCTGAAAAGTCATGCAGAGGTGACCACTTTTCTTCTGACAGGTAAGGTAACCAGTGATGCTATGATGCTAACTAGCTCATTCATCTTTAATTTGGTGGTTAGGGGAGAGGTGTGTGTGTGGGGGGGGCAGCAGTCTAAAGTCTATGTGACCAACTAAATTTTATTTCTGACATGTTCATTTTATAATTATGAGTCTATGATAATAGCCAATATATGGAGTGGAATAGACCCCACGAACTGCTCCTTACCAAGCTGACACGTATGACAGGCTCATTATATGATCAACATTTACATCTATGAATGTAACGGCATATACTAATTGTGCAGCAGTCATGTTTTACTTAAAGCTTTTTTTTTTAAATTATCAGCTTTGATGTGCAGCTGCTCAGTCTTATAATTTGGTGTTTAGTGGAAAAAAAGTTACAGTTGTTTATTATTACAGTTTAAGATAATAACTTTATTGATCACCATGGTGAAAATTGAGGTTAAAATTGTTTAAGTTCTAACAGTACAATAAACAGGTCTTAATAAATAATAATAATAAACGTGTTTATTTTCTTACTAACTAATGTTACTGCACAGCATTAGCCACGGAATTTCTTGAGTACTTGAAGTAGCTGTAATTATGTATGTAGAAATTTATGTCAGGTTTTTGACTATCAAGTAAAAACCATAACATTTTTTTCACCCTCGGTAAGGACTTCCTCTATCATGAGGTGAATAAGCACAGATGGGTGTTTGGACAATGTCATCATGATGCAGCAGAGAAGAGCTCCACCAAACAGTGATGGACAGAGCTTCTGAAGTCCTCACTGATGTGATGGACCAGTGGGGGTTAGGGATAGAACATCAATATCTTACCTTTAGGTGAGTATGATGCAAAGTTTTACATGTAAAAAAAAATCATACAAAGGACTATTAATTTGACTGTGTTCTCATAGATCAACATTTAAAAACCATATTCTGATGATGTCAGCAGAAGCTTCTCCTCCACCCCACCTGTGTATGAGGCCTGGTCTCCATGAGCAGCTCAGGACAACAACCACCAGAGGAATCGTCCAGTGAGGAAGGCATTCGGCAGCACACCAGTGTAAGTTTAGTCTTATCAAAACATTTTACACACAGTAATGTATAAAGCCAAATCCTTTATTTTGATTTTTTTAACCCCTTGCACTCTGGTCAGTTTCCCTAAAAACGCCTAAAAATAACATACCCAAAGTAAATCAAAAGCTGTTCTTCAACCCTTTGCAGCATCTTCATGGGGTTGGTCTCATTTAAAAGAAAACACTTTGAATTTTTTGGCAAAACAGTCATAATCTCTCTAAGTGCTCCTGCCACTGAGTAACAGTCATCTAAACATACTGAACTTGAAGAAAATAAAGCTTGCCTGGGTGTTTTTTTAGATACAAATGCTTGCAAATAACACACAGCTGTCAGATACTGGCTGGAAAATGCAACAGAAATGTAGAACCAAGTGTTATCAAGCTGAGGTCAAAATTTTGTAACAATACCACAAAAAATGAATATATTACACAGCTTTTTTTTCTCAGGTTGTTCCCAGGCATTTTTGAACTGTGCCAAATTGTGCCAAATGGCACAGTTTGGAAAAACGTCTATAACTTTTGAATGATTCAACATAGAAGCTTGATCTTGGGCTCTAATGAAAGGTGACACTCAGGGCTGTGTGTGTGTGTGTGTGGGGGTGTTTATTCATTCATGAATAAATGAAATGGGCTGCACGGTGGCGCAGTGGTTTAGCACTGTGGCAGCACAGTTTTACCCTCGGCCGGGGGATCGCGGGGATCATGAGATCGTGGGTTCGATCCCAGCCCCCGACCAACAGTGAGCTGTGTGGAGTTTGCATGTTCTCCCCGTGTTGCGTGGGTTTACTCCGGGATTTCTCCGGTTTCCTCCCGCACACCAAAAACATGTAGGTTTAGGGCGCTCGCGCACGCAGCGACCAGCAGCCGGTGGCTTGTCACCAGACTGCAAACCAAGTCTACCTACGGGTACAAATAAGTAACAAAAAAAAAAAAAAAATGAATGAATGAACAAACAAGCCCCCCACACACAAAGAAGCATGCCACGTAAAAAATGTGTGGCCTTTTTTTACAAGAAAAAATAACCTACAGTGCACTAAAAATTATACTAAAATATCTGCACTGTAGAGGATAACAACCCCCCCCCCCCCCCCCCGCTACAGAGGAGCTCGGCGCACAAAAAAACGGTCCGTCAACGGTCCGTCATGTGGCGATGACGCACCGTTGTAATTACCGATCGGTCAAAAATCATTTTTATTACTGTTTTCAGTGATAAAGAATAATTTAGCTTATAACACTTACCTGTCCACAACAGCAGTGTCGTTGGCGAACAGCTGTTCCTCATTGTCAGACGAACATGAAGCTGGTCCGCTTGTTACGACTCGTGGTTCTGGTCACGCGACCCGGTCGAACCATGATTGCGGTTTTGCGCTTCCATGATTGCGGTTTTGGCGAACGATTTTTCAAAACAAATAAGAACAGTAGTAATAAAAAAAGACTGGCGAACGCTACCATTACACACAGCGGCTTACACAAAACAGATTTTATGCACGGGACGCACGCGTTTCAATCGTCAAACTTCTCTGCTTCAGTTGGCTCGTTGTATTCGCAGTCGTTGGTAGGCAGGTCCTTCTTGCTAGGTTTTCAGTCATTGGTTCTTCAAGGTTTCAGAAACCCAATTCAAGGCTCTTATTAGTCGAATGAGAGGTCAATCAAATCTAAACCAATCAAAACACTCCTTTGGCTTTCTGTTCGCGGCTGTGTCTGTACTGGAAGAACGGAAATGCAGCTTTTTTTTTTTCAGTGCGCACTGAGACGCACTAGGACACAGAGACGTGACCGCCCGCAGTATCCCGGAGTGCAAGAGGTTAACTGTGTTTGTTTAGGAGATTTTTTTTTTACCGTTTTTGAAATGGTATGGAGTGTTTTTTGTTTTTTTAAATATTTAGTGAGTAACCTGCTCAAACCAGCCATATTTATGGATTATTTTGCCAAAAGTAGATGCTACAAATATTTGTTTCTTTATTTTTTGAATAACTTCTCAAAACAACAGTCAAATTTTGGCAGCTCAAATGTCTTGGACTTTTCATTTTTATTAAAACCACAACCTATCTGTTCACTTGGTGTTCCAAGAATGTGGAATTAGAAAAAATGTTGTTCCTGTTCTTTAATCAGGTCCAATCCTGCAGCAGGAATGAATATACAACACAGCCATCCATCCATCTTCTACGGCTTTTCTGGGGGTTGAGGTTGTGGAGGAAGCAGTCGAATCAGGGAAACCCAGACTTCCCCCTCAGCTGCCACCTCCTCCAGGTCTTCAGAGAGGGCACCAAGACATTCTCAGACCAGCTGGGAAACATAGTCTCTCTAACGTGTCCTGGGTCTGCCCCAGGGTCTCCTCCCACAACACACATAAAAAGTAATTCTATTTCTGTACCTGCTCTTTCCTTCACCTACAGTATATTGTCATTCACATTATGTAGACCAAGCAAACTCTCTTTGCAAAAGCTCTTTGCAGTAGTCCAAAAACTGTCTAGTAGTTCACATACTGTCATGTTTTAATGCTGTTAGTCTGTGATGACATTTTCTTAGACTGTCCTTTTTTACGTCAGCACTTTGTACCTGACTATTGACTATGGGGACAACAAAAGCTTTCCAGAGTGTCCTAATCCTGATTTAATTCATTTCTCTATTGCTCTCCCAGATCTGCCCCATGGACCCTGCATCTGGACTGTTTATTTTTTAATAAATATTTTCCTTCAAATAAATTCCTGTTTGTTAATATGTTGACTGACATGATTTGAGGTTGATTTTCTTTTACATTCTACTCATGCACCTCCAAAAGCTGAATATTGTGGTGAATTTAGTTTTAGAAATAACTCAAATCTAAAAAGTGAAACTTTCATATTTTACAATAATCCCATATAAATTTATCTATTTTAAGATTTTTTTGTTTTAAATTTGGATGAATATGTCTGAGCCGTTTGATATATATCTGAATGGTGATGTGCTAATTTTTGGAGATGCAGTACTGTTTTACACAGTATTATTTGAAAAAAGATTATTATTCCACCATAAATTATTTCCAACTTTACTAAGGATTATTGATTACAATGTTATGTATATATCTAATATGTACAGTGTATTTTAGGCTCTTATTTATGACTATGCTATAAAAAGGTTGAAAATGCTTTAGTTTTGCAGAGGTGAGGTAAACCATTACTTTGTGAATCTGTCATACTGAATCAACAATAGAGTTCATCTTATACAGGTAACACCGGGCTGCACGGTGGCGCAGTGGTTTATCACTGTGGCAGCACAGTTTTACCCTCGGCCGGGGGATCGCGGGGATCATGAGATCGTGGGTTCGATCCCAGCCCCCGACCAACAGTGAGCTGTGTGGAGTTTGCATGTTCTCCCCGTGTTGCGCGGGTTTACTCCGGGATTTCTCCGGTTTCCTCCCGCACACCAAAAACATGTAGGTTTAGGGCGCTCGCGCACGCAGCGACCAGCAGCCGGTGGCTTGTCACCAGACTGCAAACCAAGTCTACCTATGGGTACAAATAAGTAACAAAAAAAAAAAAAAATGAATTCAGGCATCCAACGTTTCACAACATTTATTATATTTTAAAACAAAACACATTTGCAACCTAAAATGAACTGGAACTGACGTAAATGACTGCTGGAGCTTAATAGTGACATCCTTTTTTTTTTTTTTTTTTTTTTTAAAGCATGCGTAGCTAAAACGGATGAACATAAATGGACCATAAAAGTGTGATTCAGCATATTTACATAAACCACAGAACAACTAACAACAATCAAAGTCCTTACAGTCTGAACTAAAGTGTTGTTATAATTATGTTGTCAAAACTAGAGAGCTATCCGGTTCAATCATTGCTGTGCTACATTAGCATTACTGTCAATTACACTATGCAATATAGTTATTTTAAAAATGTTTACTGGAGATGCGCATCAGAGAGGATTATGTTAAATTCACGATTCTATACCACAAGAGTCCTCGCTTGACACGCTGTCAGGCTCATAATAAAAAGGTCTGAGGTTTTAGCAGTCTGCAGTATATTGATGTTATAAGCTTTATCTGTGTTTTATAGGTGTTTTATCCAGGTTTTATGTGTTTTATCCATTTTTTTATCTGTGTTTCATGTGTTTGTCAGGTCAGGTGTTATTTCCTGCTACCGTATGTCAATTAGACGGTACTACCTCCGTCTGTCCCCACTGCCTTGTAAGTTAGCCTGAGAAGGCATTAGGCTATGGGAGTAAACCCAGACAGAAAATCAAGAGTGGAGACCCTAAGTCAGTTAGCTGGAAAGAGGCATTCCAAACTGTTTTCTGGCAGTTTCCTGCAGTCTGACCAGTTCCAAATGTACTGACTCTTGTCTTTCCTTTGGACTCAACTGGGATGAATGAAAGAGAAATAGTGCTACTGGGCAAAGCACTATCTCTGATATCTGCCCAGGTTCAGACAGCTACATCTGAAGCAGATATCCTCAGGAAGATGTTTTTCAATTAACCTTGAACGTTCATGATTTTCCTTTGGAAGGAGCTGTTTGATGTGACGTAAAGGTGTAAAGGCCACAGATAAGTATTATCTGTGTTTTATAGGTGTTTTATCCAGGTTTTATAGGTGTTTTATCCATGCATCGTGACATGCACTACACAAAGAGCAGAGATAAACAAATCTATCATCTGGTCAGTCACTGCAACAGATACTGGAGTCAGTTTGTCTTGGCCTGTATTTGCCACTGATAATACCTCTATCTGCCAAGAATGTGCCGCTAGTCCAGCAAAAGCTAGCGGTACTCAAATACTTTGCAAGCAGTTTCATGAAATGGTCAGTCAGAAAGCAACTCATACCAGCTCGGACGTCGCCCGGATTAACAAGGTCAGGAGTTCCTGGCAGCAGAAGGCAAAGGACAGAGCTGCGTGGAGGAATCTGATCAGACCTAAATGAAATGGTCATTGTCGCCCCCGACAGACTGCTATGATGATGAGTATATTGATGTTAGCCTACAGGAAGTGCTGTTTATCTCTCTACCTGGCAACTGGTACGAGATTATAGTGGCCGGGAGGTCAGAATGTTATCTGTGGCACCTTTAATGTGAACAGTGTGTTTAAAGAAATCAGTTGACATATTGCTCGAGGAATTGGTGCCAAGTATGTTGATCATTTTATCAAGCTAAATATTTCAGTGCTGAAGGAGGCAAAAATTATTATCCAGATTAATTTGTTTAATGAATCTATAGGCCTGTGGTGGTACGGGTGGGGGGTTCTCCACCCAGAGAAGGCAGCTGGGGAAGGGGGGAACAATGGACCGAAGGAGGAAGTGTCACCAGGAGGTATCAGACAGGACAGTAAGGACTATGCGCCCCCCAGGGGAGAGGAGGAACTGCCGGAGCTGTTGGAAGAGGAAAGGGTGTGAGAGCAGTGCTGGCGGTATGTCATGTTAATGCGCCACACAGATCTTTGTTCCAAACAGTGTATTATGGTTGAAAGCTCGGGGTCTCAATGCATGGAATTAAAGGTATAAAAGAGGAATGCACAGAGACCTGGGAGCTCTCCTACTGTACTTAATATGTTGGAGAAGGAATAAAGTTCATGTGTCGTCCAGCTCGTTGCCTCGCCTGTTTCCTTTCTCCACACGGCATTCTGGCGGATGCCGTGTTGCTAGCCCATCTGGATCCATCAGCAATGATGGCGCTCGCCATGGACGCGTCTGACTGTTGCCATAGGAGCAGTGGTGGAGCAGTTCATTTCCGGTTCATGGCAACTGCTCACATTTTTTAGTCAAACTTGGCACAACAACGAACGCAAATACAGCATGTTCGACAGAGAGTTGTTGGCTCTACACCTGGCAACACGCCATTTCCAGTTCTGGCTAGAAGGGCTCGAGTTCACCGCATTCGTGGACCATAAGCCGCTGACGTACATGATGTCCAAGGTCTCAGAACCGTGGTTGGCCTGGCAGCAACGGCATTTGGCCATGATCTCGGAGTTTACAATCGACATTCAACACGTTGCCGGTAAGCTCAGTGTCATGGCCGATTGTCTGTTGCACGCATTAGTCTCACTGGTCTGCATGGGAATAGATTTCCCTGCTATGGCCGCAGAGCAAGCCAGGGATGTGGACATTTGTGCGCTCCAGTTGGCACCTACTGGGTTAAGGCTGGAGAGTAGGGTGGTGCAAGAAGGGTGCCCTCCCTTGCTCTGTGACGTCTCCACCGGTTCTGAGCTTTTGGTGCCGCCGCATTTTTGACTCAGTCCGCTCCCTTTTGCATCCGGGAGTGCACACTTCGGTGAAGCTAGCGGGGGTGAAATTTGTCTGGCCGCGCTTGCGCAAGGATGTGAAAGAGTGGGCTGCAGCTTGCATCACGTGCCAGCAGGCCAAAGTGCACCACGTGCCAGCAGGCCAAAGTGCACAAGCACACCAGAGCCCCCCTCAAGCCTTTCCAAATCGCAGCCAGGAGGTTCGGCCACGTCCATGTGGATTTGGTGGGACCCGTCCCGCCGTCGCAAGGTTTCACGCACCTTTTGACAATCATGGACCGCACCACGCGTTGGCCTTACGTGGTTCCACTGACTTCTGCCACATCTGCCGAAGTAGCTGGCGCTTTTTTGTCAGCTTGGATTGCACGGTTCGGATCCCTGTCGGACATCACTTCTGACATTCATCTTCTTCCGCTTAATCCTTTTCGAGTCGCGGGGGGGCTCGAGCCTATCCCAGCATCTTTGGGCGAGAGGCAGGGTACACCCTGGACAGATCGCCAGTCCATTGCAGGGCCAACACAGAGAGACAGACAACCATTCACTCTCACAGTGATACCTAAGGACAATTTAGAATCCCCAGTTTGATGCCAATTATCCTAACTGCCATGTTTTTGGCATGTGGGAGGAAACCGGCGAAATCCTGGAGTAAACCCACGCAGACACGGGGAGAACATGCAAACTCCACACAGATCACTGTTGGTCGGGGGCTGGGATCGAACCCAGGACAGGGGTCCGCAATTAGTTTCGGAAGCCTGGGGATCAAAATTCACTGCATTACCGCATATAACCCCCAAGCTAACAGATTATGCAAGCGTTTTCATAGGTCGCTTAAAGCAGCACTCAGAGCTTCGCTTACGGACACAAATTGGGTCAACCGCCTGCCCTGGGTTCTTTTAGGGTTGCACGCTGTGCCTAAGGAGGATTTGACAGCCTCCTTGGCAGAACTGGCTTTTTCTCAGCCGCTGCAGATCCCTGGAGAGTTTTTACCTCAAAACCCCGTACTCGAGGCTGATCCGCCCACACAGTTTTTGCACAGCATGGAGGCTTTTAACGTGCCAAGCCTGGCCCACCATTGTTTTCCATGCACTTTCATCCCAAGAGTTTACAGAACGCCAGCTTTGTTTTTGTCAGGCACAACGCACACCAGACCCCGCTGCGCCCACCGTACGATGGACCGTTCAGGGTGTTGGAACCTGGGGCGAAACATTTTGTGTTAGACTTGGGGGTGGTTAGGGAGACCATCTGCATCAACAGGCTGAAGCCCGCTTTTGTGTTGGCGGATGAGCAGGTGGTGTTGGCTCAAGCTCCCTGGCGTGGACGCCCACCGTTGGTGGCTCTGCAAGTTGGTGTTCCCTTGGAAGGGATCACCGCCTGTGAAGCTGATGTGTTTTCCCCCTGCCCTTTTTCCCTCCACAGACTGACGTGCCCTCCTGTACACCTTGCCAGCAGGGTGTTTCGACTGGATCGGCAACCCCCCGCTACAGCCGCTATGGGTGCCGGCTCAAGCTCAAAGGACAGGGGGTTAGTGCCCCTTCTGGGTGTTTGGGGGGAGGCTGTGTGGTGGTACGGGTGGGGGATTCTCCACCCAGAGAAGGCAGCTGGGGAAGGGGAGAACAATGGACCGAAGAAGGAAGTGTCACCAGGGGGGTATAAGATGGGACAGTAAGGACTATGCGCCCCCCGGGGAGAGGAGGAACTGCTGGAACCGCTGGAAGAGGAAAGGGTGTGAGAGCGGTGCCGGCGTTATGTCATGTTAATGCGCCACACAGGTCTTTGTTCCAAACAGTGTATTATGGTCAGAAGTTCTGGGTTTCAATGCATGGAATTAAAGGTACACAGGACAGGGTTTCCTCTGGTCACATTTTTCGGTGGCGGGCCGCCGCTCGTGAAAATTTACTGCCGCGCTAAGAAGGAGATATGAATTTAAGAAAAATATATGAAGCAATGACTGTCCGCAAGCGCGCACACGAACAACGCACGTGGCCGTCATCCGTGCGGAGTTTAGAAGTGCCCCGCCCACACGAGCTTTCCAGTCAGTCAGCAGGCAGTGTCTCGCTCGCAGCAGCAGCATCTTCATGGAAAAGGAGTGAAAACTGGGAAGTCAAACAGCAGAAATGGACTCTATTTGAAGAGAAACTTTGTGAAGAAGTCCGCCGTTTCTTTGTTGGTGAAAATCCTGGCGCGTCAGCGCCTTGGTGCTACCTGTCGGGCGGGAGGGAAACTACAAATGATGGTTGTGTGCATGCGTCAACCGCTTGGCCTGGGTAGATGAAAAAGTGAGCATGTCCAGTCCTGCATGCATGCCGGGCTCGTCCAAAGCATACGCGGACCAAGGTGGACTAGAGGGGGAATGCAGCATGAATAAGGCTTGACTGTCCGACAGAAGCATGAGTTTATTAAAGTACTTTAAACGCGGAAAAAAAATTCATAAGAGGTATGTAAGCACTGGAGGCGTTTGTCATGGTTTTAACCCGCTGGAAACGGGAGCAATAATGGAAGAGTCGCTTAGCTAAGAGATGTGGCTAGAATTCAAATGCAGCTGGCTTCATATGAAGGGAAAGGCAAGGGGGACTACTGAATTGCTGAGGATATATTTCACCAGCCACTACAATATTAAGTTATGTTCCCAATTATATACCTGACAAGTTAAGATGACCGAAATTCACCAAGTCAGTAACTTTAATCCTTCAGCAGCCTTCAGACAAACTAAATGTGCCAGCATTTGGATTTCAAAATAAGGGAGGTTTTTCTTGGCGGTAAGGAGATTTTTAAAAAAAACAAAAAAAACAAACTATAAATATATAGAAATATTATAACCGAAATAACGGCATCTTTGGTCGTTTAAGTTGATTTAAATCATTAAATACAATTTTATTATTTTTTTTTCTTTGTAATGAGAGTTAAATTATTGTTCTGTTCTGACTGCAAAGTTATGGTCAAAAATATAAATTGTTATAAGTAAAAAGTAAAAAAAAAATAAAATGAAAATACCACAGTTATTTATTATTTATTTAAAAAAACAGTAATTTTATTTTAAAAAAAACAGACAAAAATAAGCCATAAAATAATCGACAAATTTATAATAAAGTTTGAAATGTACAAGAAAAGTCAATTTTACAAGAGGAAATTACAAATTTGAGGAAAATGGTTTCAAATTTACATAAATTTGTAGAGAAAAGCAGAAAACTATAAGAAAATTGTTATAAATTTTGGAGAAAAACCTCAAACCTTCAAGACTGAAGTCATTACTCAAGTTTTTTAGTGGGTGCTCTTTGTACCCTTAACTAGAAATTTTTGGTTGTCTCCTTTAATTTACATGGCACTTGATATTTTCTAACCTGTTTGTATACCACCATAGACAGAGAGAGAAGCTGAATTAGACAGAGCTCAGAGAGGGCAAGATGAGACAGAAGAGAGGAGCCAAGGAGAGGAAAGTGTTCAGGCAGAGGGTCCAGGAGAGGTGAGAGCAGAGGAAGGAGAGAAAGATGACACCAGTAAAAAGTCCAAGTACAGGACTCTTGGTGGGACCCCAACTGGCCCAATATTCCAACATTCAAATCTTGGTTGTACAATACTTCAAATTGTAAGTTCCATATGCACGTCAGTGGCTCAGGAGGTAGAGTGGGTTGTCCAATAACTGAATGGTTGGCGGTTCGAATCCTGGATTCGAACCGCCAACCATTCAGTCGGCAGGATATCTGGGACTCTCCCCAGATATCCTGCCGTTGTGTCCCTGGGCAAGACACTTTACCCACCTTGCCTCCAGTGTCCATAACACTGGGTATGAATGTGTATAAATGTTCGGTGGAGGCCGTTGGCCCGGATTGGCAGCCACGTTTCCATCAGCCTGCCCCAGGGCAGCTGTGGCTACAGTAGTAGCTTGCCACTACCACTGTCTGTCTGGAGTGAATGAATAATGTATCTGTAAAAAGCGTCTTTGAGTGTCTATGATAAAGTGCTATATAAATCTGATGCATTATTATTATTATATGCAAAGTTACTGTGGAAAATTAAAAAAAAAAGAAATAAATGTATAAAATGAACATATTCATACATATGTGTTTTCTGCTCCCCCCCCACCCCGGAAAAATATGTTGCCACTGTGCAACATATTTTTATACACTGAAAGAGGAATGCACAGAGACCCAGGAGCTCTTTTACTGCACTTAATGTTGGAGAAGGAATAAAGTTCATGTGTCATCCAACTCGTTGCCTCGCCTGTTTCCTTTCTTCACAGGCCAAAGCTACCCATTATGTCTCATCAGAATACAGCTTCACATTGTACAGTTCTGTTCATCCAGGTTTTATATTAATTCATCCTTTTACTGGTGCATCTCAATATTTTACAATATCATCAAAATACTGTATAATTTTGAGGGGGGGGGGATGAATTTATTCTATTTTGGAATAAAGCTGTAACATAACAAAATGTGGAAAAAGTGAAGTGCTGTGAATACTTTCCAGATGAACTGTACCAGGAAATTTTAGAGCATGTCATGCTTCCCTCTGCTGACAAGCTTTATGGAGATGCTGATTTCATTTTCCAGCAGGACTCGGCACCTGAAATATATCACTCTGTCTGTAATGAATCTATACGAGTTTCACTTTTTGAATTGAATTACTGAAATAAATTTACTTTTCAATGAAATTCTAATTTATTGACATTCACCTGTATTTTGTCTTAGTTTAAATAACACCTTTGTAGGTAAATTGACAAAAACAGAAATGCTTAAGGTAAGGTTATCTAATTTTCTTTTAGGTGTTAGAAACTACATAGTTTTCAAATGTCCTCTCTAACTACTGGGCCAAACCATAAAAATATTCATATTAATTTATAATAAGGCAAAAAAAAAGACATTATAGCTTTTTTGTTAGTACTATTATCTAATATGTTGATCCCTAATAAACAGAATTTTATCTTGACTGTCTGTCTGGCTTTGGTGTTTTGTCATTAGAAACAAATCAGCATTTATGTAGAACAGGGGTCACCAACCTTTTTGAAACCAAGAGCTACTTCATGGGTATCGAGTCATGTGAAGGGCACCAGCTTGACACACTCCTCTAAAATAACAAATTGTGTATATATATATATATATATATATATATACAGTATATATATACACATAAATAAATAATTATCAATAACTTAGAGTGGGTAACAGACAAGATCAATATTCAACACTTTATTTTTATTAATCTCAGCAATTGTTCAGATGATCACTTCTACATTTCATTAAAAAAATGTCCAGTTTTCACCAGTCCCTTTTAACCATAAAAAACTAAACCCTTTTAATTCATGAACTATGTTGAACCATGTTTGAAAAAGTTATGCAACATTTAAGAAAAATCAACTTTCATATTAAATAAATCTTATCACATTTTTAACTGAACAAATCTGCTGCAATTCTGCTCAAAATGTGTTACATTTAATAAACATACTTTTGTGTGTTCTTCTTCACTGGAATTACATCCATACAGTTCTTGCCAAGAATCATGCTTGAGTAATAACCAGCACTGTCCTTTCATGAGAAGAATACAGCACTGAGAGTGCTTATATGCACGGTGGCGCAGTGGTTAGCACCGCGGCAGCAGTTTACCCTCGGCCGGGGGATCGCGGGGATCGTGGGTTCGATCCCGGCCAACAGTGATCTGTGTGGAGTTTGCATGTTCTGGTGGTGCATGTTCTGGTTTTTCATGCAAAAACATGCAGGTTAGGGAGTTAAGGGGCACTTGCGCACGCAGCGACCGGCAGCTGGTGGCTTGTCACCGGACTGCAGAACAAATCCACCTACGGGTACAAGATAAGTCCAAAAAAAAAAAAAAAAAAAAGAGTGGGTAGTGATGTGTCGCTCCACATAGTGGCGCTTCGCCGTCGCCCCGCAAATGAAACACACGCAGCTTCCTTTCACGGTAGTAAAAAAGAACTCATCCTCCCGCTCACTTTGAAGATGATAAATTTTCTTTCTTTTTTTTTGCCATGTTTTTGGGCTAGGGAAACTGCACTCCGCTCACCATCTTCACTGCCCGTTAGCTTACTCTCCACAAGCGCGAAGGTTTTGTCATGCGCACAATACTGACCTTTGAACTAGGTCAGATTCACCTTAACTTTACGTATAATAAACATATTTTTTTTTTTTTTTTTTTTAAGACATTGTCATTTTAAAATCTATATAAATGCAAGTGTGATTTTAAAAAATAGCGGCAGAAAAAATTACATCTTAGACGCAGCTCACTTGCGAGTTGTGCTATTTTTAGAACAGGCCTGCAGGTGACTCATGTGGTCCCTGCGGGCGACTTGGTGCCCGCGGGCACCGCGTTGGTGACCCCTGATGTAGAAACTGTAACAGTACCACTAATGGTGACATTTTACAATGAATCAGATATTTGAAGTTGCACTTATATAAATTGTTTTGACACAGACCCCAATTTTTATTTAGATCAAAGACATTTAGTGTAACAACACTGATGCAGCACAATATAAAAATATTCACCCTAACATCAGCTATTCCAATTTTGCTTGCTTTTCTGCTAATATCCGAGATCTGTTAATTGAGCTGCTATACAACTCCTGAAAAAATTAAGAGACCACTGCACTATTATCACTTTATCTGGTTTTACCATTTATACATATGTGTTTGAGTAAAATGAACAATGTTGCTTTATTCACTAACCTGCTGAAAGCAAATTACCCAAATTCCATGTCAAAATATCGTAATTTAGAATATTTATTTACAGAAAATGACAGCTGGCTGACACACCAAAAAAGATGTTGCTTTTTGATGTGCTTTTAGATCAATTAATACAAAGAAAACAAGCTCATATTCATTCTTAACACTACAATACTTATGTTTTAACTTAGGAAAAACTTAGAAATCTGTATTTGTGCAATAACTCTGATTTTTATTCACAGCTTTCATACATCTTACCATGGTTAGATGAGCACCTAATCAGTACCTCCTTAAGTAGATTGAGGTGTTTTGTGTTGGAATTCAACAGATACTCAAATTGAATGGCTGCCATACATGTAGAGATGCTAATTCAGGAAAGATTTTTGCAGTGGTGTCTTTTTTTTTTTTTCCAGAGCTGCATGTTATTCTACTGGAAATATAAAGGAATAGCTGGTATCACACTGTTTTAAACGTAGCTTTATTCACCATAATGATTTTCTTTCTTTCAGGCTCGGAACATACAAACAGGAGAGCTTGCTGCTGTGAAGATCATAAAGTTGGAGCCAGGTAAGATCATAATCAACACAATCTGACATCTTATTCACTATGATTTTGAATGAATGCAGTACTGGAAAGAAGTTCCAACCTAATGAAATCAAATTCTTGTGTGCTCTGACAAAGACTGTTGTGTACCAGATTTTTTACATTCTCAATACCATCTTATAGAAACACAGCTGTGGTATTTTTGGCAATCAGGATGAAATATTTATTTACAAGTCTAGTCGCAAGTCCTTAAATTCAATTATTAATAGTGTGATGTAAAGTTGTTTTTATGGAGAAAATGTTCTTGAGCGTGTTGGTGATGACCTAGTGACAGTGACCACGATCCAGATTAGAGGGATTACGGATTACTTTGTACAACCAGTGACCAGACAGAGTTCAGCTGATTACCAGCATGCCAGATTCACTTGTTTTTGTGTTTCATTCATCATATCACTGTCACTGTTGAGCTGGTAGTGACTGGATGTGAGGGGCACAGATCCGGTTTTATTTGACATTTACACTTGTTTTTCTGAATATTTAAGTTTATGCAATGTTAAAAATATATACAAAATGATGGATTTACTCACAATCATCTGATTTGGCTAAAGGCCTGAATATAACAAGTGCATTTTGCAGAAAGGCAGAAGGAATGAGGTTTTGAGAATTATAAGGTAAGGGATTGCATGTCTTGCAATCCCTCACCATGATCCATGATCTTAAAAAGTCTTGAAAAATCTTACATTTCTTTAGCCAAATTTAAGGCTTTATTTATTTATTTACTTTTTTTTTTGTGGTGTTTGGTGTCTGATCTAAATATTTTGTGGAATAGCTGTTGTTGTTCTGTACCTTTCGAAACATTTTTTTGATGTTTTATTTAAATTTTTAATGAAAATACAGTCCTATTCGGCATTAAGTCATCTTTTTGTTTTGGTGGTAGGGTCTAATTTTAGATATTTAAATTTTAAAAACAGAATTATCTTGTTCCAACATTGATCTAGTACAAATTTAATGGGAGCTGGACTGATGACCCAGAAGTTGCTGTAATTTCAGTTCCAGTTAGGGATGGGCAATACCAGCATTTTTCCTTTTGGTACGATACCATAAATTTATGGGACTTTTTCTTTGATACAGATACTTTTTGCCCCTTAAAGGAAAATCACATAATTGCAGTTTCATTAACCACTTTATTGCAAGGGCAGTATGAATAAAATTCATTAACATAAATACTTGAAAGAAATGCTTATAAAATGATAATAGATAGATAGATAGATACTTCGAACAAAAAAGTATAACAAAAACAAAACAAATGACAAGTGCAATAAAGTAACAGTATACAGTGTTCGAAAGGGAGAAGGGAGAAGTGAACACTTATTAATTCCATCTCCGCTTTTCCATAAATACACCCATGTGAATTATATACAAATTACCACATTTAAGACCCCAAGTAAACAATTAACTGTATTTTGTACATAACATTAACACCCATCCATCTTAGCATACATTGATGTCCATACATCAAAACCAGCCTCAAACAACACAGATATACACAGTGCTGTCCCACCCACCATTCCATAGTGTCCCAGAGTGAGCATAGTGAATCGTACATATAAATACTACCCTTCTAACATATATCCTTTCAGCAAATAATGTTTGTACCTCTTTTGAATTGATTTCTGTTTGTACATAGTTTCAGTTCCGGCTTCAGACTGTTCCACAAACCCACCCCACAGACAGATATGCACATACTTTTCTTGGTTGTTCGTATCTTGGGTTTTGTAAAGTTTAAGTCTCCAAAACCCAAAAAGAGAACAGTAGAACAATAAGAGAAATAATAAAAGAGAACGAGCAAAGTAAATAAAAATAAAATTAATTTTTTTTTTCAATTATAATAAAAATAATTAAGACTTAAAATGAATGCAAAATTAATTCAATTTCTTAATTTGGTGAAGATTCTCAGTCATCCAGGCAGGTAAGTATGCTGTATGAAAGCTCAGTCAACTGGATTCAAGTATTTTTTACTTCTGAAATGTTTCACCATTCCAAATTCTATGGTAATTTATTTTATTTTCACACTACTATTTTCCAAACTTAAATAGTGCTTATTTTGTTTATTTTTCAAAATTATGCTGCTTGGGATCACCATAGAATTTGGATGAATGGTGTAACATTTCAGAAGTAATACTACTTCATCTGCCACCCGTGATGCTGCTGAGCTCACTCTGCGTGGGAGTCAGTGAGTGCTTGACTGAGGCTGCGCAGTGAGTCTTCGGCTTTGACATCTGATAGGCTGCCATAATCATGTGACATGGCAGACCATCTCTAAAATATGCCTGGGCTGGTTTTTCACCATTTTTCACACATAAATTTAATGCCTAAAACTCTCAGAAGTGAAAACAAACTGCATGTTTTGTATTAACATGGCAGTATTGTGATATTTAAAAAAGTATCGACTCCAAAATATCAACCAGCTGGTATCGAAGTGTCGATACTTGAGTATCAATATGCAAATCCATAGCTCCAGTAAATAACTGGGCAAAGATAATTGCATTGTGCTTACATACAGCCGTGGACAAAATTGTTGGTACCCCTCTGTTAATGAAAGAAAAACCCACAATGGTCACAGAGATAAATTGAATCTGACAAAAGTGGTAATAAATAAAAATTCTATGAAAATTAACCAATGAAAATCAGACAATGCTTTTGAATTGTGGTTTAACAGAATTATTTAAAAAAAAACAAACTCATGAAACAGGCCTGGACAAAAATGATGGTACCCCTAGAAAAGATAGAAAATAATGTGACCATAGGGACATGTTCAATTCAACCAAGATGTGTCCTCTAATTAACATCACAGGTGTCTACAAACTTGTAATCAGTCAGTCGGCCTATTTGAAGGGTGACAAGTAGTCACTGTGCTGTTTGGTGACATGGTGTATATCTCACTAAACATGGACCAGAGGAAGCAAAGGAGAGAGTTATCTCAGGAGATTAGAAAGAAAATTATAGACAAGCATGTTAAAGGTAAAGGCTATGAGACCATCTCCAAGCAGCTTGATGTTCCTGTGACTACAGTTGCACATATTATTCAGAAATTTAAGATCCACGGGACTGTAGCCAACCTTGAAAACTTGATGAAAAATGGAAGAGACGGATAATACGAATGGTAACAAAAGAGCCCAGAACAACCTCTAAACATATTCAAGGTGAACTCCAAGGTCAAGGTACATCAGTGTCAGATTGCACCATCCGTCGTTGTTTGAGCCAAAATGTACTTCATGGGAGACGACCAAGGAGGACACCACTGTTGAAAACAAATCATAAAAAAGCCAGATTAGAATTTGCCAAACTGCATGTTGACAAGCCACAAAGCTTCTGGAAGAATGTCCTATGGACAGACGAGACAAAACTGGAACTTTTTGGCAAGGCACATCAGCTCTATGTTCACAGACACAAAAATGAAGCATACCAAGAAAAGAACACTGTCCCTGCTGTGAAACATGGGGGAGGTTCTGTTATGTTGTGGGGCTGCTTTGCTGCATCTGGCACAGGGTGTCTTGAATCTGTGCAGGATACAATGAAATCTTAAGATTATCAAGGTATTCTAGAGAGAAATGTGCTGCCCAGTGTCAGACAGCTTGGTCTCAGTTGCAGGTCATGGGTCTTGCATCAGGATAATGACCCAAAACACACAGCTAAAAACACCCAAGATCTCGGTCGAGACAGAATAATTTGAGGCTGGTGGGTCTTCCAGAGGAATCAGAAGGTCGGGACGTATGTTACTTTCTGGAAAAGTGGATTCCGGAGGTGCTGGGCAGCGAGGAGTTGCAATCAGCAGTGATTCTGGAAAAAGCACATCGTATTGGCCCACGGAGAGATAAGGGACCGCCGAGGACCTTAATTATGAAGTTTCTTAGCAACAGAGACAGGATGAAGATCTTCAACGCTGCACGAGCTAAAAAAGGAGAGATTAAACACCAGGACCAGCAGGTGCGGTTCTACCCAGATTTGGCCACAGGAATCCAGCAATTGAGGAAGCAGTTTGATCCCGTACGTAAGGAGCTGCGCAACCTTGGGATTCGTCATGGTGTAATCTATCCTGCGAGACTGCTGACCACGTATGAGGGCAGAACCCACATCTTCAAGACCCCAGAGGAGGCGCAGGAGTTCATCAAGAAGATCAAAGAAGAAGAAGAGACTGGTGGGAGCTAAGCATGAACAAAATATAAGGTAGAATAATTAAGCATTTGCACAGGCATCTGACTGACTTGAAGTAAATAGTAAGTTTACAAAATATAGATTGTATTATATATTAAAAAAACAAAACAAAAACAAAACAAAACAAAAAAAAACTATGATGTACAAAGTTGTTAAAAATTTTGGAGTTAAGTTGGAAAACTACAGAGGAGAGTTAATGTTACGTCATTAAAAGCAGTAGAGTTAGGGTGATTGGGAGGATGAAGAAGGAGTGGCTTAGGCTGTTCCCCGTGGGTGTGGAACGGTCGATGGCTATATCGGGAGACAGAATTTTTCTTTTGATTTTGGGGGGTTTGCCACAAGTGTGGGAAGGGGAAATTTGTTTGTGTGTAGTTTGTAGGATGAATGTTCAACCACTCATGTTTTTGCTTCTCTGTATGAGCATGTTTACACTGCAAGGTAATCCCAAACTCTCTATTGATCATGGACCAAAGTGTTAATCTTAATTTAACTTCATGGAATTGCAGAGGTCTACAAAATTTAAAAAAACTTAAACAAGTTATGAATAAAATAAAGGACATGGGTTCAAGAATTGTGTTTTTACAAGAAACTCATCTGATAGAGGAGGATGTTAAAAGAATTAGGAGTAGATGGCAGGGAAGTGTATTCACCTCTTCATTTTCATCCCGAGCCAGGGGAGTTATGACTCTCATACATAAATCAGTTCCTTTTCAAGTGAAAAATGTAATTGGAGACAAATTTGGAAGATATGTAATCATTCAAGGTTCTTTGCTATTAGAAAATATAAATCTTGTGAACTTATATGGTCCCAATATAGATGATCAGAAGTTCTTTGCTAATTTATTTCTCATCTTATCATCACTTACAGGGCAACATATAATAGCAGGGGATTTTAATTGTACATTGAATCCAGGTGTGGATAGATCAACAGGACTGGATTGTACGCACATTGGATGTAGGATGACTATTAATCATTTTATGAAAGAATTGAGATTGTTAGATATATGGAGAGAAATGAAACCACAAGTTAAAGCCTATTCTTGTTATTCCAGTACCTACAAGACATTCTCACGTATTGATTATTTTTTGATTTCCACAGAATTAAGGTCCAAGATTCAAAACTGCTTTTATGATAACATCGTGATCTCTGATCATGCACCCTGTTGTCTAATATATGTAGATAAAAAATTGACAAAGGAATCAGGTAGATGGCAATTTCAGCATAAATGGCTTCAGGATGAGGAATTTGTCAAGTATATAGAAAAACAGATAGACGAGTTCTTTGACATCAATACTACACAAACATCAGCATGTGTAAAGTGGGAGGCTTTCAAAGCTTTTATTAGGGGACATATTATTAGTTATACAGGATCAAAATCTAAGAAGACTCGAGAGGAGAGAGCTAAATTGGAACATAAAATAAAAAGTCTTCAGGAAAAAGTGTATGCAGGAAGTGACCCAAGGTTGGAGAATGAATTACTGATTTTGAGAGCTGAATACGACAAAAAATCAGCGAATAGAGCTGCCTCGAGTCTTCTAAGATTGAAACAATCTTTTTATGAACAAGGTGAAAAATCAGGAAAATTATTAGCATGGCAGATTAAACAATTGGAAATTAAAACACCAATTACCAGTATTATAAGTAATGGACAGGTAGTTATAGATCCTTTAGAAATTAATAGAGCCTTTAGAGATTACTATGAAAAATTATATGATACCAAAAATGAACCTGATTTAACAAAACTAAATGGGTTTTTGAACGAACTATCTATACCGTGTATTCCAAATGAAAACAGGGAGATATTGGAGTCTAAAATTAGTCAAGAAGAAGTTGGGCTAGCCATTGATAATATGAAATCAGGAAAAAGTGCAGGACCAGATGGTCTTCCAGTTGACCTTTATAAAAAATTTAAGAATAAATTAATAAAACCTTTTTTGGAAATGGTTTTAGAAGCATTTCAAAATAATAATTTACCATCATACATAAATAATGCCTTAATTATACTGCTGCCAAAACCAGGTAAGCCCTCTAATAAATGTGAAAATATGAGACCAATAAGCCTATTAAACGCCGACCTTAAGATAATCTGTAAAATTTTAGCAAGACGAATACAAGAAATTTTACCAAATATTATTAATCGAGATCAGAATGGCTTTATAAAGGGTAGACAAGGCTTCCATAATGTAAGAAGACTATTTAATATTATTTATTTTAATAAAGAAGCACCGGATACAGCTCTCCTATCATTGGACGCCGAAAAGGCCTTTGATAGAGTTGAATGGCCCTTTCTTTTTGAAGTCCTACAAAGGTTTGGACTTGGAAATAATTTCATAAAATGGGTTCAAATAATATACAATAATGCTACAGCAGAAATCCTAACAAATAACAATATTTCAAAACCAATAAAAATCAATAGAGGATGTCGACAAGGCTGTCCACTTTCACCTTTACTGTTTACTATGGCAATTGAACCTTTAGCGATAGCGATACGTTTACATTCACAAATATATGGAATTAAAGTTGGACCAACAGAACATAAAATCTCCCTGTACGCCGATGATATAATTTTGTTTATGTCGAATCTAAAAAAATCAATTCCAACCTTGTTGAATTTAATAAAGAATTTTGGGGAAATATCAGGATATAAAATAAATAAAACTAAATCTTCAATATTAATGCTAAATGAGACCCAGAGAAATTACCCAGCCCCTGAGGTAAATCAATTCAATGTTGTAAATCAGTTTAAATATTTAGGAATCCAAATTATGCCTAAGCTAGAATCAGTCGCCAGTGTCAACTATGAAGCCTTAATGTCAGATATCAATGAGTTAACTCAGAGATGGATGTCACTACCAATGTCGATGATCGGGAGAATCAATATACTTAAAAGTAATATTTTACCTAAAATACTTTATTTATTTCAATACATTCCCTTATCACCACCTTTAGATCTATTCTCAAGAATAAAAAAAAAGTTAGTGGAATTTATATGGAACAACAGGAGGGCTAGATTACGTTTGTCTTTATTATATTTACCATTTGATCGTGGAGGTCTGAAATGTCCAAATTTTATGTTGTATTATTGGTCGGCACAACTGAGGTCTATGACATATTATTTTTCATCAAATGATCTCCCTCACTGGACTGAAATGGAATCATACAATTTACCTTTACCTCTTCCCATATTCATATACTCAGATTCGGCAAAAAAATTACAAAAACAAGTTAAAAATCCATTTGTAAAGCATATGATCAAAATATGGTGTGAAGCTAAAAACTATTTAAAAGAACCACAGTTATTGTCACAATTTAGTCCAATATGGGGTAATCAATATTTTAAACCAGGGAGAGCGGACGCTGTATTTAAAGTATGGAATTTAAAAGGGATACAAAAGATTCAGGATTTATATTTGCCATGTGCAGACAACATAATGTCTTTTGAAGAGCTGAGGATCAAATTTAATCTCAATAGAACACATTTTTTTAAATATCTTCAACTTAGAAACTTTATTCGATCAAATCAAAATAAAGCTCTCACTCGACCTATTTATTCATCCTTGGAAAAAATGATGATGAAAGATAGTAAAAGAAAGGGTATTATTTCAGAGTTTTATAACTCATTGACACTATCTTCAAGTGAAAATTCACTGAAAAGATTAAACTACTGGAAAGAAGATCTGCAAATTGAAATTTCAGAGGAACAATGGGAATTGGCTTGTACAGAAGCTCAAACCAAATCAATAAATGCACGCCTTAAATTGATACATTTCAAATGGTTAATGCGGATGTATGTTACACCGGAGGAGTTAAATAGATATAACAAAAATATACCAGATACATGCACAAAATGCATGGAAAGTAAAGGAACCCTATTTCATTGTTTATGGGAATGTAGATTAATAAGAATGTTTTGGGAAGAGGTGAGGGTAACAATTGAAAAAATAATCTCAAAACAAATCATACTGAATCCTAAACTGTTTTTGTTGGGTCTGTACCCAGAAAAGCATAATTTTAATAAAAGTGAAAGAACATTCATAGACCTCAGTTTGCTTAATGCCAAAAAATGTATTGCACTATTATGGAAAAAGACTCATAGACCAGATGTGACTCAGTGGTTAAGACAGATGTTAACAAACCTTCCATTAGAAAGAATAACATATATACTGAAATCAAAGGAAATTGTGTTTGAGAATATATGGAGACCTTTTATTGATTATGTAAAAAATTTAAACATAACTCTTGAAGAAGAAGGTGAATGATGTGTGTGGACCTTGTAAATTCCAAACTGGTGAACATAATATGTATACTTATGTATTGGATTGTCTAGACTAAACAGAGGAGCATTGTTGAAGACTTGATTTTGTTGGTGGTTGTTGGTGTTTTTAGTGCATTTTTTTTTTTTTTGTAGTACTTTAGTGTTAGTGTTTAATTGTTTGTATCATGTTTGTTAAAAAAAAAAAAAAGGTTCAATAAAGATATTGTGGAAAAAAAAAAACACCCAAGAATGGCTAAGAGTGAAACATTGGACTCTTCTAAAGTGGCCTTCTATGAGCCCTGATCTAAATCCTATTGAACATCTGTGGAAGGAGCTGAAACATGCCATCTGGAGAAGGCACCCTTCAAACCTGAGACAACTGGAGCAGTTTGCTCATGAGGAGTGGGCCAAAATACCTGCTGAGAGGTGCAGAGGTCTCATTGACAGTTACAGAAATCGTTTGATTGCAGTGATTGCCTCAAAAGGTTGTGCAACAAAATATTAAGTTAAGGGTACCATCATTTTTGTCCAGGCCTGTTTCATGAGTTTGTTTTTTAAAATAATTCTGTTGAACCACAATTCAAAAGCATTGTCTGATTTTCATTGGTTAATTTTCATAGAATTTTTATTTATTACCACTTTTGTCAGATTCAAGTTATTTCTGTGACCATTGTGGGTTTTTCTTTCATTAACAGAGGGGTACCAACAATTTTGTCCACGTGTGTACTTCTTTCCATTTTGCAAATGTAAGGTCTGAAATTTGATCAGTTTGTCTTTAAAAAGGTCTTTCAGAAAGTCTTAAATTTAACTTCCTTACAGCTGTAGATACCCTGAGGGGTTAGCTTCAAGTGCGACGAAAGCATGATCACTTTTGCACTGAAACTATTTAAATGTCCCGTTTGCAAACTTAACAAAGATCGTAATGGTGAATAAGGAGAGAGCAATGGGAAACTTGCTCAGAGTTAGCAGCTATGATTTAGACTAGGGATGGGCATTCGGTGAAATTTTCTTCACCGATCGTCGGGAGAATTAATGATTAATAATCGGTTAATCATTAACATTTTTAGGTACGTAACAAGGCAGGTAGACTACATTAGAACATCAGGTGCACGGAGAGCCGCACAACTCAAATCCACCTCTCTCTCTCAAATCTCTCTCTCTCTGTTCGCTGTTCTCGTGTTGGCTCGCTCGGGAATCTCGCAAGCTGATTGGCCGAGACGTTTCACCCCGCAAGCTGATTGGCCGAGACGTTTTGCCCAGCTTCTGTGCCGCTCGCCACCCAACAAACGAAGACCGCATTCATTGCTCTATCGCTCGTGTTACTTAGTCTAGCCGCGCGGAACTTTTTGCTGTTCTCTTGTGCCATTTTGTGCGAAATAGTCTTCCCGTCGAGCCACTACGCCGCCTCCTGCTGCTTCTCTCGACGATTCTGTGCCTCTAGCACCTGAGGAGCAGTAAAGCTCTCATTAACCTGTGCAGTAAATCATTTTCATCTTGAGTTACGTATCTTGTTATAAGAATAAAAGAGTTCTAAAAACATATTTATGTACACTTTATTTACATCTACGTATGTATGTACACTTACACACACACACACACACACACACACACACACACACACGTGTGTGTGTGTCTTCTACCGAATCTTCATGACCTTCTCAATAAAGTTTCTGAAAAAAAAAAAAGAATCTTCACGACCGCCATTACTCAGCGCGCAACCACTGTTGGCGGTTTCTTCGCGTAATAAGGGTGTTCCATGGACCCTGTCGATGAGGTATATTTGTATGCTGCATTGCAGTGATTGCAGTACACCTGGTCATTTTTTAAACTGAAATGGTCCCACGCAACACTTCGCCGTAACCGCTTCATGATTTGGCGATTGCCCTACGGAAGCGCGCATGTATCAACTGAGGCACGCCAGGGTATGGCGATGGTGTAATGTTGCCCCCTGGTGCCCAAATTTTGCCATTGCATTGTTTGAGGACGGCCGTGCACTAGGCCTAATAACCTCGGATTGTTTAAAAAAAAAAAAAAACGGTTTGTCGACGAAAATGAACTTCCTCGGTGAAATTCTTAATGATCAATTATCGGTTAATCGGTAAATTATGCCCATCCCTAATTTAGACTACAGGTGCATCTCAATAAATTAGAATGTCATCAAAGCGCGGTGGTGGAGTGGTTAACACTGCGGCAGCACAGCAACTCACCCTTGGCCGGGGGATCCTGGGTTCATTCCCAGCCCCCGACCAACAGTGATCTGTGTGGAGTTTGCATTTTCTTCCATGTCTGCGTGGGTTTACTCCGGGATTTCTCCGGTTTCCTCCCACATGCCAAAAACATGCAAGTTAGGCTAATTGGCATCAAACTGGGGATTCCAAAAATTGTCCTTAGGTATGACTGTGAGAGTGAATGGTTGTCTCTCTCTCTCTGTTGGCCCTGCGATGGACTGGCGATCTGTCCAGGGTGTAACCTGCCTCTCACCCAAAGATGCTGGGATAGGCTCCAGCCCCCCTGCGACCCGAAAAGGATTAAGCGGAAGAAGATGAATGAATGAATCAAAAAGTTAATTCAATTCAGTAATTCAATTCAGAAAATGAAACTCCTATATTATATAGATTCATTACACTGAGTCTGTATACAGTCTGTATTTTGTCCACGTCTGTATACAGCGGGGAAATTAAGTATTGAACACATCAACATTTTTCTCATTAAACATATTTCTGATGGAGCCATTGACCTGAGATTTTCACCAGATATCGATGACGGCCCAGGTAGTCCATACGTGCAAGGAGGTCGAGGCGGCTGTGTTCTCAAGGCAGGTTACATTTCGTAAAGTGGAGTTGCACAGGGAATAAGTATTGAACACATGAAGAAAAAGAAGTGCAAAAAGGCATAGAAAGCCAAGAAACCATCTGAAAACCATCAGAATTTACGAAGCTATCCCATCCCCCATCAGTGCAAATTAATTTCAGCTGGTTAAGTCCTGACTGATAGGCTTTAAGAAGGTGTGTGAATATCAGATTGTCACACCACAAAGAGCTCATGATATGTAGAAGCAAAGAGCTCTCTCTCGACCTTCACAACCTCATTGTTGCAAAACATAATGATGGCCATTGGTTACAGGTGCATTTCTAAACTGCTGAATATTCCAGTGAGCACTATTGGAGCCATCATTCGGAAGTGGAAAGAACATCATTTTACCATAAACTGGCCATGACCAGGAGCTCCTTGCAAGATTTCTGACAGAGGAGTCAAAAGAATTATCAGAAGAGTTATCCAAGAGCCAAAGACCACTAGTGGAGAGCTCCAGAAAGACCTGAAGTTAGCAGGTACTGCTATTTCAAAGAAAATAATGAGTAATGCGCTCAGCCGACATGGGCTCTATGTCCGCTCATCTCGCAAGACTCCATTTCTGAAGAAAAAGCATGTTGAAGCTCGTTTAAAGCTTGCTGCACAACATTTGGGCAAGCCAAGAAAATATTGGGAGAATATAGTCTGGTCAGGTGAGACCAAAATTGAACTTTCTGGATGCCACAACACACAGCATGTTTGGAGGAGAACTGGCACTGCACATCCCATCATGGTGTGGGGGGGTGTTTTCCAGCACATGGTACAGGCAGATTTCATATAACTGAAGGAAAGATGACTGGACAAATGTACAGAGACATCTTGTTGCCATTTGCCAAGATGCTGAAGATGTAACAAGGGTGGACATTTCAGCAAGACAGTGATCCCAAACACTCAGCCAAGGAAACTCAACTGGCTCCAGAGAAGGAAAATAAAGCTGCTTGAATGGCCCAGTCAGTCACCTGACCTGAATCCAATTGAAAATCTATGGAACGAACTGAAGCTCAGAGTACATAGAAGACACCCACGGAACCTTGAAGATTTGACGACAGTTTGAGTTGAAGAATGGGCTAAAATTACTTCTGAGCAATGCCTGCATCTCATTTCTCCATACAGGAGGCGTCTGGAAGCTGTTATTACAAACAAAGGCTTTTCTACTCAATATTAAATGAATTTCACCAAGAGTGTTCAATACTTATTCCCTGTTTGATTCCACTTTGTTGAATGTGGCTTGTTTTGTGAACGCAGTTGCCTTGACTCCTTTGTGTGTGTGGATTACTTGGGTTGTTGCTGATGTCTGGTGAAAATCTCAGGTCAATGGCTCTATCAGAAATATGTTTGAGAAAAATTTTGACATGTTCAAGGTTGTCATAGCCAGGAGCGGCACTAGGGTTAAGCTCCCAGTGCTCATAAAATGCTCCTTATGGCGTGCGTCTCGAAAAGCCTCTGACAACTAAGTCCAACTCCTAGCCTGCCCGTGTGGTTTAGTCTCTAAGCCCGGCGGAACTGCTTTTACTAATAGGAGAAGGGGCGAGGGCGGATCTCTGGCGCCTTAAAACCAGATGCTTCGGGTAGATGGTGGCTCGTCAACCTGGGAAGGTAGCCCATCTAGGGGAAGGTAAACCCTGATTTCAAACCTCTGCTGCCTTGCGGCATACCCGGTCATGGGAAAGGCTTCGGGAGTCAACCCTGAGGAAAAATCCGGAGTCGGAGCCCCTAAGGCAGTTCTATGTTGTGCTCAACATCGTTCTGGCAGCTCCTGCAACGGCGCTGGTGCCAAACTGTAGCAGCCCTGCTGTTCCTTTGGATTCATCAGTGACGTGGAGAGGGGGGACATGCTGCATGGGCAACATCTTGTCCTCCATATCTTCCTGCCCAGGCTTGAATCCTACCAACGCCCAACGCTGGAAGGTAGAACACCAGATCACTGGAGAGGACACTCCAGCTTCGCCTTTGGCGTAGACAAAACACGGGGAATGACAGTTACCGGTTATAAGCCACTGCTCAATTGGCGTAGAGCGTGGCGCCAGGGGTTGTTCCCGACGGTGGGAGGGATCATCAGATCTCACTGGACAGCTACCGCCCGCCTCAAGCTGGGCAGCCCCCAGCCAATAAGGTGTTGTCCCGCCACAGCTTGCTTTCCTCATTGGGTGCATGGGGATAAGGAGAAATCCAAACAGCAGGCTGAGAACCTTCGCACCAGGCAAGACAATAAAACAAAAGAGACCAACTCTAAAACTGGGAACTTGGAACGTCCGCACTATGATGACAGGAGTCGCTGCTAACCTCAAGGACATCGACGACACCAGGAAGACTGCCATCATCAATAATGAGCTGAAGAGACTGGGAGTGGATATTGCCACTCTCCAGGAAACACGGTTAGCTGATGCAGGCACACTGAGAGAGAAGGACTACACGTTCTACTGGCAGGGAAAGGGCAGTGACGAACACAGGGAACACGGAGTGGGCTTCGCAGTGAAGAACACTTTGCTGAAGATGGTGGAACCGGGCAGCACTGGCTCTGCACGACTCCTCACCCTCCGCCTGAACACCACTCAAGGCCCAGTCACCCTCGTCAGTGTGTATGCCCCAACACAGACAGCCACACCAGAGGCAAAAGACGAGTTTTACGAGAATCTCGCAACAACTGTCAGGATCATCCCCAACTCTGAACAACTCATTCTCCTTGGAGACGTCAATGCCAGAGTGGGTGCTGACCACGACTCCTGGCCCTCCTGTCTTGGACCTTTTGGCGTGGGCAGAATGAACGACAACGGACAGCGGCTGCTCGAGTTCTGCACATATCACGATCTGTGCATCACAAACTCGTTCTTCAAGACCAAGCCCCAACACAAGGTTTCCTGGCAACATCCGCGCTCAAAGCACTGGCACCAGCTAGACTTGATCCTGACCAGGCGCACCTCACTGAAGAACGTGCTAATCACCCGTTCGTTCCAGAGTGCAGATTGCGACACAGACCATTCATTGGTGTGTTGCAAGGTCAAGCTGCAGCTGAAGAAATTCCATCGTGCTAGACAACCTGGAAAGGCACGGATTGACATCAGCAAGATGGCCCAACCAGAACTTGTTGAGCAGTTTGCCTCCACCTTTGTGAAGGAACTTGGTGTACCACAAGGAGGAGAATCTGCAAAGCAGTAGTGGGAAGAGCTGCGAAACACCATCTACCGCACAGCCTTGGCTACCTTTGGGAGGAAGACCTCGAAGTCACAGGACTGGTTTGATGCCAAGTTGACCGAGATGACCCCCGTCATTGAAGCCAAGCGCTCAGCACTTGCTGAGTACAAGAAGTACCCAAACGAGAAGAATCTCCAGATTCTCAGGGCTGCAAGAAGCAAAGTTCAGCAGACTGCTCGGCGCTGTGCCAACGAGTACTGGACTCAGCTCAGCCAAGACATTCAAACCGCTGCCATAACAGGGAACATCCGTGGTATGTACGATGGCATCAAGAAAGCACTTGGTCCGGCTCAGAGCAAGACGGCCCCCCTCAAATCTTCCACTGGGGAGATGATCACAGAGAAGAACAAGCAGATGGAGAGATGGGTGGAACACTACTCCGACCTCTACTCTAGACAGAACACCGTGACACCGTCAGCCCTTGATGCCATCGACTGCCTGCCATCCATTGACGAACTTGACGCCGAGCCAACCATCAACGAACTCAGTAAGGCCATTGATAGCTTGGCCGCTGGCAAGGCACCCGGCAACGACGGCATACCCCCTGACCTGATCAAGCACTGCAAGACCGCCCTACTGCTGCCATTGCATGACGTCCTCTGCCAGTGCTGGAAGGAAGGTGCCGTACCACAGGACATGAGGGACGCCAAGATCATCACCCTCTACAAAAACAAAGGGGAGAGAAGCGACTGCAACAACTACAGGGGCATTTCCCTCCTCAGCGTTGTTGGCAAAGTCTACGCACGAGTTGTTCTCGTTCGTCTACAGAAGCTTGCCGAACGTGTCTACCCCGAGTCTCAGTGTGGCTTCCGCGCTGAGCGATCGACGGTAGACATGATATTCTCCATCCGCCAACTCCAGGAGAAATGCAGAGAACAGAACATGCCTCTGTACGTTGCCTTCATCGACCTCACCAAAGCGTTCGATCTGGTCAGCAGAGAGGGCCTTTTCAAGATCCTGCCAAAGATAGGATGCCCACCAAAGTTGCAAAGCCTCATCGAATCGTTTCACACCAACATGCAGGGGATAGTGCAGCACGATGGCAACGTCTCAGAGCCATTCAACATACGCAGCGGAGTGAAACAGGGCTGTGTACTTGCGCCAACCCTCTTTGGGATTTTCTTTGCTATGCTCCTGAGGCATGCCTTCAGCACAGCAACAGAGGGAATCTACCTGCACACAAGATCTGACGGCAGGCTTTTCAACCTTGCCCGCCTGAAAGCCAGAACCAAAGTACGCGAGGCTCTAATCAGAGACATGCTGTTCGCAGACGACGCTGCAGTCACAACCCACACACAGCAGGAGCTTCAGACCCTGATGGACCGCTTCTCCCAGGCATGCAAGGACTTCGGGCTTACCATCAGCCTGAAGAAGACTAACGTCTTGGCGCAAGGCACGGAAGCACCACCAACCATCACCATTGATGACTACAAGCTGGAGGTCGTGAATCAGTTCACGTACCTGGGGTCCACGATCAGCAACAACCTCTCCCTTGATACAGAGATCGACAAGAGGATTGGAAAATCAGCCTTCACACTCGCTTGCCTCACCACACGAGTGTGGGAGAATCCCAAACTCTCTGTCAAGACGAAAATGGCAGTGTACAACGCCTGCGTCATCAGCACACTGCTCTATGGGAGTGAGACGTGGACAACATACGCCCGGCAGGAAAAGAGACTGAACTCCTTCCACTTGCGCTGCATTCGCCACATCCTGGACATATCCTGGCAGGACAAAGTGCCCAACACAGAAGTTCTGTCCCGCGCCGGCCTTCCCTCCATGTTCACTCTACTCAGGCAGCGCAGGCTCCGCTGGCTAGGCCACGTTCACCGTATGGAGGATGGCAGAATCCCCAAAGACGTCCTCTATGGAGAACTGGCAACTGGCAGGAGAGACGTTGGCCGCCCACAGCTGCGCTTTAGAGACGTCTGCAAGAGAGACATGAAGGCCCTGGATATCAACACAGAGCGCTGGGAGGACCTTACAACGGACCGCTCCAAATGGAGAGGCACCCTGACCAGACAGCTCAAGGCGGGCGAAGAGAGACTGACTGCTGCAGCAGATGAAAAAAGGACCCGCAGGAAGAACCGCCACAGACCCAGCAGCACGGAGACCACCCACAAGTGTGACCTGTGTGACAGGGACTGTCATTCGCGCATCGGCCTGTTCAGCCACAGGCGGTGCTGTTCCAGCAGAGTAGACGTTTAGGATTCTCTTCCATGGTCATCATAGACCGACGGAGGCCGACGACACTGAGTGATGTAGTTCAGGTGTTTATTTCTTTTAATTTTGATGGTTATGGCTCACGGCTCATGAAAACCCCAAATTCAGTTTCTCAAAAAATTAGAATATTTCATAAATTAATTTTAAAAAATGTTTTTGAATAGAAATGTTGGCCGACTGAAAAGTATGTCCATGTACACACTCAGTACTTGGTTGGGGCTCCTTTTGGATGAATTACTGCATCAATGCAGCATAGCATGGAGGTGATAAGCCTGTGGTACTGCCGAGGTGTTATGGAGGCCCAGGTTGCTTTGATAGTGACGTTCAGCTCGTCTGCATTGTTGGGTTTGGTGTCTCTCATCTTCCTCTTGACAATACTCCATAAATTCTCTGTGGAGTTGAAGTCAGGCTAGTTTTCTGGTCAGTCAAGCACATAGATACCATGGTCATTTAACCAGGTTTTGGTACTTTTGGCAGTGTGGACAGGCACCAAGTCCTCCTGGAAAATGAAACCAGTATCTCCATAAAGCTTGTCAGCAAAGGGAAACATTAAGTGCTCTAAAATTTTCTGGTAGATGGCTGCACTGACTTTGGACTTGATAAAACACAGTGGACCAACACCAGCAGATAACATGGATCCTCAAATCATCACTGACTGTAGAAACTTCACACTGGACCTCAAGTAACTTAGATTCTGTGCCTCTCCACTCTTCCTCCAGACTCTGGAACCTTGATTTCCAAATGAAATGCAAAATTTACTTTCATTTGAAAAGAGGTCATCTGCTGGTGTCGGTCCACTGTATTTTATCAAGTCCAAAGTCAGCACAGCCGTCTACCAGCAAATTTTAGAGCACTTCATGCTTCCCTCTGCTGACGAGCTTTATGGAGATGCTGATTCCATTTTCCAGCAGGACTCGGCACCTGCCCACACTGCCAAAAGTTCCAAAACCTGGTTTAATGACTATGGTATCACTGGGCTTTATTGGCCATAAAACTAGCCTGACTTCAACTATATAGAGAATCTATGGAGTATTGTCAAGAGGAAGATGAGAGACACCAGACCCAACAATGAAGACAAGCTGAAGGCCGCTATCAAAGCAACGTGGGCCTTTTTAACACCTCAGCAGTACCACAAACTGATCAACTCCATGCCAAACCACATTGATGCAGTAATTCATGCAAAAGGAGCCCCAACCAAGTCTTTTCAGTAGGCCAACATTTCTATTAAAAATCCATCCATCTTCTACCGCTTTTCTGGAGGTCCAGGTCGCGGAGGCAGCAGTTCAAGCAGAGAAGCCCAGACTTCCCTCTCCCTCTCCCCCGCCACCTGCTCCAGCTCTTCAGAGAGGATACCAAGGCGTTCCCAGACCAGCTGGGAGACATAGTCTCTCCACCGTGTCCTGGGTCTGCCCCGGGGTCTCCTCCCAGTGGGACGTGCCTGAAACACCTCAAGTGGGAGGCGTCCAGGAGGCATCCTAATCAGATGCCCATACCACCTCAACTGACTCCTTTCAATGTGGAGGAGCAGCGGTTCTACTCTGAGCCTCTCCCGGATGACTGAGTTCCTCACCCTATCTCTGAGGGTGAGTCCAGCAATCCTACGGAGAAAGCTCATTTCAGCCGCTTGTATCCACGATCTCGTTCTTTCGGTCATTACCCAAAGCTTGTGACCATAGGTGAGAGTAGGAACGTAGATTGACTGGTAAATCGACAGCTTTGCCTTAGAACTCAGCTCCCTCTTCACCACAACAGACCGATACAACGTCCACATCACTGCAGATGCTGCTCCAATCCGTCTGTCGATCTCTCGCTCCATTTTCCCCTCACTCGTGAACGTCCCAAGATACTTAAACTCCTCCACTTGGGGCAGGAGCCTGTCCCCAACCCAGAGAGGACAATCCACCTTTTTCCGGCTGAGGACCATGGACTCGGACTTGGAGGTGCTGATTCTCATCCCAGCCGCTTCACACTCAGCGGAAAACCGTCCCAGCAAGAGCTGTAGGTCATTGCTGGATGAAGCCAACAGGACAACATCATCTGCAAACAACAGAGATGAGATCCTGTGGTCACCAAGCATGACACCCTCCATTCCCTGGCTGCGCCTAGAAATCCTGTCCATAAAAATTATGAACAGGATCGGTGACAAAGGGCAGCCCTGGCGGAGTCCAACTGTCACTGGGAATGACTCCGACCGAGTGTTGGCAATACGAACCAAACTGTCACAACGGTCGTACAGAGACCGAATAGCTTGTAACAACAAGCCCGATACCCCATACTCCCGAAGCACCCCCCACAAAAATCCACGAGGGACGCGGTCAAATGCCTTCTCCAAGTCCACAAAACACATGTAAACTGGTTGGGCAAACTCCCACGAACCCTCAAGAATTCTCGAGAGGGTAAAGAGCTGGTCCGATGTGCCACGGCCAGGACGAAAACCACATTGCTCCTCCTGAATCCGAGGTTCGACCAACGGCTGGACTCTCCTCTCCAGTACCTTGGCATAGACCTTCCCAGGGAGGCTGAGGAGTGTGATCCCTCTAAAGTTGGAGCACACCCTCCGGTCCCCTTTTTTTGAAGAGAGGAACCACCACCCCAGTTTGCCATGCCAAAGGCACTGCCCCCGACCTCCACGCAATGTTGCAGAGGCGTGTCAACCATGACAGCCCAACAACATCCAGGGCCTTGAGGTACTCGGGGCGAATCTCGTCCACCCCCGGGGCCCGGCCACCAAGGATATTTTTAACCACCTTGGCGACCTCAGCCCCTGTGATAGGCGAGTTATCCCCCTCATCCCCAAACCCTGCTTCCTCTGTGGAAGGTGTATCAGTGGGATTGAGGAGATCCTCGAAGTATTCCTTCCACCGCCCGACGATATCCCCAGTCGAAGTCAACAGTGTCCCATCCGCACCATACACAGTGTGGACAGGGAGCTGCTTTCCCCTCCTGAGCTGCCGGATAGTTTGCCAGAATCTCTTTGAGGCCGACCGAAAGTCTTGTTCCATGGCCTCACCGAACTCCTCCCATTCCCGGGTTTTTGCTTCAGCAACCACCTGAGTTGCACTCCGCTTGGCCTGCCGGTACACCTCAGCTGCTTCGGGAGTCCCACAAGCCAGCCAAGCTTGATAGGACTCCTTCAGCTTAATGGCCCCCCTCACCACTGGTGTCCACCACTTGGTTCGGGGGTTGCCACCACGAGATGCACCGACCACCTTGCGGCCGCAGCTCTGGGCCGCCGCTTCAACAACAGAGGTGGAGAACATGGCCCATTCAGACTCCATGTCTCCAGACTCCCTCGGAATGTGGTTGAAGTTCTTCCAGAGGTGGGAGTTGAAGACCTCCCGGACAGGGGCCTCAGCCAGACGCTCCCAGCACGCCCTCACTATACGTTTGGGTCTACCAGGTCTGAATGGCTTTCTCCCCTGCCATCGGATCCAACTCACCACCAGGTAATGATCAGTTGACAGCTCTGCACCTCTCTTTACTCGGGTGTCCAAGACATACAGTCGCAGGTCTATGACATGATAACAAAATCAATCATCGACCTGTCCTGGTGCCAAGTGCACGTATGGACACCCTTATGCTTGAACATGGTGTTCGTCATGGACAAACTGTGGTTAGCATAGAAGTCCAATAACTGAACACCACTCGGGTTCAGATCGGGCAGGCCGTTCCTCCCAATCACCCCCCTCCAGGTTTCACTGTTGTTGCCCACGTGCGCATTGAAGTCCCCCAGTAGGACAATGGAGTCTCCAAGAGGAGCACCCTCTCGCACCCCAGTCACAGACTCCACAAAGGGTGGGTACTCTGAAACATCATTTGGTGCATAGGCACAAATGATGGTCAGGACCCGTTTCCCAACCCGAAGGCGCAGGGAAGCAACCCTTTCGTCCACCGGGGAAAACTCCAATATAGAGGCAGCAGGACGGGGCGATACAAGAATACCCACCCCTGCTCGTCGCCTCTCGCCCGGGGCAACTCCAGAAAAGGCCAAGCTCCAGCCCCTCTCCAGGAGACTGGTTCCGGAACCGGAGCTGTGTGTTGAGGTGAGACCGACTATATCTAGCCGGTATCTCTCAACCTCGTACACCAGCTCAGGCTCCTTCCCCACCAGAGAGGTGACATTCCACGTACCAAAAGCCAGTTTAGAAAGCTTGGGATCAGTCCGCCAAGGTCTCCGCCTTTGACCGCCACCTAATCCACATAGCGCCGGACCCCCATGATCCCTCCTGCAGGTGGTGAGCCCACTGGAGGGCGGACCCATGTAACTCCTTCGGGCTGAGCCCGGCCGGGTCCCATGGGTGGAAACCCGGCCACCAGACGCTAGCCTTCGAGCCCCTCCCCCAGGCCTGGCTCCAGGGTGGGGCCCCGGTAACCCCATACCGGGCGGGGTACACTGAATCCTTGATATACAATTTATCATGAGAGTCTGTTGGATCGTTCTTAGTCTGGCCCTTCACCCAGGACCAGTTTGTCTTGGGAGACCCTTTCAGAGGCAAATTGCCCCGGACAACATAGCTCCTGGGATCACTGGGGCACGCAAACCCCCCCCACCACAATAAGGTGACGATCCATGAGGGGGTCTATTAAAAATCGATTTTTTAAAATTAATTTTATGTAATATTCTAATTTTTTGAGAAAATGAATTTGGGTTTTCTTGAGCTATAAGCCATAACCATCAAAATTAAAAGAAATAAGCACTTAAATTTCAGAGGAACAATGGGAATTGGCTTGTACAGAAGCCCAAACCAAATCAATAAATGTACGTCTTAAATTGATACATTTCAAATGGTTAATGCGGATGTATGTTACACCGGAGTTAAATAGATATAACAAAAATATACCAGATACATGCACAAAATGCATGGAAAGTAAAGGAACCCTATTTCATTGTGTATGGGAATGTAGAATAATAAGAATGTTTTGGGAAGAGGTGAGGGTAACAATTGAAAAAATAATCTCAAAACAAATCATTTTGAATCCTAAACTGTTTTTGTTGGGTCTGTACCCAGAAAAGCATAACTTTAATAAAAGTGAAAGAACATTCATAGACCTCAGTTTGCTTAATGCCAAAAAATGTATTGCACTACTGTGAAAAAAGACTCATAGACCAGATGTGACTCAGTGGTTAAGACAGATGTTAACAAACCTTCCATTAGAAAGAATAACATATATACTGAAATCAAAGGAAATTGTGTTTGAGAATATATGGAGACCTTTTATTGATCATGTAAAAAATTTAAACATAACTCTTGAAGAAGAAGGTGAATGATGTGTGTGGACCTTGTAAATTCCAAACTGGTGAACATAATATGTATACTTATAAGATAAGATAAGATAAGATAAGATAAGCCTTTATTAGTCCCACAACGGGGAAATTCCAGGATTGCAACAGCACAGGGATAGCAACACTCAGAGCAACAATCAGAAGGCAAGAAAAAAACAAGCAAGCAAGAGCAGCTAATATACATATGTACGTATTACTATAAAATATATATATATACACACACACACAGACACACAGTGCAGAGCATTGTAGCTGGATGGAATAAATATATGAATATATGAACACACAGTGCAGAGCATTGTAGCTAGATGGAATAAATATGTAAATATATAAACACCCACAGTACGGAGCATTGCAGCTAGGTGGAATAAATATGCAAGTATATAAACACACACAGTGCGGAGCAATGTAGCTAGATGGAATAATATGTAGATATATAAATATATAAACACACCCAGTGCTGAGCATTGTAGCTAGATGGAATAAATATGTAAATATATAAACACACACAGTGCAGAGCATTGTTGCTAGATGGAATGAAACAGCATAACCGTCTACTTAGTTATCCTACATGGTATGATTATGTGCCCATACATATTCTCACCCTCCATAGCGACCGGTATGTTCCTAGTTGTATGCCGGAGGGGACCATTGTGTAAGTCTATTGCATCTTTTGCATTCAAAAAACTATTAGTTTGTTACGTCTTTTTGCTATCTCTGCGAGCAGCCCTGTTTAGGTTGTACAGTCTGACAGCCGTTGGTAGGAAGGACCTACGAAACCTCTCGGTTGTGCACCTGGGATGATGTAGTCTGCTGCTAAATGAGCTCCTCAGTGCATTCAGTATGTCCTGCATAGGGTGGAACTTGGACTCCAGCAGAGATGACAGTTTAGCCACCGTCCTTCTCTCTCCTATCTCCTCCACCGGATCAAGGCGCTGCCCCAGGACAGAGCTAGCTTTCTTAATCAGTTTGTTCAGTCTCTTCCTATCGGCTGCAGTAATGCCACTGCCCCAGCAGACCACTCCAAAAGTGATGGCTGATGCCACCACCGTGTCATAGAATGACTTCAGCAGCGCCCCTTGTACACCAAAAGACCTGAGTCTCCTCAGCAGGAACAGCCTGCGCTGTCCCTTCTTGTAGAGTGCATCAGTATTGTGTGACCAGTCTAGTTTATTGTTCAGATGAATACCCAGGTACTTATAGGATGTCACCATCTCGATGTCTGTTCCCTGTATATTTACTGGTACTGTGAGGGGCTGCCCATGCCTGCGGCAGTCCACCACCAGCTCCTTAGTTTTCCTCGCGTTGATCTGGAGGCAGTTCCGATGGCACCAGTCCACGAAGTCCTGGATAAGCCCTCTGTACTCAGCTTCATCTCCATTGGAGATGAGGCCAACGATCGCAGAGTCATCAGAGAACTTCTGTAGATGGCAGTGTGTTGTGTTGTGTGAGAAGTCCGCAGTATAAAGAGTGAACAGGAAGGGAGCCAGCACCGTTCCCTGGGGGGCCCCCGTGCTACTGATGATCGTGTCGGACACACAGTCCCGGGTTCTCACAAACTGAGGCCGGTTCGTGAGGTAGTCCAGGATCCATGATGACAGGTGCTGGTCCACCCCTGCGCGCAGCAGCTTGTCCTTCAGGATCATCGGTTGGATGGTGTTGAAAGCACTGGAGAAGTCAAAGAACATGATCCTCACCATATTCCCGGGCTTATGTAATGGATTTTCTAGACTAAACAGAGGAGCATTGTTGAAGACTTGATTTTGTTGGTGGTTGTTGGTGTTTTTAGTGCATTTTTTTTTTTTGTAGTACTTTAGTGTTAGTGTTTGATTGTTTGTGTCATGTTTGTTTAAAAAAAAAAAAGGTTCAATAAAGATATTGTGGAGAAAAAAAAGAAATAAGCACTTGAAATACTGTATATCACTCTGTGTCCAATTAATCTATATAATATAGGAGTTTCCTTTTCTGAATTGAATTACTGAATTTAATTAACTTTTCAATGACATTCTAATTTATTGAGATGCACCTGTAGTTAAAAAGTTTGAAGGCAGTGTTAAAGAGATCAAGTACATATTATATATCCTGTTTTAGAAAGACTAGTTCTCTACCCAAGTCTTTGCAAGAGTCGCTCCTTTTGTGCTTGAGGTAAATGGCTTTGGGTGGACCATGCAACCAAACAGGTTTAGCCAGAAGGAGTCATGATGGTATGAAGTAATGAGCAGAGAAAAGCATTAGGAGGAGCGGTAAAGCCTTCTAACTGTATGCCTAGGGTTAGGGCTTGTTAACAACAAACTAGAAAGTAGATGACTATTGAGGACTAAATTACTGTCAGACTTTATTTTGTGGCCATAAATGTTTAATGATTTTTGTGGATTTAGACAAACTTCCTGGCCCTCCCAAGAGAAATTCTGGTCCAAGTAATTTGAGAAGGAAGAAGTATCAGAAAGCGTTTGCTGTGTTTTTTCTATTAGCAGTCACATCACCCTCCGCACTGTGTGTGTTTATATACTTGCATATTTATTCCACCTAGCTGCAATGCTCCGTACTGTGGGTGTTTATATATTTACATATTTATTCCATCTAGCTACAATGCTCTGCACTGTGTGTTCATATATTCATATATTTATTCCATCCAGCTACAATGCTCTGCACTGTGTCTGTGTGTGTGTGTGTGTGTGTATATATATATTTTATAGTAATATGTACATATGTATATTAGCTGCTCTTGCTTGCTTGTTTTTTTTTTTTGTTTTTTTTTTTTTTCTTGCCTTCTGATTGTTGCTCTGAGTGTTGCTATCCCTGTGCTGTTGCAATCCTGGAATTTCCCCATTGTGGGACTAATAAAGGCTTATCTTATCTTATCTTATCAGTGCAAAAGTTGTTTTGTTAATCAGATTAGTCACAGATACTGTGTCTTACTCTACCATCAATATGTAGTTTTAATAATGAAATAACCTAACAATCAGTGAATAGGCCACACATACCGAATAGAAACTTGACATGATGACTGAGAATAAATGCTTTTTCGGTGCAGAGGGAAGCGCTCAGTCTAAGAGGAAGTGGCTACACTCTTCGGTCTCTTCTCACCAATAACCGATGGTTGTGGGGTGACTTGTTAAATATTCTTTAGATGAAACTCATTAGACTAGTCACTGAAAAAACAATTGCTCAAATTTTTGTTGCACTTAACAACATTCAGTGCATGTGCAAACACATATTTGAAAATGTCTGTGATCAACAGGTGTCTGCCAAGTCAGCATATTTAGAGACCCAGTATTAGCATAGTGTATTTTCTTTCTTTTTATTAGTATTTTCAAGTAAAGCAACAAACACAAACAAGCAGCATGTGTCAAAAATGAAAACCCCACCAGACTCCCCCTCTTGACCAGGCTGTCAGTGTTCTAAGATGGACCGCAGTGAGCAGCAAAATACAGTCGACCTACAGCACAGTCCTCAACTGTAGGGCTTCACTGTACGATTGTTGGTGGATATCTAAAATAAGGGATGTGGGGTGGCATCTCGGGGTGCCTGCGGTGATCTTCTGATCAGTCACTCGGGTGGGCGCTGGGGGTGGGGATCTTCTTCTGTGGCTGTGGCCGCCCTGGGGGTGGGTCGGCGGGGGGGGGGGGGGGGGGGGGGCTCTGCCAGCGGTCTCCCCGGCCTGGTGCGCGTTCAGATTTGCTGCATCTGCATCGCAGTCGCCATAAGAAATAAGAGTGAATGAGGGTGGGTGAGTGTGAGGGGCAGAGCATGAATGGATGTGAGTAGGTTGGAGTGTGAGTGAGAGTGCGTGCGTGGGTGAATGTGAGTGGGTGTGGGTGACCCTGAGGGCGAGTGGGAGTGAGAGTAAACGGGTGCAGGAGTGAGAGAGAATGGGTGGGTCCGGGAGTGTGAGAGTGGGTGAGTGAGAGTGAGGGAGTGCATGTGGGTGCGTATGATAGCATGAGGGTGTGAAGGTGTGGGGATGGGTGTGTCTGCGAGTCAGGATGTGCTGGATTGAGAGGGGTAGTGCCTCTCGGCTATGTGGGCCCCCCTGGACAGGGGGGACTTCTTTGGGTATGGGGGTCCCCGGGGTGTGCGGCGGTGACGCTGGGGGGAGGGGACCTGCTGTGGGGGAGCCTGGGGAGCTTGTGTCAGTGGGCACAGGCCGGTCTCTGGCCCGGGGGATGGGGGTGCTGGCTTCCTGGCACCTGGGGCCCGGGGACTGCCGTTGGCCCCACTCACTGGGGGGTGGGGGGTTGGGGGGCCCGGGAGTGTGGTCCCGCCACACCGGCCACCTGGCATTCTGACCTCCCTTGATTGTCCCTCTGGGGGAGGATGCCTGGCTTTTCTGGGGCTTGCTGACCTTGGGCATTTGTGCCCTGTGGGGGTTGGCGGCGCTGCCTTGCCTGCTCGGGGTTCCGGGGGAGGGGGGGGGCTCTTCATATGTTTCCTGACAAACCACTCACATGGCACACACTTACTGTGCGCACGCTCTCATATATACGCACACGGACGCACATGTACAAATGTCTCTCCTTTAACAGGGGCGGATACCAGACTTGTGTTGAGACATCTTTGGTGGAAGAAGCAGTTTGTCTTCGGTTTGTTTTAGTTGTTGATTTGTTTGTCTTTTTGTCTGTTCCCCTACCTTTTCTTTCCCCCACACACTTCCTTTCCCTATTCCCCATCCTGTCAGGTCCTCCATGGGTAAAATAATTTAAATAAAGTATTAAAAGTTATTACAGGAGGAGTTTACAACAGTATACAGTACATAGTTAGGTACTGTATAAAGCTCCTTTTGGCAAGGTAAATCTGTTTTGGCACAAAAAGGGTAACAGACCTCTGTTCTGCTTACCTGGCTGCCTGACAGGACAAGGGAAAAAAAATAAGGGGTGTTCGATATCATCAAAATTTCATATCCCTATATAAGTAATCTTGTATCCCGAGAATATATCCCGAGATACATTTTTTGTACATTCTATAGTTTTGATATAATAACCACATAGAAAGGACCATCTCTTTCTGTAACGTTTTAAATTGTATATTGAATGCTTGCTTGTTGCGGAGGTCACCATGTTGGAGCATGCTGGGACATGCTCCGTTCAGATTGTGCATGCACAGACTGCAAACAGTGACCAACGTGACATAAAGCTACTGCCATAAACTGTGATATGAAATGATAGACTTTTTTTAGGGCTGCAGCTAACGACTATTTTATGGCTCAGGTAATCACCCACTCTAATCGAAGATTACTCGAGTAATCTGACACTTTTCTTTTTTTTAAAGAAACTTGCATTGACCAACATTTGTGGAACTTTCTTTCCTAAAGAGCAGTAGTAATTGTACCAAACACTCAATAACACCGATACACGCTTATTGCAGTGTTTATTGCATAGAACATAACTTTAAATGGTACGTTACACCATAGTTTCTTTTTGCTAGCAGTTAGCATCCATTAGCATCCAGATGCTAACAGCGGTGGCTATATGTTCTTTGGTCATACAGTGGTACCTCTACTTACGAAATTAATTCGTTCCGGAAGAATTCTCGTAACGTGAAAATTCCGTAAGTAGAGGCGCGTTTTACATGTAAATGCCGTAATCCGTTCCAAGCCCCTCAAAATTCGGGCATAAATTTTTTATAAATCGTAAAAACGCATCAAAACATGTAACAAATACATGTTACAATTAGATTACTGCACAATAAACATAAAATGAGAGTTTAAAATGAGAGAAAGAATAATAAAAGAGAATAATAAAAATTATGTTCATTTACCCTTTAACTGCTATCGTCGTCGACGTTCGTCACCTTTTGCCTTCTTTGGTTCATGTTCTGATCCAAGAACGTTTGCTTTTGTCGGCTTGTAAGTGCTTCCTTTTGTTTTAATACCGTGCTGATCGTTGATGTATTACGGCCATATTCTTTGGCGAGATCAACCAAACGCATCCCCTTTTCATACCTTTCGATTATCTCCTTCTTTGTTTGTATGGACAAAAAAAAACTCTCTTCTTTTCTCCTTTTCCACTTATCTCCGTCACTTTCTTGGGGCCCATAGCGAATAAATGTTAATTCTGTACTGTACACACACGTAAAACTTTCACCTTGTTCTTAATAAAGTTTTGGAAAAAAAAAACAACTTCGTGGCCAATGGGATACCAGGAAGATGCTAGGCGATAGCCAATGGCAGAGCAGCTACAGGTATGTTTACGTTCGGTAAACTACGGGAGCTGCGAGGAGCGCGTACTTTTTTGCCTTTCGTATCCTGAAATTTCGTTCGTAACAAGAGGCAATATTTTCCCGTTGAGGCGTGTCGTAACCTGAAAATTCCGTATGTAGAGACGTTCATAAGTAGAGGTACCACTGTATAAGCATAATTAGCATAGCTGACTACATTCTATTCATCTTAATTTTTAAATCTCAATCATGTACCTTGTCTCGGGTGTGCTGGCTGTGCATGATGTGGGATGCTTTCTGCCAAGACACTGTAACATCCAACGTTGTAGCATGCTAGCTCGCCGCTCAGCTTTACCATGTACACACTGCATAATGTTTTCCTTCAATTTGAGCTTGAAATGATTCCAGACTTGAGATACTTTTTTAATTTTTTAAAAAATTTTCTTTATCTTTGCTGGCCTGTCACTATGCCACTCTGACATGGTGCCGTTAAACAAATCTGCATTTTGTTTAGGTAGCGTGACTGAAAGGTTGCACTGGAAGAAGGTCATATAGACCGGAAGTGCTGCATTAAATGACACGTTGACGCATAAATTTTGAATCGAAAATTTTTTGTGACAGAATTATTCGAATTACTCGAGTAATCGTTGCAGCCCTACATTTTTCATCTTGTCATCAGACATACTATCGTCATATTGCACAACCCTAATCTGAAATGTTATAAATAAGTACTTTCATTTGGTTTGGGTGTTTGTTCTTGCACGGTCAACTTTAGCTACCAGAATAGGGCTGTGCAATATGACCAGAATTTCATGTCATCGTATAAGTAATCTTATTTGACGATAACGATATATATCATGATATACATTTCTGTAAATTCTATAGTTCATATATGATAACCAATGAAAAGGACAATCTATTTTTCTACATTTTAAATTACATAATGGGAAAAAAAAATCAATTGTACAAATTCATCTGTCATTAATTTTATGCACTTTTTCCCCTCTTAATTTTGTAGTGTTGTTATAAAATTGTTTTTAACTAGTACATACCCGTGCATGCCCGTGCATACCCGTGTATGCCCATAGAAACCAAGTATAAGCAAGTATTTCTGCATGCCCTTAGAAAGCAGGTGTAAGCAAGGGTGTAAGCAAGCATGTCAGCACTCATTCAGTGATGCCTGCCTTTGACCTTTGATGATGTCATAGGGAGTCCTATGATCGTGAGTCGTCGTCTTCTTCTTCTTCTAGATTTGATTGGCGGTTGGCACCCAGCTTACAGGTGCATTAGGCTGCGTGTCCACCAAATGCGTTTTTTGTCACCCGATCGCCCTGAGCATTTTTTTTCAGCGTTTGTGCATGACACTGTGGAGAAAAAAAAGCCTGTGCCCTGTATCCCAGCAACAGCTTGTCACTGTCAGCTCAACACTTCCACTTTTCTATGGCCAGACTTTCTTCTGATTTTTTAATAGCAGTCTCTAAATAACAATGGACAGGAAACGTGTTTTAGCAGCTCTGATGTGAAATATGATGACAAGGAAAGCAGGAGTCTGAGTACAGACGAGTACCGGCGTCCTATGTCCCATCCCCGCAGCAGTTGTGATTGGCTACTTATCTCTGACATTGACGAGTTCAGCTGCAGTCTCTGAAAAGTTGAAGTTTTTTCAGCTCTGAGCGCCGCGACAAAAAACAGCCACTGCCGACAGCGTTTGGTGCTCAGCACTGTAAACGCTGGACTACATAGAGAATGATTGGGAAATAGCCGCCCAGAGCTGAAAAAATGCGTTTGGTGGACACGCAGCCTTGCCACCACGTACTTCACTCTATATCATCACTCTATCTGGTCAGGAGTTGTTGTCCTTCTATCATCATTGCTGTGTCCAGTCGAACCTTAACTCCATCTTCAGACATCACTCTTCTTCGTCTCCTCGTACTTCACTCTATATCATCACTTCGCTCTATATCATCACTCTACACAGTTGCCACGGCCAAGATGTCAGCGAAGCTCCGCCAAGTACTTAACCGCCACATACTACTAGTCATGCCTGCGTTTGATCTTTGAAGATGTCCTATGTCCTATGATCTGTGATGATGGCATAACGAGTTCTATGATGCCTGCATTTAATGTACCCATGTATGAAATGATTGTCTGCAGGGTGACAGTGAATGAAGGGAAGGAATGAATGTGTTTGTTTATAGTGAGTGACGAAGGGAGGGAGGCCTGAAATAGGCAAATGTGTGTCAGGTTGTTATATTTGTGTATTTATAATTGTGTATTTATAATGTATTTATGTTTTTTGCATTGATGTATGTGGTTATTGTGTATTCCTTTTCTTTCCTTTTTTTTTTTTTTTCTTTTTACTTGTTTCTCCTTTCTAAAGCCCATCCAGGGACAAGAGTTGCAAATTAGCTAATAACTATACACTCTGTGCAACACATCAGATTGATTGTCATTGATTAATTGTCTATGTTTATTGCACTGTCCCTGTCAAATAAACAAATCTATCTATCTATCTATTTGATCCTGGTTTAACCCTTTAACTGCCCTAGGTGCCATGTGGTGCCTGGGGCAATACAAGGCAACTCAAGCTGCCCCCCCCCAGTGGTCAAGAGTGGTAAAAATTTTTCTCAATAAAATAGTTCAGATTTCCAAAGCTATATCTTGAAAGTTACAAGAGATAATGGCTTATTGTCAATTAGAAAGATGTAGAATATGATCCAAAGTTTCAGATAGGAATAAAGTTATGCATCTAATTTGCATAATGTTGCGGTAGCTATATAAATTACATAACTCAGTCAAAAGTGGACTTTGAACACATTTACATAAAGAATGGTGTAACCCAGCTGAGAAAATGACCCTTTTTCTCAGATTTCATTTGTATTAATGAAAGTGTGTGATTTTATTTTGAAAACCGACTATCTTGGGGAAGAGGAAGTGCAATCCTCGTCATCCAACATTTGAATTTCCGTTTCATGGTCACGTTGGGTGATCTGGGTCTTTCCATTCGTTAAGAGCGATATTAGCCCCACCTTCCGAGCAAAGTGCTGAGGCGCTCTACTGGAAATCTGTCTTTTCACGATATGAGAGTGGACGAGAGAAGCTGTGAGCGATCTGGTTCACACTGATACCTCTTCTTGTTGACGGGAGCATGAGCTTGAGAGGCTGTGAAGCGGTGACTTTTGCTGTGTTCACACTGAGACCTCATCTTGGCTAGGTTTTTATGGTTGCCGACCAAAAACCTTCTGGATCCTGGATTTTCTCTGAATGGAGATGGCGAGCCTGACCCGAGATTGAACCGAGATTGAACAGAGGTCTGACCAAGGTCTCAATTGAAGGACATCCCTCCTCTCTCCAGTGCACAACATTGAAGTGGTAACAACTCAAGCTGCCGCTTTAAAAGAGGAAAAGAAACCTGAGCCGGGAGATACAAGATATCTTGACTGGTCAAACAGCTAAACCAAACGAACAAACAAACACTGAGCTCAGTAGGACATTTTTGGAGTTTTATTTCATGCCGGCCGTTGTTATATTTGTATATTTGTACATTGTATATTTTGTTCCTTTTATCTTTATTAATAACAGATATGAATTGCTCATTTCTTGCCTCCAGCTATTTCATTCCACACTCTAATTCCCTATTGTAACCCTTACGAACCTAGCAACTGGTCTTCACTTAATAATTTCCCTTACCTAATTAACATAAGGCAAGGGTTACAATAAGAAGTGGCGAGCCCAGCCAGGAGCCCTTATTTTTCTCTCCCTTATGTTATTTCAAGCCTATAACGTACCCAAAATGGATATTGTTGAGCCTGAATCTGTGAAAATTCCAAATGCAGTGATAGTGAGTGAAATGGCTGGAGATGAGCAACTTGATGAGATGATCAAGTTACATCGCACTGATATTAAAAACCTAGCGAAGATGAGTGGCAGAGATTTTGCAGATGTCCTGAAAGACATGATGTCACAGATTTCTTTTCTTTCAAAGGTCTTTTTATTATTATTAATTAAAGTATCAATACAATACAAAGTATTAGAAATTTTCTTTTTTTTTTTAACCAAACAATGCAAAACTAGAATTTAAAGCTAACAAATGTAAATGCTTCAAAACACAAAAACCTTTAAATAAACAATAATTAAAAAAATACAAAAAAAAAAAACAAAGAAAAATTATGTGTGTGAGGTGGGGGTGGGGTAAAGGGGATATGAGCTACTCAGAAACTATAATCGTGGGTCTTTCAAAGAAATCAAGAAACGGGCGCCATAATTTATAGAATTTGTTTTCAGAGCCACGAACTGTATATCTGATTTTTTTCTAAATCCAAACAGGACATTATATCTTTTATCCACTGTAAATGTGAAGGGGGCGAAGAGTCTTTCCACTATAGTAATACAGCACGTCTAGCCAATAATAATGAAAATTTGAATACTTTTAATTTGGAATTTGGCAAGACAAGTTCTGGAGCCACACCAAAAATGGCGCATAATGGATCAGGTTTAATTTGATATTGCAGGACTTCAGACATAGTGATAAAAACAGAATGCCAAAAATTCATCAATGCAGGGCAGGACCAATACATGTGAAGCAAAGTGCCAGGAGCGCTACCACACTTTTCACAAGTTGGGTCTATATCCGAGTAAATATGTGCTAACTTAACCTTGGACAGGTGCACCCGGTGTACAATCTTAAATTGAATAAGAGCGTGATGAGCACACATTGATGCAGTGTGAACCTGGCCAAGAATAGAGTCCCACAGTTCATCAGTAAAAGTAAAATTAAGATCTTGTTCCCAATTCAATTTAATAGCGGCCAGAGAAGAAGATTGTAAATTTGAAATTAAATTATATAAAACTGATATTACCCCCTTAGAAGTTGGTTTAACTAATAAAAAATCATCTAGAGGATTATCAGAAGGTTTTTGAAGGAATTGTTTTGTCATGGTTTGCACATAATGTCTGACCTGGAGCAAGCGGAAAAAATGTGTAGAAGTGATGTCAAATTTAGTGGAAAGTTGAGAAAAACTTGCAAATTGACCATCAAAATATAAATCCGCAAAAGATTTTAAACCTTTTCTGTGCCATATATGAAATGCACTATCAATAGTTGATGGGGTAAATAAATGATTTGCGGCAATTGGACTTCTAATGGAGAAAAACTGAAGACCGAAATTTTTCCTGAATTGAGACCAAATTCTAAGAGACTGACGAACTACTTTATTATTACCCAGTGTAGACAAAGCAAGGGGAAGTGGTGAACCTAAAATTGCCGGTAGGGAGGTTTGATTGTCCGCATGTGACTCCATAAGGATCCAAATGGGTGATTTGGGTTCCAGATAGAAATGTTTCCAATATAACATGCACCTGATATTTGCTGCCCAGTAGTAATATTGAAAGTTAGGCAGAGCCATGCCACCCACTGATTTGGGTCTTTGAAGAAAAACTTTCCTCAATCTCGGATGTTTACCATTCCAAGTAAATGAGGTAATCAGAGAGTCCAAAGACTTAAAAAAGGATTTAGGAATAAAAATGGGAAGACATTGAAACAAATATAAAAACTTTGGAAGTAACATCATTTTTACAGAATTGATTCTGCCAATTAAGGACAAGGATAATGGGGACCATTTGGAAAGTATTAGCTTGCACTGGTCAAATAAGGGGAGAAAATTATTTTTAAACAAGTAATTAGGTTGTTTAGTGACACATATCCCAAGATAATTAAAATGATCAATAACAACCTTGAAAGGAAAATTTTCAAAATCCTGAACTTGAATCTTTTCATTAATCGGAAACAATTCACTCTTATTAAGATTAATTTTATAACCAGAAAACCTACTAAAACTATCCAAAATGTTGAGTATAGCGGGTAATGAAGTAAGTGGGTTGGAGAGAAATAGTAAAAGATCGTCAGCATAGAGTGAAACCCTATGCTCGATGCCACCCCTACGAATGCCTATAAAGTCCCGGCTCCCACGGATTCAGAATCAGAATCAGGTTTATTGCCATTGTTCATGTAGTACACAAACTAGGAATTTGTCTCGGTGCAATGCTGCAACATTAAACATGATAAGATAAAAGAAATAAACTATACATGCAATAAAGTGTAGAATAAGAGTAAGTGGTACTGGTCAGCAGTTAAAATATATTAGCGAGCAGCAGATACTGTGGAGAACTATATAGTGCAGTCGGTAATGCAGGAAGAAAACAGTGATGATTGACATGAGTCTGGTTGAGCTGCTGTACATAGTGCACGAGAGTCAATAGGTCACTTAGTGTTCAGCAGTCTGATGGCAGAGGGGAAGAAGCTGTTCATGTGACGGGAGGTTTTAGTCTGGATGGACCGAAGTCTTCTACCAGAGGGGAGGGGGGCAAACAGTACGTGACCAGGGTGTGAGGGATCGGCTATGATCCGGCCAGCACGCCTTCGGGTCCTGGAGATGTACAGATCCTGGAGAGATGGGAGCTTGCAGCCGATCACCTTCTCAGCAGTGCGCACGACGCGCTGCAGCCTTAGTCTGTCCCTGGCAGTGGCTCCTGCGTACCACACGGTTATGGAGGTGGTGAGGATGGACTCGATGATGGCTGTGTAGAACTGCACTAACATCTTGGTGGGTAGCTTGAGCTTCCTCAGCTGCCGCAGGAAGAACATCCTCTGCTGGGCTTTTTTGATGAGTGAGCTGATGGTCGGCTCCCATTTGAGGTCCCTGGTGATGGTAGTGCCTAGGAAGCGGAAGGAATCAGCAGTGGTGATGGGAGAGCCTGAGAGGGTGAGGGGGGGCAGAGGGGTAGTGACTTTCCTGAAGTCTACAATCATCTCCACTGTCTTCAGAGCGTTCAGCTGCAGGTTGTTATTGTTGCACCAGGACGCCAGCTGGGCCACCTCTCTCCTGTAGGCGGACTCGTCGCCGTTGGAGATGAGCCCGATGAGGGTGGTGTCGTCCGCAAACTTGATCAGCTTGACAGACTGGTGGCTGGAGGTGCAGGAGTTGGTATAAAGGGAGAAGAGTAGGGGGGAAAGTACACAGCCCTGGGGTGATCCGGTGCTGATGCTAGTAGAGTCTGAGACAGTCTTTCCCAGCCGCACATGCTGCCTCCGGTCCGTCAGGAAGTCGGTGATCCACCTGCAGAGGGAGTCAGGCACGTTGAGCAGGGACAGCTTGTCCCGGAGCAGAGCGGGGCGGATGGTGTTGAATGCGGAGCTGAAGTCCACAAACAGGATCCTGGCGTAGGTTCCTGGGGAGTCCAGGTGCTGCAGGATGGAGTGGAGGGCCAGGTTGACTGCGTCGTCTACAGACCTGTTGGCTCGGTAGGCAAACTGCAGCGGGTCCAGGAGAGGGGTGGTGATGGACTTGAGGTGGGGCAGGACCAGGCGCTCAAAGGACTTCATGACTACAGAGGTGAGCGCTACAGGTCTGTAGTCATTAAGTCCAGTGATCCGTGGCTTCTTGGGGACAGGGATGATTGTGGAGGATTTGAGGCAGGACGGCACGTGGCATAACTTAAGGGAGGTGTTAAAAATGTCTGTGAAGACAGGAGCCAGCTGTTTCGCACAGTGTCTCAGGGTGGAGGGAGACACGCCGTCCGGGCCGGGGGCCTTGCGCGGGTTCAGTCTGGAGAACTGTTTGAGCACGTCCTGCTCACTGATGATAAGGGCAGGGGGGGAGGGGGGGTGACTTTAATGAAGTAGGGATTGTGGAGGCTGTGGAGCTGGAGGGAGGGGGGGAGTTGGACACAGATGACGAGGTGTCAAAACGGGCATAGTGTTGGGACAGTCTTTGACAAAGGGCTTTGTCATCCTGACCTTTAGGAGCCTGAGGCCGATAGTTGGTGATTTGCCTCAGTCCTCTCCACACAGAAGCCGAATCATTAGCAGTGAACTGCTGCTGGAGTCTCTCTGAATACACAGATTTAGCCCTCTTCAGCTCTCTGTTAAACCGGTATTTAACCTCCCTGTAGCAGTCCCTGTCTCCACTTTTCAGCGCTGCTTCCTTCTCCTTCCTGATCTGTCTGAGCTTAGCTGTGAACCAGGGTTTGTCATTAGAGTAACTCACCCTGGTGCGTGATGGAAGAATGACCTCTTCACAAAAGTGGATATATGAGTTCACAGTGTCAGTGTACTCATCCAGATCATGCGTGGCTCCTTTAAACATGCCCCAGTCGGATATTTCCATGCACGTTTCCAGCTTCTCCTCAGCTTCACTGGTCCGTTTCTTCGTAGTGCTCACGACAGGTTTAGTGAGCTTCAATCTCTGTCTGTATGTGGGAATGAGGTGAACCATCACGTGATCAGATAATCCCAGCGCAGCGCGAGGAACAGCGCGATATGCGTCTTTCACTGTGGTGTAACAGTGATTCAGTGTGTTTAATCCTCTGGTGGGGCATTTAATAAACTGTTTGTAGCGGGGGAGATCGTGGCTCAGATTGCACTGATTAAAGTCGCCAGCCACAATAATCAGCGAGTCTGGGAAACTCCGCTCTGTGTGTTGAATGTGATCCGCGAGCACGCGCTGAGCTTCGCGCGTGTCCGCGTCGGGAGGGGCGTACACAGCGATGAGTATGAAAGAAGCAAACTCCCGCGGGGAATAAAAAGGCTTGCAGTTGATAACAAGAAATTCCAGGGCGGGAGAACAGTGTTTGGAAATTACCGTTACATCAGAGCACCAGCTGCAGTTGATGTAGAAGCAGACTCCGCCTCCTGTGGTCTTGCCGGAAAGCTCTGTGTCACGATCAGCACGAAAGAGCTGGAAGCCGTCGAGGCGCAGCGCGCTGTCCGGTATATTTTCCCGGAGCCAGGTCTCAGTAAAGCAGAGGGCAGCCGAGGATGCGAGGTCCCTAAAACGCATCAGCAGTCTCAGTTCATCTACCTTGTTAGAGAGAGAGTTGGTATTGGACAGAAATATGCCAGGCAGCGCCGTGCGCGTGCCTCTCCTGCGAAGCCGCACGAGAGCGCCCGCTCGTCTACCTCTCTTCCGCCGTCTCACTTTTCGAGCTAAGCAATGAACCAGATCGGCCGCAGGGGCTAAAAAAACTGGGAGGAGGTCCGTGGGGGTGAAAGTCCTGATATTTAGAAGTTCTTCACGGGTATAAGTGCAAGCAGACACACAATTGACAAACAAAAGATTTGCATTTAGATTTGCATTGCATTTGGATTGCAATAGCTAACGGCTCAATTGCCAAGGCAAAGAGCAACGGGCTCAAAGGACAGCCTTGCCTCGTACCACGGTAAAGTCTAAAATAGTCAGAATAGCGACAGTTAACACTGAAGCTAAAGGACTAGCATAGAGAAGTTTAATCCAGGAACAGAAGGAAGGACCAAAACCGAACCTCTCCAAAGTTAAAAAACAAATACTCCCACTCAACCCTATCGAATGCCTTTTCAGCGTCCAAACTAATAAGACATTCAGGTATGTTGTGGTGAGGAGTATAAATAATATTAAACAACCGCCGCAAGTTAAAAAAAAGAATGGCGATTTTTAATGAAACCGGTTTGGTCCTGTGAAATTATAAAAGGAAGAATCTTTTCCAACCTTGAAGCTAACAACTTTGACAAAATTTTAACATCGGTATTTAACAAGGAAATGGGCCTGTAAGAAGCACAATCAACAGGATCCTTATCTTTTTTAAGCAACACAGTGATACAGGCCTGATAACATGAAGGAGGAAGTGTACCGGAGTCAAGCGACTCTGTAAAAACTTGACAAAGGAAAGGGGCAAGGTCGTCAGAGAATTTTTTGAAAAAATCAGCGGAAAACCCATCAGGTCCTGGAGATTTTCCTGATTGCATGGATGATATTGCCAGCTGAATTTCTTCTTTTGTGAAGGGAGCTTCTAAAATTTGCCGAGATTCTGAAGAAATCGAAGGGATATCAATAGAATCAAAAAAAATTTCCAAATCCTTTAAGTTTGTTGTATATTCTGAGGTATATAATTTGGAATAAAATGACCTGAAAATATCATTAATCACTTGTTGGTCAGATGTCACCTCTCCTTTATCTGTCCTAACTCCAGTAATAATTTGCTTAACTCTAATACCACGCAGTTGATTAGCTAGAAGTTTACTGGTTTTTTCGCCATGTTCATAAAATTCACTCTTGTTCCTTATTAAACAACCTTCAATTTGTCAAGTAGAAAGTAAATTAAGTTTAGTTTGTAATGTCATACGTTCCTTGTACAGAGCGTGTGATGGAGATTGAGCATATTAAGATAAGATAAGATAAGCCTTTATTAGTCCCACAACGGGGAAATTCCAGGATTGCAACAGCACAGGGATAGCAACACTCAGAGCAACAATCAGAAGGCAAGAAAAAAAACAAGCAAGCAAGAGCAGCTAATAAACATATGTACGTATTACTATAAAATATATATATATACACACACACACAGACACACAGTGCAGAGCATTGTAGCTGGATGGAATAAATATATGAATATATGAACACACAGTGCAGAGCATTGTAGCTAGATGGAATAAATATGTAAATATATAAACACCCACAGTACGGAGCATTGCAGCTAGGTGGAATAAATATGCAAGTATATAAACACACACAGTGCGGAGCAATGTAGCTAGATGGAATAATATGTAGATATATAAATATATAAACACCCACAGTACGGAGCATTGTAGCTAGATGGAATAAATATGCAAATATATAAACACACACAGTGCAGAGCATTGTTGCTAGATGGAATGAAACAGCATAACCGTCTACTTAGTTATCCTACATGGTATGATTATGTGCCCATACATATTCTCACCCTCCATAGCGACCGGTATGTTCCTAGTTGTATGCCGGAGAGGACCATTGTGTAAGTCTATTGCATCTTTTGCATTCAAAAAACTATTAGTTTGTTACGTCTTTTTGCTATCTCTGCGAGCAGCCCTGCTTAGGTTGTACAGTCTGACAGCCGTTGGTAGGAAGGACCTACGAAACCTCTCGGTTGTGCACCTGGGATGATGTAGTCTGCTGCTAAATGAGCTCCTCAGTGCATTCAGTATGTCCTGCATAGGGTGGAACTCGGACTCCAGCAGAGATGACAGTTTAGCCACCGTCCTTCTCTCTCCTATCTCCTCCATCGGATCAAGGCGCTGCCCCAGGACAGAGCTAGCTTTCTTAATCAGTTTGTTCAGTCTCTTCCTATCGGCTGCAGTAATGCCACTGCCCCAGCAGACCACTCCAAAAGTGATGGCTGATGCCACCACCGTGTCATAGAATGACTTCAGCAGCGCCCCTTGTACACCAAAAGACCTGAGTCTCCTCAGCAGGAACAGCCTGCGCTGTCCCTTCTTGTAGAGTGCATCAGTATTGTGTGACCAGTCTAGTTTATTGTTCAGATGAATACCCAGGTACTTATAGGATGTCACCATCTCGATGTCTGTTCCCTGTATATTTACTGGTACTGTGAGGGGCTGCCCATGCCTGCGGCAGTCCACCACCAGCTCCTTAGTTTTCCTCGCGTTGATCTGGAGGCAGTTCCGATGGCACCAGTCCACGAAGTCCTGGATAAGCCCTCTGTACTCAGCTTCATCTCCATTGGAGATGAGGCCAACGATCGCAGAGTCATCAGAGAACTTCTGTAGATGGCAGTGTGTTGTGTTGTGTGAGAAGTCCGCAGTATAAAGAGTGAACAGGAAGGGAGCCAGCACCGTTCCCTGGGGGGCCCCCGTGCTACTGATGATCGTGTCGGACACACAGTCCCGGGTTCTCACAAACTGAGGCCGGTTCGTGAGGTAGTCCAGGATCCATGATGACAGGTGCTGGTCCACCCCTGCGCGCAGCAGCTTGTCCTTCAGGATCATCGGTTGGATGGTGTTGAAAGCACTGGAGAAGTCAAAGAACATGATCCTCACCATATTCCCGGGCTTCTCCAGGTGGGACAGAGAACGGTGAAGGAGGAAGATCACCGCATCCTCCACCCCAATGCCATGCTGGTAGGCGAACTGGAGTGGATCCATCGCTGGTTCCACCAGGGGGCGGAGGTGAGCAAGGAGCAGTCTCTCCAGGGTCTTCATCAAGTGGGACGTCAAGGCCACCGGTCTGTAGCTGTTCAGGTCTTTGGGGTGGGAAGTTTTTGGTACAGGTACCACACAAGATGTTTTCCACAGCTGTGGTACCCTCCCCAGTTTCAGGCTCATGTTGAAGATATACGTCACAATCCCACACAGCTGGTCTGCACAGGACTTGAGGAGCTTTGCGCTGATGCCGTCCGGTCCCGGCGCCTTCCTCGCCTTGATCTTCCTCAGCTCCGTCCTCACCTGGGTCCTGGTCAGGGTCAGGATGGGGGGCTGTGTGTTGGGAGTGGGGGGGTGTTGGTAGAGTGGGGAGTGGGCAGCAGGACTTGATTTCTTTAGAGGCAGCAGTGGTTGTTGTGCAGTCAGGGGGGAGGGCGGTTGGTCAAATCTATTGAAAAACAGATTCAGGTTGTTCGCCCACTCCCTGCCCCCTGTGGCCTGGGGGGAGGTATTCTGGAGCCCCGAGATGGTTTTGAGGTTTCTCCAGACCCCACTGATGTCGCTCTGTTGCAGCTTGTCCTCCATCTTCTTCCTGAAGCTTTTGAAGCTGAAGCTGAAGCTATTGTCTGTCAATGTCCAAGATTTGATCTAAAATAGCCTTCTGTTCCTGTATTATGGATTGTCTTTTAAATGCTGCCAATGAGATAAATTCCCCCCTAAGAAATGCCTTCATGGCCTCCCATATCGTTTTATTTGGCATACCAGGAGTTTTATTTTCTTTCAAAAAAAAAATTAATTTTAGAAGAAATATTTGCAACCAATTTTCCATCTGTAAGTAATAATGGATCCAATCTCCAATGCTTTCTCATGGAGTCACATCCATGGAGGATCATTTTAAGTACAAGAGGGGCATGATCAGAAACCGAGATGCTATCATAACTGCGAGAGCAAAGGTTATTAATTAATAAATTGTCAACAAAAAAATAATCTATTCTGGTATAAGTATGGTGTGCGTGAGAGAAAAAAGAATAGTCCCTGCCGTTAGGATGTAAAAAATGCCAAGGATCTGTAAGGCTATATTCCTCAAGAAAAGACTTAACATAAGTTGCAGATTTATTAAGACTAGCAGGTTTTGAGGATGAACGGTCTAAGATCGGATCCATATACAAATTAAAGTCACCCCCAAGAATTAGAGAATGAGTATTTAAATCTAGAAGTTGCGAAAAAAGGTTGCGAAAAAAGTGTACATCATCAAAATTCGGCGCATACAGATTAGCCAAGGTGACATGTTTATTACCAAGTTTACCTAATACTATTACAAATCGTCCATTTTTATCTAATACAACATTAGAGGGAATAAATGGGATATTTCGATCAATAAGAATAGCAGCGCCCCTGGCCTTAGCTTTAAAATTTGAATGAAAAAATTGTCCTGACCAACATTTTGACAAACGCAAGTGGTCGGAATCCTGCAAATGGGTTTCCTGCAAAAACAGTACCCCAGGCTTAAATTGCTTTAGACGTGACATGACTCTCTTTCGTTTAATTGGATGGTTCAACCCCTTCACATTCCAGCTTACCAAAGTAAGATTACTATTCATTCAAAGAGTAAAATTTATATATTGTGTTGTGTAGTCCAAAAAAGAATAAGGTGAGGTACGGGTAAAAAAAAGGGGGGGGGGGTAAGGGGGGTGTAAATAAATCCATAAAAAAAAAAAAAATATTCAACAACCAAACCTATAACAATACTCCAGCCGGTTGCAAAAAACAGCAACCGCTCCATCTCCTGCTCTATTCTCATCCTAACAAAATACTCCCATACAACTGGCTTCAATCCTGCATAGTATGAACATTTTACCCTAAAAAAAAAAAAAAAATTAAGTAAACAACAACGTATAGGGAGCCAATTTTACCTTGTTTTTGAACATCTAAAAATGCATCAATGTCCAGTCAGTGCAGCTTCAATGAAGTAACAAGCAGTCCAGCGCGGCAGCTGGTCAACCCAGAAATGTCCAGTTCAAGGCGAAAATCGCTGGTTTCTCTCCATGGTTTGCATGAAGCAGGTGGCCTCCGAGACGGACGCCAGCCACTGGTTTTTGCTGTCTGGAAGAGTTATCCGGAGCCTGGCGGGGAAGATAAGAGAAGGACGAAAACCTCTCTTGTACAACTCGGACATAACCTCCTTATATTCGGCTCGTTGCTTCTGAACGTCGGCGTTATAATCCTCGTAGTACTGGAGTTTATGCCCACGATATTCCAAAGTCCCACGGCGTCTCCGCGCTTCTCTCATCACCAAGTCTTTGGTCCGAAACCGGTGGAAACAAATAATGACAGCGCACGGCTTCCCGTTCGGGCCCGGCTTGGGCATGAGGCTGCGGTGGGCTCTATCCAGCTCTGGGGGAGATGGCAAAGTTTGTGTGCCAAAGACGTCCACCAACAGCCGAGAAAAAAAATTCAGATGGCCGTGGACCCACATCAAAGGACTCCGGCAGACCCACCAGACGAATATTCAGCCTCCTGCTTCTTCCCTCCAGGTCAGAAAGTTTGTTTTTCAAAAGTTTGTTCTCCTCCTGCATTGACTCACACGTAGCTTCAAGCACCGCTAGGCGCTGGCTGACATCCTCCGCGTTGTTTTCAAGGTCGCCAATGCGTTGCTTCTGGTTCACCACATTTCCTTGAATCTTGTCCAGCTTACCATTAATAAGTTCAAATGAAGCTTTAAAGTCAGCAGCTATGGACATTCTATGTTGCTCAAGCAAGGCAACAAGTGCAGGGTTAAGGCTTATAATAGCATCCTCAGCTAAGCTGGTGTTAGCATTGTTCACTGCTGCCTCCTTTTCAGTCTGCTTTCTTGTTTTGGACATATTTCGCAACTCAAAACAGATTCTGCACGTATTAAATGTCCAAAACGTTGACAGCTTACAGCAAAATAGGGTTTAAAAAGTAAGGAAAAAAAATATAGCAGGAGCCAGCAACGCACACACCTACTCCATTGCCAGCACACCTGATCCTGATGTCACAGATTTCTGAGTCAAATCACACTGCGAGCACCCCAGCTCGAAGTATGCCCACCACTCCTGCACATGATTCAAATCCCCCAGAAGTGCAACGTATGGTAGTCGAGCACATTGTAAAAAGGGAGGATTTTTCCGTGCAGCCATTTTCACAAAAGCTCGGAGCTTTTTCTGGCAAAGACCTCCAACCAACTTATGAGCTAGATTATGATACTTGGCGCTCCAGTGTAGAATTAATCTTGACTGATCCTGCTATGTCCAAATTGCAACAAGATCATTGAGTCTCTTTTACCCCCAGCAGCTGATGTAGTCAAATACTTGAACCCCAACAGCTCACCATCAGAATATCTTCAGCTGTTAGATTCTGCTTATGGTACGGTTCAAGATGGCGGAGAGCTTTACGCCAAGTTTATTGACACCTTTCAAAACACAGGTGAGAAACCCTCATCATATCTACAACGTCTTCAAGTAGCTTTGACTCACACTGTGAAGCGTGGTGGTGCTTCAAGCCAGGATTTTGACAAGCTGCTTGTCACACAGTTTTGTCGAGGTTGTTGAGATGATTCCCTTTTAACTGCACTCCAGTTAAAACAAAAACGAACAAATCCCCCAACTTTTCCTGATTTGCTTCGCTTGCTACGTACTGAAGAAGACCAAAATGTTGCCAAAGCCTTGCGAATGAGACAACATTTGAGCAGTTCAAAACAAAAAGTGACATCCCACGTGCAAACTGTGCAATGTAGTTCAGATGAAAATGAGGACAAAATCACTGTAAACTCAATTCAAGAACTCTCAAAACAAGTTGCAGAAATTCAAAATCAACTAGCAAAACTAACTGCAAAACCAAAAGCTTAAAACTCAAAAAGTACACCCAGTACAAAGCCAAAAGAGAAACGAAAGCCGAATAAAGTGACAAAGAAACCCACAGAACAAACGGTCAGAACTCGAAGTACCCCACCCAAACCATGGTACTGTTTCCAATGTGGAGAGGATGGCCACATCAAGCCGAGCTGCGAAACGAACCAAACCCAGCTTTAGTTACTGAAAAGCGTAAGTTGTTTAAAGAGAAACAAAAGAGATGGGGGTCTGAAAATCCCGCAGCTAATAAAGACCGGTTAAACTAGGAACAGTCTCTGTTACGGGGCAAATGGAGACTGTAGCCAGACACTCACGTCCCCCTAAGTACAAGCAATGCGCTAGCCTTAAGCAATCTGTTACTAACCCACCTAAGTATAGCCTACCAAAAGGGTTAGTTGGCTCCAAATGCACAGCTGTAGTTAGCATTTCTGATGTTAATGTGCATTGTCTTCTTAACTCAGGGTCACAAGTGACTACAGTCACCGAGTCGTTTTACAAACAGAACTTTCCCGATCAAAGCCTTAAACCACTCTATGACCTTTTAGAAGTAGAGGGCGTTGCAGGTCAGCCCGTTCCCTATTTAGGTTATATAGAGATGTGTATCACCTTTCCAAAAGACTTCTTATGCACAGAGATTGACATACCAACCTTAGCTCTCGTTGTTCCAGATGCCAATCCTAATAGTCAGACACCAGTGTTAGTGGGAACAAACACACTTGATGTTCTTTATGGAAAGTATTTAGACATGAAGACTCCTGATTACTTACCTAGCTCTTACTGTTTTAGGACACTGTTGAAAACCCTCGAACTAAGACATACAAAGAACAAAGATGGGAACATTGGATTAGTTACCTTGTCAAGCAAAGCCCCAGCTGTAGTCCCAGCAGGTAAAACTGTAGTTTTAGAGGGGTCTGCCAACGTTCACTGTACCTCAGACACCTGTGCTATAGTGGAACACCCCTCTCAGTCTTCCTTGCCGGGTGGCCTTTGTGTTAAAACTTGCTTGGTAACACTTCCTTCCCGAGCTCCACACAAAGTGCCTGTAATGATTACGAACGAAACAGAGCAAGATGTCACAATGCCGTCCACGTGTGTCATCGCAGAACTTGGAGCTTTCCATTGTATCCTGTCCCAGCACAATGTCGTCAGTGCAAATGAGTCGGCCACAAACAAGACACAACTGAGTTTCAACTTTGATGACTCACCGATTCCACAAGAGTGGAAAGAGCGAATAACCAAACTACTAAATGACATCCCGGAAGTATTCGCTTTCCATGATTTGGACTTTGGGTGTACGAGCAAAGTGAAACACTCCATCAGTCTTCATGATCCAACTCCCTTTAAGCACCATGCACGCCCTATACACCCCCAAGACCTTGAGGCAGTGCGTAAACACCTTCAAGAGCTGCTCGCTGCAGGTGTGATAAGAGAGTCCCAGTCTCCCTACTCGTCCCCCATTGTTGTGGTGAGGAAGCGAAACAATGATGTGCGTCTATGTATAGACTTTCGCAAACTCAATTTGCAAACAAGAAAGGACTCTTATGCTCTCCCAAATCTAGAGGAGACGTTCTCGGCGCTCACAGGATCCAAGTGGTTTACAGTCCTCGATTTTAAGTCTGGATATTACCAGATTGAGGTAGAAGAAGCAGACAAAGAAAAGACTGCTTTTGTAACACCCCTTGGGTTCTGGGAGTTCAACCGTATGCCGCAGGGCATAACCAACGCCCCAAGCACCTTTCAGCGGCTCATGGAGCGCTGTGTCGGTGACATGAACTTAAATGAGGTGCTAGTCTTTCTAGATGACCTCATCATCTTTTCAGATAGTTTGGAAGAACATGAACGGCGACTCATGTGGATACTCCATCATCTTAAAGAGTACGGGCTAAAGTTATCGCCAGAAAAATGTAAATTTTTTCAAACAACAGTCCTGTACCTAGGTCATGTAGTCTCCGAAAGCGGTGTCGAGACAGATCCTGAAAAGATTCAGGCCCTTAAGACTTGGCCACGGCCTAAGAATCTCACGGAACTGAGATCCTTTTTAGGGTTCTCAGGGTACTACAGACACTTCATTGAAGGGTACTCGTCTATAGTACACCCTCTTAATGACCTCACACGCGGTTACCCGCCACTCAACAAAAAGTCAAAATCCAAAGTCACTGACCAAACCTACTTTGATCCCAACTGCCATTTGAGAGTCGATGGACCACAGACTGTGAAAAAGCTTTCAACTCCATCATCGAAAAGTTAACATCAGCTCCTATCTTAGGCTTTGCAGACCCGAAGCTGCCTTACGTACTCCACACCGATGCTAGTACCACTGGCTTAGGGGCAGCACTCTTATCAGGAGCAGGACGGTCAGCTTAGGGCCATAGCTTTTGCCAGTCGCGGGTTATCAAGGAGCGAAGCACGTTATCCAGCTCACAAGCTAGAGTTCTTAGCTCTAAAATAGTCAGTAACTGAAAAGTTTCACGACTATTTGTATGGTGGTCAGTTCACGGTAGTTACAGATAGTAACCCACTCACCTACATATTGACCTCTGCTAAATTAGACGCCACAAGCTACAGGTGGCTTGCAGCTTTGTCTAACTACAACTTTAAGTTACAGTATAGAGCAGGCAAGTAAAACCTAGATGCAGATGGGTTGTCTAGACGTCCTCATGGTGAACTCGTTGACGATGTCCAGTCCAGGAAAGAGCAGGAACGTGTAAGCCGCTTTGTAGAGCGCCACCTAGCTGACAGTGACACCACAGAGATTGTAAATGATGAAGCTGTTCAAGCCATTTGTCAAAACCACCTTGTTAAAATTCGTGATGACAATCAGGATAGTGGTGTTACACTTGTGGAGTCACTTACCATCTCAGCTGACGCAATCCCAGACTTGTATGTCTTGGAGCGAGACAATGGCTTACCCACTATCCCTGTCTTGTCTCAAACAGAAATCAAAGACAAAGAGCGGACTCGACACTCAGACAAGTTATTGAACAAATCGAACGTGGCCAAACACCCCCACCAACTGCTAGAGAAGAACTCCCAGATCTCCCTCTTTTACTCAGAGAACTCCATAGGTTGGAGATGTACAATGAAGTGTTGTACAGAAAAAGACAAATTGGAGACCAAGTGACCCATCAGCTCGTTCTTCCCGAGGAGCTCAGAGCTTCCGTACTCCAAAGTCTGCACAATGACATGGGCCACTTAGGTATTGACAGAACTCTTGATCTGGTCCGAACACGATTCTATTGGCCACGTATGGCAACAGATGTCGAGCAAAAGGTAAAAACATGTTATCGGTGCATACGAAGGAAGAGTCCTCCTGAAAAAGCGGCTAGCCTGGTCAACATAACCACCACACGACCTTTAGAGCTAGTCTGCATGGACTTCCTCAGTCTGGAACCAGACAGTAGCAATACCAGCAATATTCTCATAATAACTGATCATTTTACTAAATTTGCCCTTGCGTTGCCTACCTCAAATCAAAGGTCCAAAACGGTTGCCAGGTGCTTGTGGGATCAGTTCATCGTTCACTACGGTATACCTGAGCGACTGCACAGCGATCAGGGTCCTGATTTTGAGGCAAAACTAATAAAAGACCTTTGTGAGATCTCAGGCATAAAGAAAATAAGAACAACCCCATACCACCCCAGGGGTAACCCTACTGAAAGATTCAACCGAACGCTACTGAGTATGTTAGGAACGCTTGAGTCCAAACAAAAGTCCCACTGGAAAGACTATGTTATGCTGTTAGTACATGCATACAACTGCACACGCAGTGATGTAACCGGGTTTACTCCCTACGAATTAATGTTTGGTAGAAAACACAGATTGGTAGTTGATCTAGCGTTCAGACTTCCTCTCAACAAAGATCAGAAAGTTACTCATGTGCAATACGTTGAAAATCTCAAGATAAGGCTCGAAGAAAGCTACAAGTTAGCTTCACAAAATGCACAAAAGATTGCAGACAAGAACAAGGCCAGGTTTGACCGCAAAATCACAGTTTCTGAACTTGAACCTGGGGATAGGGTTTTAGTTAGAAATGTGAGACTGCATGGAAAAAATAAGCTTGCTGATAAATGGGAGGCCGATATTCATGTGGTAGTCAAGCGTGCAGGTAATTTACCCGTTAACACGGTTCCGAGTCAAAGCAAGGTCCCTCAAGAACTTTACACAGAGACCTTTTGCTTCCCTGCAGTTTCCTCCCTGTTGCCACAGCAGAAACACCTGAACCAGAGCCTATTCACCGCCCTAAGACATGCCAAACAACTGTTGCAGAGAACAATGATCACGAAGAGTTAACCGAAATTGAAAACGAATTTTTGATTCCGTGGGTTGAGGATTCCCCATGTGGGGAGATAACCAGATTTACTACTGTACATGATTATCCAAAACCTTTGCAAACACCGGAAATGACAAATCCACCTGGTTGTGATTTACCTGAGACCACTGCCAATGCAGAACCGGATAGGGAGCATAATGCAATTGAGATTGAACCTTCCTATAATTCGCCTGTGGAAATGATACCGGAAGGAGACAATATTGAGAATGACAAACCTGTGGAAAATGAAACCGCAACAATACTAGAGGAACCTTCTGACAATTCAGTCGAGGGGCAAGAACACCAATCGAATGATTTACCCGATGAAATGGACAAAAATGATCACATTGCAGTTCAACCAATACGACGATCTGAAAGAATCAGACAACTCCCAAAAAGACTAGAGTATCCTGAATTAGGAAATCCTCTAGTGACTGTTGTTAAGTCCCTTTTTCAAGGTTTGAATACAGCCTTCTCAGAGTTTCTAAATACTGACGATGGACAGTCTTGGTTACACATGCAACAGGACGTGCATGATATTTAGCGGGGGAGGGTGTAACCCAGCTGAGAAAATGACCCTTTTTCTCAGAATTCATTTGTATTAATGTAAGTGTGTGATTTTATTTTGAAAACCGACTATCTTGAGGAAGAGGAAGTGCGATCGTCGTCATCCAACTTTTGAATTTCCGTTTCATGGTCACGTTGGGTGATCTGGGCCTTTCCATTCATTGAGAGCGATATTAGCCCCGCCTTCCGAGCAAAGTGCTGAGGCGCTCTGCTGGAAATCGGTCTTTTTACGATATGAGAGCGGACGAGAGAGGCTGTGAGCGATCTGGTTCACACTGATACCTCTTCTTGTTGACGGGAGCACGCGCTTGAGAGGCTGTGAAGCGGTGACTTTTGCTGTGTTCACACTGAGACCTCATCTTGGCTAGGTTTTTTTGGTTGCTGACCAAAAACCTTCTGAATCCTGGATTTTCTCCGAATGGAGATGGCGAGCCTGACCCGAGATTGAACCGAGATTGAACAGAGGTCTGACCAAGGTCTTAATTGAAGGACATCCCTCCTCTCTCCAGTGCACAACATTGAAGTGGTAACAACTCAAGCTGCCGCTTTAAAAGAGGAAAAGAAACCTGAGCCGGGAGATACAAGATATCTTGACTGGTCAAACGGCAAAACCAAACGAACAAACAAACACTGAGCTCAGTAGGACATTTTGGGGGTTTTATTTCATGCTGGCCGTTGTTATATTTGTATATTTGTACATTGTATATTTTGCTCCTTTTATCTTTATTAATAACAGATATGAATTGCTCATTTCTTTCCTCCAGCTATTTCATTCCACACTCACTCTAATTCCCTATTGTAACCCTTACGAGCCTAGCAACTGGTCTACACTTAATAATTTCCCTTACCTAATTAACATAAGGCAAGGGTTACAATGGTCTGTGTTTTTTTTATGCCAATTTGTCTACAGTGGTATGTTTTTATCTCATCTTCAAAGTATACGAACCAGAAAATCAATAAAATGTCAAAAAAAACATATTTCTCTTACCTGTTGCCGGGTGGGGAGGCTCACCAGCCCACGTGACCGGTCCGTTTTTGTCCATCATAGTCAATGTTTGTGTGTTTGCTCAGCCATTTACACCCGCTTCCACATCTACAAACTCTTATGATTATCCCACATGAATTTCATTTGTATTACGCGGCTACTTTTCCTGTTTCATGCAGTTTCAGTCATCATCACGGCATCCACATTGGTGTGCAAGCTCAAAGTGGAAAAAGGAAGAATAATAATGAGGATTTCTTCTTCTTTGCTTTATTCCATGTCAGCCATGATTCTTTCAGCGCATGTCTGCCACCTTCTAAACTGTCATGACATGAAGGCAGGCATCGTGAGTGATGGTCTATATGACATCATAAAGACATCAAGGCAGGAATCAAAGGACATCATGCCTACATCATAGGTAGCCAGTCCTATTGTCTATATGACAGCATCGGAAGTCTTATGTTGCTTGATATCTTAGGATCATCATAGGACATCATCACAGGCCGTTCTATGATGTGCTATGATGGTGACACACAGACATGATGTACTGCTTCGAATGGGTGTGGTTTAAAGTAGTGTGTCCTATTGTTAATCGGGTGATGAATAAGATTTCCAGATTTACAAACTGACAGATTTCTTGAATTTATAAAGGATCATCATAGGAGCCAGTCCCAGACATCATAGGCTGTCCTATGATGTCCTTGACTGTAACAGACAGACACACAGAGACAGACAGACAGACACAGATTTTTTGAATTTATAGAGTGATTGTCTTGCATATTTATTTCTTCATTGGTCTTCCTCTTCATTTAAGTGTATCAGCATTATTATTATTGTTATCGTCATTCTCATTCTCATTATTGCCTTAGTCTTGTCTCCCCATGACATCGTGACAGAGATTTCTTGAATTATATATAGAGTGATGATGATATTCCTTGTCTCCAGGGCATGGGTCCCAGCCCATATTGTTATCGTCATCATCATTATCATTATTGCCTTGGTCTTGTCTGCCCTCTGGTCCCCTGTGTGTGATTATCTGTGCAGTCCCAGCCATGCCGTTTTCTGTAACCATGCCCTGCCGTCTCTGTTTGCCCCTGTTTGTTACTTCTTCTCCTGCTTTTTACTGTTCTGTGTTATGTTGCTTACCTGTGTCTATGTGTATGTCTTTTAGCGAGTCCTGCGCTCTGTATGATGTCATATAGACATCCTTCTGAGATCATAGAAACAGCAGCCTTACGGTTTATCTGACATCATATAGAGTTCCGTTTATGTGACGTCATATAGACATCAAGTAAACGGTCCTATGAACACCGACATCATAGGAACATCATGGGACATCAGGCAGACATCATAGGCTGTCCTATGATATCCTATGATTGTGACAGATTTCTTTAAAAAAAAAAAATAAAAAATCAATTGTACAAATTCATCTGTCGTTAATTTTATGCACTTTTTTCCCCTCTTAATTTTGCAATGTTGTTATAAAATAGTTTTTCATGTGCATTTGAGATGACTTCAACTTTGTTCTTTATCGCTACTGGACTAATTAAAAATGATCAAAATTCAAGTTACATTAAGAGCCAGTTTGTTCCTCCGACACGTTTTAATTTATTATTTATTTAGTGTGTATGCGGCCGCTGTCACACACTTTTGCAGCTTTAGTAATGTTTTTCAGACAAAATTAAGAAACTCAGCAGTGATTTAAACCAGAACAATGGTCTGACACTATAATGTTTCCTATTAGCGACAAGTTAGCATTGTCATTTAGCATTTGGCATCTTATAATTAGAGAGAGATGGTGTTAACGTGACTTACCTCCAATTAAAATGAGGTTAGAAGACTATCCTCTCTGACACAGCGTGTTGGGAAAAAGTCCAACATCTCTGGCTGGCACAGAAGTAACGGCAAAACATAAGCTTGGAGTTAGCTGCTGTGGCACACCTGGCACACTGCGGGGGAGAGGCAGGGCGGTGACAAGTAGAAATGGGTATGTCACTTAAATCCTGATATAAAGGATACAGTTTTATATGAAACGGTAGACAGTTTTTATCAAGTTACCGATGTATATCGTCATATCGCACAGCCCTATGCCAGAATACACTGAACGGATAAAAAACTAAATGACATCCTAACAAAGTGATCCTTACATCTTTCACATCAGACCAACATGTCTGTATTTGAACACAACTTTTTGATTTGATTTTTTTTTTTTTGATTTTGTATACTTTATTGATCCCCAGAGGGGAAATTGAGGGCATCCACCTGGATGGATGAAGCAGCCACGGTACGGCGCTATCCCTTAACCATTCACACACACATTCACACCTAGGGCCACTTTAGAGTCTCCAATTAGCCTAACCTGCATGTTTTTGGCCTGTGGGAGGAAACTGGAGAAATCCCGGAGTAAACCCACGCAGATACGGGGAGAACATGCAAACTCCACATAGATCACTGTTGGTCAGGGGCTGGGATCGAACCAGGGATCCCCATGGCCAAGGGTGAGTTGCTGTGCTGGTGCAGTTCTAACCACTGCGCCACCGCACTGCTTTAGAATATATGTGTATATGCACTATTTTTCCATTACATTTTGTACATTTAAGGCAGCTTGGATCAAGCCTCCCCCAGGGCTGTACAGTGCGACATACAATTATGTTGCATGTGCGGCATGAAAATTGATCTGTGCTAAGAATGAATGAACAGACGTAGCACCAGTGCGATGAGAAACAGACCCTTTTGTGTGTATAGCTGCTTTCAAACTACAATTATACAACTTTAGTACTACAATTAGCGAGCCGCAGTCGCGAATTCCATCAGCATAAATTTACACCTCAACAATCTCCCACAGATAACAGCACATTTCTCCTGGATATCAAGTTTCATGTCCTCCCATCGCTGATCGTGCCGGTGTTCTGGTCAGCCCACAAGCACACAGGCCGCTATGGATAGTCATCGGCATTTTTATAAGTCTTTTAATTTTGGCACCTAAATCTTAAACTCAGCGCAGGCTGAGAGGTGGAATACACCGATCTACAGTCATGTGAAAAAATTTGGACACCCCTTTAAATATTCAGTTCTTTATTAAGAAATGTTTACATATCTATGTCTAACCTTGTATTTGTTTTTATTTGCATTTTTTTAAATTTATTTTAGCCATTTTAAGTGGAAGTGAATATGGGGGTGTCCTAAAAAGATGGTGGGTGTCTTAATTTATTCCTCACTATTTGTTTAGAATTGCATTTTACAGAAAATTTGAAAAAAGTCTTTAATTCATTTTTAATTGTTTAGTTGTATTACGTGAATCTCCCAGTATTTTTAACATTGATATTAAATATCCATATGTCCAAATATGTTTAAAAAACATAGGCTTACACAGGGTGTCCTAATTTTTTCACGACTATATAGTTCAGTGGTTGCTGCTTTTTGTCCTCCATTACAACAGAGACTACTGCAAAATACACCAGATATTTTTTTCATATCGGCTCTGAACAGCTTTCACATTTACAAAAATAGACACTGTATGTTTGTGTGTGCAGGCTGCACTTTTGAGTGTCGCATTTAGTGCCATAAAGCAAGATATGTTTATTTTGGAGGGGGCTGTCACGGGGAGGAAAAAAAAAGGAGCAGAGGATATGTGAGGTGAACCGTGATGCATAGATTGCTCCTTGTCAACAGGACAGGCTGGTCTCTTTTCCACTGCTGCTGGCTCCAAGGGAATGACTGGAAAAAAATGCTCTTACAAAAGAAACATTTTTTTCTGTTTCTTCCTGCTTCTCCTGGTCCCACAGCGGGTTCATTTTGCATGGGTCTATGGAAGAGGAGTGCGACGGAGAAAGAAGAACCTCCATGGGGTGACATAGGCTATTTTTATGGTCTACTGTGTCAAACATATGGCCCGCAGGCCAAAACTGGCCCATTAGTTTGTATGGTTTCCCCAACATTCAAGTATGGTTGAACACTAATCTTCCATCAGCAGAACGAAAGGCAAGCAACAGAAGTGGGTTTAGATCATGGTGTTGTAGGGCTCATGAACTTCATAATATGAAGGATGAGCCAAAAGAAGAAGACGTTTGTATGGTGTGGTGAGTGTGTTTAGGTGGTTAGGATTGATAACCAATGTGGAAATGTATGTAAATTTAAAATAATTTCTAGATCTTTACAAGTTGTTATTAGTCATAAAGAAAAATATAATATTTTTAGCGATTAAACTGCACTACTTGCACAGTGGTACAGGGCAGCATGGTGGTTCAGGTGTTAGCACTGTTCCCTAACAGCTAGAAGGTGCCAGATTTGAGTCCCCAGGCTGGCAGAGGTAGGAACCTTTCTGTGTGGCACTTGCATGTTCTCACTGTGCTTTGTGGGGTTCCTCCCGCAATCCAAAGACATGCATTTTAGGTTAACTGGTGATTCTGTATGGTCCCTAAGTATCTGTCTCTGATTAGGCCCTTATGTAACCCAGCTGAGAAAATGACCCTTTTTCTCAGATGTAAATTGTATTAATACAATTGTGTGATTTTATTTTGAAAACTGATTCTCTTGGGGAAGAGGAAGTGCGATCCTCGTCATCCAACTTTTGAATTTCCGGTTCATGGTCACGTTGGGTGATCTGGGTCTTTCTATTCGTTAAGAGTAATATTAGCCCCGCCTTCCAAGCAAAGAGCTGAGGCGCTATGCTGGAAATTGTTCTTTTCACGATCTGCGAGCGGGGGAAAGGAACTGTAGGACGATCTGTCCTCACGTTGACACCTCTTCTTGGTAAGCTAATTCAGATAGAATACTATAAATGGATCTAAACACTCTCCAAACGCTAATTTGCAACCTTTATTATCCTAAGTTGATGGGAGCACGAGCTTGAGAGGCCGTGAAGCGGTGACTTCTGCTGTGTTCACCCTGAACCTCATCTTTGGTGAGTCCGCTACATGCTAATGTTATGCTAACATTAGCGCTATGCTAATGCTAGTTGCGAGTGGATTTTTTCCTGTTAAAAGCAATGGAAAAGGCTGTCTTTATGTCTGTATGGTTTCCCTAAATGTGATTTCAGTTCCCAACAGTATGCTGAAGTACTTTTAGCTCTTATGCACCATTTCTGTCAAATGTAATGTGTAGTTTGATGCTAAAAGCACATGGTGTTAGCCCTCTAAGTAAAAGCATAGGTTATGTTAAACCCAGTAGCCCAGACAGGGTTTACTGATTATAAAAGGGAATATTGGATGTGATGGGACAGTATATTCCCTGGTTATGTGATAAATTAATTGTATTTCATTTCATGATTTACAGAGACAAGGTTAGAGAGGATTAATCATAATTTCATGGTTAAATGATGTAGAGATAGGAAGAGGATTTCATTTAACTGGTTACATGAAAAAAGGGTATTTCATGTGCTACCAGAGAGATTGCGAGAAAAGAAAAAAAAGAACACATGCATGTAAGATGCAAGATGTGAGATGTAAGATATTACTATATTGCTGGATTGTGATAATAGTAATATGAGAGAAGAATTTAAACACTAAGCTATGGTGTTATATAAGAAGGGATTGGAAGACGAATTACTCTAGCTGTAAACAATAATACCATTATTGTCGTGCAGGCTAGGTTTTTTTGGTTGCTGATCAAGAACCTTCTGGAACCTGGATTCTCTCCGAATGGAGATGGCGAGCCTGACCCGAGACTGAACCAAGATTGGACTGAGATCTAACCAAGATCTCGAGTGAAGAGCATCTTTCCTCTCTCCAGTGCCCAGGATTGGAAACCTGAGTCTGGAGATACGAGATAGCCTGACTGGTCAAACGACTAACCCGAACGGACAAACAAACACTGAGCTCAGTGGGACATCTTTGGGGTTTTATTTCATGCCGGCCGTTGTTATATTTGTACAGTTGTAAATTATCTGTATATTTTGCTCACTTTATCACTGTAAATAACAACCATTATTGCTCATTCCTTGCCTCCAGCTATTTCATTCCACACTCATTTTAATTCCCTATTGTAACCCTTACGAACCTAGCAACTGGTCTACACTTAATTATTTCCCTTACCTAATTAACATAAGGCAAGGGTTACACTTAGAATAGAAGGTTAGTACTAGTGAAGCACTTTGAGTGGTCTTTGAGACTAGAAAAGTGCTACGTATATAAGTACAGGTCTTTATCCTTGCAGTCAATTTTAAAGACATAACAGATCTTTTTATCGTGCTACAAGTTTTTGTCTTGTGCTACATGACTATGAACCTATGTAGCACCAACGCTATGAGCAAAAAAAGGTTAATGTGCAGCCCTGTCCTTCAGCAGTGGTGTACAGTGGAGTCTGTACAATTGTGTTGCATCTCAAAATTTGAATTGTTTTCTGTTACTGAAGTCCTCTTATTGTCTTCTATTTGATCGCCTATATTGATAAGCCATTGTTTTCTGATATGATCAGTAGGATGATTAAAATTTAAATAAAAGGTTTGTAAACAGTAGAAATAAATCTTTTTTTTTTTTTTAACCTTTAAATCAAATATTCCAAAACTGTCATCTTGGGAGTGTGTTTTCAGATAAACAATCTCTTATTTGTAAATAACTGGAAAAAAAATGTTGGAAGAATATTTGCTCTTCAAGCATAGGATAATTTTAAAGAAGACATTTAGCACATTTTTCCACAAATTGACGCAGTTCGCACAGGTCTTACTGAAATATCTGCAACATGCTTTGGTCAAAATACCTCTTATGTTTAATTACCGCAGCATATTTTGACCTGTCTTTTACTGTCTTCCTTAGAATGGCTCACTGGAGTGCATGTCTGTTTAATTGCTCATAAGCCACTCGTAAGCACACAATGTTTTAGTGAATGTGACCTTAAACACAATTAGCGCTTGACACATTTTACAATGATTAAAATTCAAAAATGAGCTAACAGTCGGGAATATTATTAGTGATATCATTTTGAATCAAACTATTTAATGTCAGTATCATGCAATTTTATAAAGCATCAGAATGTTGACCAGCTCATTTGTCAGCAGTTTTATTAAAATTCATCAGAATGCAATTGTTGTATATAATGTGATATAATTGTACCTTGCAAGTTCTACTTCACGTGTGTGTGAGAAGATGCACTCACAGCAAGGCTAAAACCAATAAACTAGTAAGTCAGACTGTCTAAAAAATGTACACGTGAACAGAATTGTTAGTGCCCCTCTGTTAATGAAAGAAAACCCACAATGGTCACAGAAATAACTTGAATCTGACATAAATGGTAATAAATAAAAATTCTATGAAAATTAACCAATGAAAATCAGACATTGCTTTTGAATTGTGGTTCAACAGAATTTCTTTAAAAAACAAATTCATGAAACAGGCCTGGACAAAAATGATGGTACCCCTAGAAAAGATTGAAAATAATGTGACCATAGGGACATGTTCAACCAAGATGTGTCCTCTAATTAACATCACAGGTGTCTACAAACTTGTAATCAGTCAGTCGGCCTATTTAAAGGGTGACAAGTAGTCACTGTGCTGTTTGGTGACATGGTGTGTACCACACTAAACATGGACCAGAGGAAGCAAAGGAGAGAGTTGTCTCAGGAGATTAGAAAGAAATTTATAGACAAGCATGTTAAAGGTAAAGGCTATAAGACCATCTCCAAGCAGCTTGATGTTCCTGTGACTACAGTTGCACATATTATTCAGAAATTTAAGATCCACGGGACTGCAGCCAACCTCCCTGGACGTGGCCGTAGGAGGAAACTTGATGAAAAATGGAAGAGACGGATAATGCAAATGGTAACAAAAGAGCCCAGAACAACCTCTAAACACATTCAAGGTGAACTCCAAGGTCAAGGTACATCAGTGTCAGATCACACCATCCGTCGTTGTTTGAGCCAAAGTGGACTTCATGGGAGACGACCAAGGAGGACACCACTGTTGAAAACAAATCATAAAAAAGCCAGACTAGAATTTGCCAAACTGCATGTTGACAAGCCACAAAGCTTCTGGGAGAATGTCCTATGGACAGACGAGACAAAACTGGAACTTTTTGGCAAGGCACATCAGCTCTATGTTCACAGACGCAAAAATGAAGCATAGCAAGAAAAGAACACTGTCCCTACTGTGAAACATGGAGGAGGTTCTGTTATGTTGTGGGGCTGCTTTGCTGCATCTGGCACAGGGTTTCTTGAATCTGTGCAGGGTACAATGAAATCTCAAGACTATCAAGGTATTCTAGAGAGAAATGTGCTGCCCAGTGTCAGACAGCTTGGTCTCAGTTGCAGGTCATGGGTCTTGCATCAGGATAATGACCCAAAACACACAGCTAAAAACACCCAAGAATGGCTAAGAGCGAAACATTGGACTATTCTAAAGTGGCCTTCTATGAGCCCTGATCTAAATCCTATTGAACATCTGTGGAAGGAGCTGAAACATGCCATCTGGAGAAGGCACCCTTCAAACCTGAGACAACTGGAGCAGTTTGCTCATGAGGAGTGGGCCAAAATACCTGCTGAGAGGTGCAGAGGTCTCATTGACAGTTACAGAAATCGTTGGATTGCAGTGATTGCCTCAAAAGGTTGTGCAACAAAATATTAAGTTAAGGGTACCATCATTTTTGTCCAGGCCTGTTTCATGAGTTTGATTTTAAAATAATTCTGTTGAACCACAATTCAAAAGCATTGTCTGATTTTCATTGGTTAATTTTCTTAGAATTTTTATTTATTACCAATTTTGTCAGATTCAAGTTATTTCTGTGACCATTGTGGGTTTTTCTTTCATTAACAGAGGGGTACCAACAATTTTGTCCATATCTCTGAAGCAAATGGAAAGTTACAAGGTGTTGTTTATTTGAATAGTTTGGCACGTGTTGCCATTCCAACCAGACTTTGTTCACAGTCCTGAGAGGGCCTAAACCCTCCTAGACATGCTGGAAACTGCACTGCTCTACAGTAGTTGCGTCAGTGGGTGCAAAGAGTTTAAGCATGATAAAGCCTCTGTGATCTTGGAGGTATTTTTGTTTATCAGAGTTCGTTTACCTTGTATCACAAAAGTGGAAAACACAAGCCACCTGGTGTAGTTTCTGACTGTACAGTTGTGAAGTCCAAGTTAAGGTTGAGTGCAAAAATGCATGATTAAACAGAAGTCAAAATCAAAACACTTGTGGTTACATGCAGCATTGTTTAACACAACTGACACATTTAATTTTCTGCTTAAAAAAGTGTTTGTTAATCAGTCGCCAGTGCCAACTATGAAGCCTTAATGACAGATATTAATGAGTTACTTCAGAGATGGATGTCACTACCAATGTTGATGATCGGGAGAATTAATATACTTAAAAGTAATATCTTACCAAAAATACTTTATTTCAATACATTCCTTTACCACCACCTTCAGATCTATTCTCAAGAATTAAAAAAAGTTAGTGGAATTTATATGGAACAATAGGAAGGCTAGATTACGTTTGTCCTTACTATATTTACCATTTGATCGTGGAGGTCTGAAATCGTGGAGGTCTGAAATGTCCAAACTTTATGTTGTATTACTGGTCAGCACAACTGAGGTCTATGACATTATTTTTCATCAAATGATCCTCCTCACTGGACTGAAATGGAATCATACAATTTACCTCTTCCCTTATTCATATACTCAGACTTGGCTAAAAAATTACAGAAACAAGTTAAAAATCCAATTGTAAAGCATATGATCAAAATATGGTGTGAAACCAAAAAATATTTAAAAGAACCACACTTATTGTCACAATTTAGTCCAATATGGGGTAATCAATATTTTACACCAGGGAGAGCGGATGCTGTATTTAAAGTATGGAATTTAAAAGGGATTCAAAAGATTCAAGACTTGTATTTGTCACATTCAGATAACATAATGTCTTTTGAAGAACTGAGGATTAAATTCAATCTTAATAGAACACATTTTTTTAAATATCTTCAGCTTAGAAATTTTATTCCATCATATCAAAATAATGCTCTCACCCGACCTACTTATGAGATCCTTGGAAAAAATTTTGACGAAAGATAGTAAGAGAAAGGGTATTATTTCAGAGTTTTATAACTCATTGACACTATTCTCAAGTGAAAACTCACAGAAAAGACTGAATTATTGGAAAGAAGACCTGCAAATTGAAATTTCAGAGGAACAATGGGAAATGGCTTGTGCAGGAGCTCAAACCAAATCAATAAATGTACGTCTTAAACTGATACATTTTAAATGGTTAATGCGGATGTATGTTACACCGGTGGAGTTAAATAGATATAACAAAAACATACCAGATACATGCACAAAATGTATGGAAAGTAAAGGAACCCTATTTCACTGTTTATGGGAATGTAGAAAAATCAGAATGTTTTGGGAAGAGGTGAGGGTAACAATTGAAAAAATAATTTCAAAACAATTCACATTGAACCCTAAACTGTTTTTGTTGGGTCTGTATCCAGAAAAACATAACTTTAATAAGAGTGAAAGAGCATTCATAGACCTCAGTTTGCTTAATGCCAAAAAATGTATTGCACTATTGTGGAAAACGACTCATAGATCAGATGTGACTCAGTGGTTAAGACAGATGTTAACAAACCTTCCACTAGAAAGAATAACATATATACTGAAATCAAAGGAAAATGTGTTTGAGAATATATGGAGACCTTTCATTGATTATGTAAAGAAATTAAACATAACTTCTGAAGAAGAAGGTGAATGATATGTGTGGACCTTGCAAATTCCAAATTGGTGAATGTATATTATGTATTCTTATGTAATAGATTACCTAGACTAAACAGAGGAGCATTGTTGTTGACTTGCTTTTGTTAATGGTTGTTGGTGTTTTTAGTACATTTTTTTTTGTACTTGGTGGGGTTTTTTTTTAATTTTTAAATTACTTTAGTGTTAGTGTTTGATTGTTTGTGCCATGTTTGTAAAAAAAAAAAAGGTTCAATAAAAAATATTGTGGGGGAAAAAAAAGTGTTTGTTGATGATTTCCATCACCTATCATGTGATCCTGCTGCTTGGGATTAAATATACAGCTCTGCAAAAAATTATGACCCCACTGCAAAATGATCACTCCTTCTGGTTTTAGTGTTTATACATAATGTGCTATACGTACGTGTTTGAGTAAAATTAATAATTTCGTTTTATTCTCTAACCCACTGGAAACAACTCACCCAAATTCCAAGTGAGAATATCATCATTTAGAGCATTTATTTACAGAAAATGACAATTGGCCAAAACAACAAAAACAGTGTTTTTAGATGTGCTTTTAGATCAAGTAATGTCAAGAAAATAAGTTTATTATCATTCTTAAACACTACAATAGGTAAGTTTTAACTCTGGAATCTGTAGGTGTGTAATTATTCACAGCTTTCATGTGTCATCTCATGCTTAGATGATTACCCAATCACCCAAGACTGAGGTGTCCTTGTGTTGGAATTCAACAGATACTCAAATTGATGGCTACCATAGATGTAGAGATGGTAATTAGGGAAGGTTTTGCAGTGACCCCCCCCCCCCCCCGAGTTGTATGTGTGGCAGAATCAAGTCAGTTCTGTAACCTGCTGTATTTATACAAAGATGAAGGGTAGAACCATATATATTCTGTAGCAAATATGAGACTTAATTATTTATTCAGGCAAACAAAGAGATCAAAAAAAATCTTTTTGTTTTAAAATGCTTGTCATCAGTTCTCATTTTAAAACAAAGCGACACATAAAGCAAAATAAATATTTTTCTGTCTGTGTGTGTGATTCCTCTATCGACTTCCAGGGGATGACTTTTCCATCATACAGCAAGAAATCTTCATGGTGAAGGAATGCAAGCACCACAATATTGTGGCCTACTTTGGAAGCTACCTCTGGTAAGAGCCAGCTCAAAATACCCCTGCTTAGTTATTTTAGTACTTTGTATTTCCTCCTGTCCGGCAAACATTTGTGGAATTCATATTTAGTTTTCAAAATGATTTAAAAGCTGCTGGCTGAATCTCACACGATGTATTTAATTAATTGGCCACACATAGTCATGTGAAAGTATGACTCAGACTCTTGAACCGGGCTGAGCCAGTGCTGGCTAGATGCTCCACTGCCATAATGTTGTTGTACTGTTTTAATGGAGTCTGACTTGTGGCTGGTATTTAAGAGGAAGTTGATCCAGCCCACCCACATCTGCCTCAGACTTCCAGCAGGTTTCATTGGAATTGGACCTTCTGAACTGTTTTATTTGGCTCTTTAGCACAGAGCGATGCCTGTCCTGTCACAGCAGGCTTTTCTTGAACAGTTGACCACATAAAGTGGAACAGCTTACATTAAAATGTTAATGAGCAGCCTACATTAATTATTATAAAACTCAATTAATTGGATTAAAAAACCCACAGTTTATTATTTGAGGAAATTAGAGCTTCCTTTGACCTGTTTCCTAAATGGTTTCCACAACCAACTTCAAAGGGAAACTATAAGCACGAGCAGTATTATTATCTCTGCTTGTTAGGTGTTACCATTATAATCATGCAGAATCCATCATCTTTTCTTGATTGATTTTTGTTGTAAGATTTTTTTCAACCTTTGCTTTTCATCTTTCTCTTTATTTTTTTTACCCCATATGAAGCTTTTAGAAGATGTTTTTTCTCAAGTGTTTCTTTTATTTATCCAGTTAAATGATGTTTGTGAAATGGACCTGCTTCTTCATTGTTGTTTTTCTTTTAATGAAAATGTGTCTTAACTGTGTGGTGTTTTTTCAGTCGAGAGAAACTTTGGATATGTATGGAGTACTGTGGCGGAGGATCTTTGCAGGACATCTATCACGGTCAGCTTTTCTATTATCCCTAACTATTATGATACACTGTTAGTAGTGATTCATTTTTGCTTAATAAATTTGCTTTGTCACAGTAACTGGACCTCTGTCAGAGCTTCAAATTGCATATGTCTGCAGTGAAACCTTGCAGGTAATTTTACTTGTAGTATTTACGTTTGTATATGTGTGTGTGTTGTAAGTTATAGAAAATTTTTTTCCACTTCACAGGGTTTGGGCTATCTGCACACCAAGGGCAAGATGCATCGTGACATAAAGGTATCATCTTTTTAATTGTTTTTTTTTTTTTTTTACCTTTTAGCTTTAATTTTTTGTTTGTTACATAAGAGGAATATGGCAAGTACTCAAGGGGAATATTAGTAATCGTCCTAAGTATGCAAATTATCCAGAATATTTTATCGAAAACGACAGTTTGATTAATAATATGGAAGATGTGGTCAGTGGTTTCAATAAATTTTTTGTAAACGTTGGTCCTGAATTAGCAAAATCAATAGTGACTCCAGAAACAAACCTCAGTGGATCTGTGAATGAAATAGAGGATAGAAACCCAAACACAATCTTTTTGGGTGCAGTTACTGATAAGGAAATTATCGAGACTGTGAGTAAATTTAAGAACAAAAAATCAACGGACTGGAATGAAATTGACATGACAATAGTGAAAAAAGTAATTGAGGGAATTGTTAAGCCACTCACCCACATCTGTAACCTGTCATTTCAAACTGGTACATTTCCAGACAAAATGAAAATAGCAAAAGTAACACTTCTTTACAAAACAGGAGACAGTCATTGTTTCACAAATTACAGGCCAGTCTCTTTACTCTCACAATTCTCCAAAAATACTTGAACAAATATTCACTAAGAGACTGGATGATTTCATTGAAAAACACAACCTCCTTACAGATAGCCAGTATGGTTTTAGAGCAGATAAATCTACATCTTTGGCACTGATCGAACTTATAGAAGAAATTACTAGTTGTATAGACAAAAAAAAGGTTGCTGTAGGAGTATTTATAGACTTAAAGAAAGCTTTTGACACCATTGACCACAGAATACTTCTAAGGAAACTGGAAAGGTATGGGATAAGAGGGGTAGGACTGAGTTGGGTGGAAAGTTATTTAAGTAACAGACAACAATTTGTACAAATTGGAGAGCACAAATCACCCTGCATGGACATCACTTGTGGTGTGCCCCAGGGGTCAGTTTTGGGACCCAAACTCTTTATCTTGTATATAAATGACATATGCCAAGTATCAAAAATTCTGAAATTTATTTTGTTTGCGGATGACACAAATATCCTTTGCACTGGTGAGAATTTGCAGCAGGTTTTAGAGGTGGTCACAACTGAAATGGAAAAATTAACGCAGTGGTTCAACAAAAATAAATTATCTCTAAATCTAAAAAAAAACAAAGATTATGTTGTTTGGAAATTATAAAATAAATCATGAAATAATGATAACGATAGATGATACCAGAATACAAACAGTACAGGAAAATAAGTTTCTGGGGGTGACACTAGACAGTAAAATCTGCTGGAAACCTCACATCAGTCACATCCGGGCTAAATTAGCAAAATGTATAGGCATACTGGGGAAGACAAGACACATCGTGGACTATAAATCATTGGTCTTATTGTATAATTCACTGTTTTTACCTTATCTTAACTACTGTGTAGAAGTCTGGGGAAACACCTACAAGACCAACCTACAAGCAATATGCACATTACAAAAAAGAGCTATAAGGATAATAAACAATGCAGGATATAGAGACCATACCAATTCGTTGTTCTTGAAGTCACATGTCATAAAGTTCATCGATTTAATTAAATTTAAGACAGCACAAGTAATGTACAGGGCAATTAACAATCAACTCCCAACTAATATACAAAAAATATTTAAAAAAAGAGACAATGATCATAATTTGAGAGACTTAAACTTCACAAAACCCAAGATACGTACAACCAAGAAAAGTATGTGCATATCTGTCTGTGGGGTGGATTTGTGGAACAGTCTGGAGCCGGAACTGAAACTATGTACAAACAGAAATCAATTTAAAAAGAGGTATAAACACCATTTATTGAAAGGATATATGTTAGAAGGGTAGAATTTATATGTACGATTCATTATGTTCACTCTGGGACATTATGGGACACTATGGAATGGGTGGGACAGCACTGTGTGTATCTGTGTCGTTTCAGACTGGTTTTGAAATATAGACTTCATTGTATGTTAGAATGGACAGGTGTTAATGCTGATCTGTAAAAAAATACAGTAAATTGTTTACTTGGGGTATTAAAGGTAGTAATTTGTATAAAATTCACATGGGTGTATCGATGGAAAAAAGGAGTTGGAATTAATAAGTGTTCACTTCTTCCTTCTCCCTTTCGAACAGTGTATACTGTAACTTTATTGCATTTGCCATTTGCTTGTTTTTTGTTATATTTTTCGTGTTCGAAATAAACTATCTATCTATCTACATAGCAGTTCAAGTGTGTCACAGATTAAAAATGAAACCTTCAAGCAGCTATCCAAGGCAGAAATAAAAGAAAGTGAGGGACTAAAAGAAGCAGTAGCTCATCTTTGTTCCTCTAATTGTATTGCTTTTCTTTTCTTCTTTTTTGGCCTGCAAGTACTTGCGAAGTTTGACTTCTCTAGGTTGTGGCAGAGGTGTAAACAAAAGTCAAGAGGAATAGCGTAAGCAATGGTGTGCTCGCGCTCAAGCATGTGTCCACTGTTACCCAATACTGCAGTTCTGAGGTTAAGCTGACGTTAAACATGCTTAAATTATGCACAAAAGCCTTGCTGTCAAGTGTTATCATAAAGGTCAGGGCTGGACCTATTATCTTTTTTTCAGCTCTACTCAGCAAGCTCTTCCTGTTTCCTCTACTCTCACCACAGGATGCCACCAGAGAGAGTCATTCAGGGCCAACAGGCACTCTTTCAGTAGATCTGCCAGAATTTGTGATACTTGTGCAAAGCCAAACTTTCAGACCACAAGTTTGTGTTTTAAGATAAGATAAGCCTTTATTAGTCCCACAATGGGGAAATTCCAGGATTGCAACAGCACAGGGATAGCAACACTCAGAGCAACAATCAGAAGGCAAGAAAAAACAAGAGCAGCTAGTATACATATGTACATATTACTATAAATATATATATATATATAGACACACAGTGCGGAGCATTGTGGTTGGTGGATGTGCAGCAGACCAGGTGTCAGTGAGAAACACAGAGAAAATACGCTTTGATCCATTGCCTTAACAGCTGGATCCTATTCTGGCTATCATTAGGCAAGAGGTAGGGTATGCCCTGGACTGTTTGCCAGTCCATCAGATTGCCACTACAGAAAGACAAACTACCACACATTCTCACATTTACACCTGCAAGCAACTGGTCACGAGTTAACCTGAACAAATTTGCCTTTGGTATTATAATATTATATACAGTGGTACCTCTACTTACGAACGTCTCTACATACGGAATTTTCAGGTTACGAGACGCCTCAACGGGAAACTATTGCCTCTAGTTACGAATGAAATTTCAGGATACGAAAGGCAAAAAAGTGCGCGCTCCTCGCAGCTTCCGTAGTTTACCGAACGTAAACATACCTGTAGCTGCTCTGCCATTGGCTATCGCCTAGCATCTTCCTGGTATCCCATTGGCCACGAAGTTGTTTTTTTTTTTCCCAAAACTTTATTAAGAACAAGGTGAAAGTTTTACGTGTGTGTACAGTACAGAATTAACATTTATTCGCTATGGGCCCCAAGAAAGTGACGGAGATAAGTGGAAAAGGAGAAAAGAAGAGTTTTTTTGTCCATACAAACAAAGAAAGGAGATAATCGAAAGGTATGAAAAGGGGATGCGTTTGGTTGATCTCGCCAAAGAATATGGCCGTAATACATCAACGATCAGCACGGTATTAAAACAAAACGAAGCCGAACGCACTTACAAGCCGACAAAAGCAAACGTCCTTGGATCAGAACATGAACCAAAGAAGGCAAAAGGTGACGACGTCGACGACGATAGCAGTTAAAGGGTAAATGAACATAATTTTTATTATTCTTTCTCTTTTATTATTCTCTTTTATTATTCTTTCTCTCATTTTAAACTCTCATTTTATGTTTATTGTGCAGTAATCTAATTGTAACATGTATTTGTTACATGTTTTGATGCGTTTTTACAATTTATAAAAAATTTATGCCCGAATTTTGGGGGGCTTGGAACGGATTACGGCATTTACATGTAAAACGCGCCTCTACTTACGAATTTTTCACGTTACGAGAATTCTTCCGGAACGAATTAAATTCGTAAGTAGAGGTACCACTGTATTCTTCTCTGATTTTTGTCTTATCAGTCATTCTGATCTAGCTTTAATAGTTTCAGCCTCTAAACTATCTACCTGTCTCTTAGAACCAATTCCTGCTAGACTTCTGTAGGAGTCGCTACCTCTGATTAGTCTACCGCTTTTGAATATAATTAATATGTCCCTATTGACGGGACACAGTCCTATAAAGTGGCAATAATTAAACCTCTGCTTAAAAAACCTTCACTTGATTTGGAAAATTTTGGCCATTTATAGACCAATATCTAACCTCACCAAGCTCCTCAAAAAAGTAGTTGCCAATCAACTGTACATGTTTTGTTTTGTTTTTTAGAAAATAACTCTATATTTGAGAAATTTCAGTCAGGTTTTAGGAAACATCATAGCACAGAGACAGCCCTAGTGAAAGTTAATAATTACCTTTTCATGGCATCTGACAAAGGACTTGGCTCTGTCCTTATCTTATTGGATCTTAGTGCTGCCTTTGACACCATCGACCACCACATCCTGTTAGAGAGACTAGAACAGCAAATTGGTTTGAAAGGAACAGCACTAAGATGGTTCCAGTCATATTTATCAGACCGTTCCCAGTTTGTTTATGTCCACAACAAGTCCCCTATCCAGACTACGGTTAGCTATGGAGTTCCGCAGGGATCGGTAATTGGACCGATACTGTTTACATTTAGGGATGAGCCAATCCGATCTGCCATATCGGTATCGGGTTCAATACAGGCAACATGGCTGGATTGGTATCGGTAAGGAATAAAAGTAGTTTACTGATCCTATACATTAATAATATTAAAATAAAATGAAGGCGTGATCATGTTCTTAGCCACACTGCGCGTGGCACCTGTACACAGAGGCAGCGAGTGTCACTTGAGCCTGTCTGTGGGACTCGCCTCGGTATGTTGCTGTGTGGTACCAACATTTACAGTTTTAGCACCAGCAATTTGATAAAACACTTGCAAAAGTATCACGGCAAAGGAGTATGCTGAATTCTGTAAAGAACCCGAGCAGAAGGAAGTGCTTTTCCAGGTCAGAGACTGGATGCTAAAAGTGAAACCTAAACAAAAGAATGAAACTGAAAGTAAAAGCCAGACTGAAGCATGGAAACGAAAGACATAACATGGGCTTACCTTTCAGCAGAGAGTTACAGCTGATGAGAGGTAGGTGACAGAAACATAAATAGCAAATTATAAAAGTGAACTGGAAGCAGGCTACAACAACAGGGCTACATGAAATGGAACAGGAATGACTTCAAAATAAGAGCAGAATATCAGAAACTACTAAATAAACCGAAGACTAGGAGACTACTTATGATGATAATAATTGTCAAAAATACAACTTAAAGGGTCCGTTTCTTTATTTTCAGATCTGCAGCATTTTTTACGTCATGCATAAAGTGGCACTTTGAATTTCATCTCAATATTTACTTAAATACTCAGCTTCAAAGTTTTGCATAAACCTGTGCTTAAAATTTCAGAATGCATATTTACATGCGGCTGTGTGAAATGCTGCCAATGTTGCAAAGTTTAAAATAAAAAAGCAGCAGTGTTGCTGAACTGAGTCAAATTTGTAATATGTTCTTTGACATTTAGATTTGTGGTTTTATGTGTGCAAAATGCAACCAGTCATTACCAAAGTATGTTCTGTACTTTTATTGTTTTAAATGAGAGAGACTATATCGGGTTTGGATCGGTATCGGCCGATACTCAAAGTCGCAGTATTGGTATCGGATTTGAAAAAGTGGTATCGGCTAATCTCTATTTACATTATACATGCTGCCTTTAGGAGATATTATGAGGAAACATTCTATTAAATTTCATTGTTACGCTGATGACACTCAGTCATATTTATCCATCAACCCAGACGATCCCAGCCATTTGGGTTCACTGCTGGAGTGTCTTAAGGATTTTAAAACCTGGATGAACTTCAACTTTCTACTGTTAAATACAGATAAAACTGAAGTTATTGTTCTTGGCCCTAAACAGGCTAGAAGTACTCTTTCTCAAAAGACGGCAACACTAGATGGCATTGCTGTGGCTTCTGATTCCACTGTTAGGAACCTTGGAGTAGTCTTTGACCAATGTATGTCTTTTAACTCTCATGTACAGCAAACTGTTAAGACTGCCTTCTTCCATTTGCGTAATATTCCTAAAATTAGGCCCATCCTGTCTCATAAAGGTACAGAGAAACTTGTCCACACCTTTATCACCTCTGGGCTAGACTACTGTAATTCACTTTTATCAGGCTCCCAATAAAATATAGAATTGAATTCAAGATTTTACTCCTAACCTATAAAGCCCTTAATGGTCTAACTCCATCTTACCTGCAAGAACTCCTAGTTCCCTATCATCCAACCAGAGCTTTGCGCTCCCAAAATTCCAAACTACTCGTGGTCCCCAAGGTCTCCAGAAGTAGATTGGGAGGTAGACCTTTGGGTTATCAAGCTCCCCTCCTGTGGAGCCATCTCTCCAATTCAGTTCGGGAGGCAGACACTCTCTTTATTTAAGAATAAGTGGAAATTGTTTCTCTTTGATAAAGCCTATAGTTAAAACCACTTCATCTGTTTGTATTTACTATGTCTGCTATTGGTGTTATTGTTTGTTGTTAGTGTTGTTTGTTGTTGTCTGTTCTGTGTCTGTCTTTTCCCATCTCATACTTTTTCTACCCCTACTCAACTCTTACCAATCCAGCCAGTTGAGGCGGATGGCTGTCCTCTATAAGCTATGGTTCCACTCAAGGTTTCTGCCCGTTAAAGGAAAGTTTTTCCTCGCCTGTGCCACCACAGTGTTTGCTCTTAGGGGGTCTCTGCTGGTTTTCTGTAGATTTGAGAGTGTGCCCTAAACCCGCTCTTTTGTAAAGTGCCTTGAGATAACCTTGTGTTGTGATTTGGCACTATATAAATAAACTGCATCTGATTAGGATGCCTCCTGGACGCCTCCCACTTGAGGTGTTTCAGGCACGTCCCACTGGGAGGAGACCCCGGGGCAGACCCAGGACTCGGTGGAGAGACTATGTCTCCCAGCTAGTCTGGGAACGCCTTGGTATCCCCTCTGAAGAGCTGGAGCAGGTGGCTGGGGAGAGGGAAGTCTGGGCTTCTCTGCTTGAACTGCTGCCTCCGCGACCCGGACCTCCGGAAAAGCGGTAGAAGATGGATGGATGGATGGATGGATAAATAAACTGAATTGAATTGAATAATAATAATAACACTTTTATATGATTGCTTAGTGTATTTATAATATTTATAATATTTATAATTGTGTATTTATAATTTTTCTGCATTGATGTATGTGGTTATTGTGTATATTTTTTATCTTGATTCTTTTTTCTAAAGCCCATCCAGGGACAAGAGTTGCAAATTAGCTAATAGCTATACACTCTATGTGCAACACATCAGATTGATTGTCTTTGATTAATTGTCTATGTTTATTGCACTGTCCCTGTCAAATAAACTAATCTACTACTACTACTAAACTCCCTTTTGTAACTTTACTGTTTCTGGATTTAACAGGGTGCCAACATACTCTTAACAGACAATGGTGATGTGAAGTTAGGTAAGATGCTCTACATTGTCTAAATTCAAAGGATCTTGGACTCCTACAGTATGTCCTCCTTTTACGATAGCTTTGTACGGTGACTTTAAGTATGTATTACATGAGCTGTGTTATATTTCTTACAGCTGACTTTGGAGTTGCAGCCAAAATCACAGCCACCATTGCCAAAAGAAAGTCCTTCATTGGAACACCTTATTGGTGAGTGTACCACCTACAGTATCACCATGTAACATCTTTTAATAGGTTTTGTCAGATTTAATTAAAGAAAGACTGGTTAAAGATTTAAATATGTATATTGGAATGTTTTCAAACTGACTCGGTCACCATTTTTAATCTCAATGAATTCACGATTAGAGGATAGAGAGGGTCCACATTTGAGATACAAGTTCATTTGAGTTCCTGTCACAAGATGCACAATCCTTGGTAGATACGTGTGGTCTTCTGTTCAGTTGATGACCTTTGAATAAACTGTAAGAATATAAAATAATGGTGGCTATCAAAAAATATAATAGTTTTGCAATTATAGGGACTGGAGCACATTGTTAAATCCCCACTCAAGCTTTGTCCTCACTTTATTTAGGATGGCTCCAGAAGTTGCAGCAGTGGAGAGGAACGGTGGCTACAACCAGCTGTGTGATATCTGGGCTGTTGGCATCACATCCATAGAGCTGGCTGAACTACAGCCTCCAATGTTTGACCTGCATCCAATGAGGTAATACGTTACTTCCACCATATAACACCCATCAAAGCTTGCTCATGTGATTCGTACAGGAGCATGCTCATGTGCTTTTTGTCTGCAGGGCTTTGTTTCTGATGTCAAAGAGTAGCTTCCAGCCTCCCAAGCTAAGAGACAAAAACAAATGGTAAGAGTTTCAGTTTGCTATTGGAGGATTCTGACAGGATTTTGTGTTTCTCACTCTTGATTAAAAATAGGAATAATAGTCATATGAAACAAAATGATCTCATTCCCCAGGTCTTCTGCTTTCCACAACTTTGTCAAAGTGTCTCTAACAAAGAACCCAAAGAAGCGGCCAACTGCTGAAAAACTCCTTGCGGTAAGAAATCTCACCCTTCTGTTTCTCGTGTAGTTGAAAGGTTAAATAAAATATGTTTTAGTGAGAGAGCTAGTCCTTTTAAAAACTGTAAATTTTTTTGCACTTATTGACTGTTAGAACAGTATTTGGTCTTTTTTTGGCTCATTGATTTCTTTCCTTTTGGGTTCCCAAATTGCCTGACAAAGAAGAAGTTGCCCTTCATTCCACATTCAACAAAACCTCAGTTGGCTTAGCATGCTGCTGTGTGGTTTGGCTGTGTTTTTAAATGTGAGACGCTGTCCTTGTGGTGCTCAGTTCTGAATAATGACATATTTATTAAAGCCTGTTCTTCAGCTGCATGAAACGGAAACCAGAGTTCACTAAGCACCTGTTAACAATTTTTTTGGCCTCAGCATGCAGCAATATTATCATTTATACAGTGACTCTTTAAGGATAGGCATCTCAGTCCAGGAGTTCTACAACTTGATGATTAATTGCAGACTACTGAAAATCTGAAAAGAAGTGGTGATTCATCTCTTCACCACACTGACACGTCTTTAGTCCTGTTATTCCACCACCATACTGTTTTCTTTTTAAGAAGATTGCTCATACTTCCTTAAACTCTAGTCTATTAGGATGCTCTCAGGACTTTCTGGGGCCCTGTATAGGTACTTTAAAAAACACTCAATTTTAACTCTTGCAGTTACCTCTAGATCTGTTTAATTTTATTTCAGCATGTGTTTGTGGCCCAGACGGGTTTGACGAGAAGGCTTGCTGTGGATCTCCTTGATAAGATGAATAACCCAGACAACCATCAGCGTTACGATGAAGTGGACGATGATGACCTGGAGGTAACATCTTTAAATATCCACTGTGAATAGTAAAAGCCTGTCTTTTACTTAAGGAAGTCCAGAAATTAAAAAAAAAAAAAATGTCTCTTTTTTTCTAAAATTAAATATGATCCCGACTTAATAAGTTACATTGGTTATCACTTACAATGGTCTGATTATGTTAATTCAGATTGTTTCCGTGCAGTAGTTTTTGCCTTACCCACCCACAGGGGGTGCACAAGCCAATGTACTCCTAGTGCCGGTCCCAAGCCCAGGTAAATGGGGAAGGTTGTGCCAGGAAGGGCATGCAATGTAAAACCTTTGCCAAATCAAACATGCGGATCATGACGAATGAGACTTTCATACTGAATTGGACAAAGTCTGGGTGAACAATGTCCGCCGCCGGCACTGTTAACCAACAGGGTGCCGGTGGAAATTGGGCTACTGTTGGTGGAAGATTGAGGAGGAGAAGAGGGGGAAGGCGTGTTAAGAGGATGAGAGGGAGAAAAGGAAAGGTAGAAGTGTGGAGGTGAGAGTATGGACATTAAATGTAGGGACTATGACTGGTAAAGGCAGAGTTGGCTGATGTGATGGAAAGAAGAAGGGTAGATATACTGTATTGTGCTCAAAAAACCAGATGGAAGGGAAGGAAGGCCAGGAACATTGAAGGGGGATTTAAACTCTTCTACCATGGTGTAAATAGGAAGAGAAATGGAGTAGGAGTAATCTTGAAGAAAAGAGTATGTGAAGAGTGTTCAGGAGGTAAAGAGGGAGTTGGACAGAATCATGAGTTTGAAGCTAGAAGTCAAAGGTGTGATGTTGAATGTAAGTGTGTATGCCTCACAAGTTGGATGTCAGGGAGAAGAGAAAGAAGAATTCAGGAGTAAGTTGGATGAAGTGGTAGAGAGTGTTCCCAGGGGGAGAGTGGTGATTGGAGCGGACTTTAATGGACATGTAGGTGAAGGGAACAGAGATGAGGAGGAGGTCCTGGGTAGGTATGGTCTTAAGGAGAGAAATGTGGAAGGACAGATGGTTGTGGATTTTGCTGAAAGGATGGAAATGGCTGTGGTGAACACATACTTCAAGAAGAGGGAGGAACATAGGGTGACTTAAGAGTGGAGGAAGGTGTTTACAGGTGGACTACACCTTACGCAGAAGGAGAAATCTGAAAGAAATAGACTGCAAGGTGGTAGCAGGGGAGAATTTAGCTAGACAGACCTTTGAGACAGTGGTGGAGAGGAGAACACAAAATAAACTGTGATCCATCATGGACAATCCTGATCACCCCCTCCACCACACACTAGACAGACAGGAAAGCACTTTCTCCAGTAGACTACTACAGCTTCGATGTCAAACGACCAGGTACAGGAAATCTTTCCTGCCACATGTAATTTCATTGTACAATAACTCACTATGATGTTGTATTCTGGTCATAACAATGCTGCCACACTGCACCTTACAGACTAACTGGTACCTCACATTTCACTCTACTCCTAATAGTCCTCCTTTGTGCCATGGGATGATTCATGTGTTTATACGGGTCATCATATATTAAGCTATGATGTGTATAGGTTTTATAGTTGTGTTAGTTTTACTTTCCACGGGTAATCCCTTTGTCTGTCTTGTGTGCTTCTGTTGTTTGGTTGTCTACTGTCATGCTGCTGTTGCACTGTAATTTCCCAGTTTGGATCAATAAAGTACATCTCTCTATCTGTCTAGACAGCACTGGATGGTAGTTGATACAGGCTGTGGGTGGTAGGGAAGAATTACCAGATGACTGGAAAAGTACAGCAGTTGAGTGTTGAGGGAAACTGGTAGAAAGGTATGTGGTGTATCCAGTGGACAGAGGAAGGAAGACAAGGAGACTTGATGGTGGAATGAGGAGGTACAGGAAAGTATTCAAAGGAAGAGGTTAGCAAAGAAAAAGTGAGATAGTCAGGGAGATGAAGAAAGTAGACAGGAGTATTTGGAATCTAGGCGCATGGCAAAGAGAGAGGTGACAAAGGCAAAGAAAAAGACATACAGTATAGTGAGTCGTATGAGAGGCTGGACACTAAGGAAGGAGAAAATGACTTGTATTGATTGGCTAGACAGCGAGATCGAGCTGGAAAGGATGTGCAGCAGGTTTGGTTGATTAAGGACAGAAATGGTAATTACTAACAAATGACGAGAATGTGTTGAGAAGGTGGAAGGAGTATTCTGAAAAGCTGATGAATAAAGAAAATGAGAAGGAGAGGAGGATGGATGAAGGAAAGATGGTGAACAAGGAAGTCCCAAGGAATAGCAAGGCGGAAGTGAGGGCAGCTTTGAAGAGGATGAAGAATGGAAAGGCGGTTGGTCCAGATGACATACCTGTGGAGGTATGGAGATGTTTAGGCGAGATGGCAGTGGACTTTTTAACCAGATTGTTTAACACAATCTTAGAGAGTGAGAGGATGCCTGAGGAGTGGAGAAGTGTCTTGGTACCAATTTTCAAGAACAAAGGTGATGCTCAGAGCTGTAGTAACTAGAGGCATAAAGTTGATCAGCCACACTATGAAGACATGGGAAAGAGTTGTCGAAGCTAGGTTAAGAGGAGAGGTGGCAATCAGTGAGCAGCAGTACAGTTTCATGCCAAGAAAGAGTACTACAGATGCAATGTTTGCTTTAAGAGTGTTCATGGAGAAGTATAGAGCACTGTCTTTGTGGATCTAGAGAAAGCATATGGTAGGGTGCAAAGAGAGGAAGTGTGGTACTGTATGAGGAAGTCAGGAGTGGTAGAAAGGTATGTTAGGGTGGTACAGGACATGTATGAGGATAGCAAGACGGTGGTGAAATGCGCTGTAGGAATGACGGATGGATTCAGGGTGGGGGTGGGATTACATCAGGGATTGGCTCTGAGCCCCTTCTTGTTTGCCATGGTGATGGACAGGCTGACAGACAAGGTCAGGCAGGAGTCTCTGTGGACCATGATGTTTGCAATGCAATGAGAGTAGGGAGCAGGTGGAAGAGAACCTGGAGAGGTTGAGATATACTTTGGAGAGAAGAGGATTGAAAGTCAGTAGAAGTAAGACAGAATACATGAGTGTGAATGAGAGGGAGGTAGGTGTAACGGTGAAGATGGAAGGAGTAGCGGTGGTGAAAGTAGATGAGTTTAAATACCTAGGGTCAACCATCCAAAGCAATGGAAAATGCACAAGAGAGGTGAAGAAGAGAGTGCAGGCAGGGTGGGTTGCTGGCGATGCTGAGTTACATGATGGTACAAGAGGGAGGAGGAGGGATGAGGTAAAACCACAAGAAGAAGAAGAGGAGGAGCAAAGTGTGCCTGAGTGTGCTTGCTCCGTGCTGTGATGGGAGCGGCAATACAGACACAGAGTATCAATCTCATTACACTGGTATTGATATTATCAATATTTGGATCGATCTACCCACCACTAGTAGTGAGACCTGCTATGGTGTATGGTTTGGAGACGGTGGTGCTGACAAAAAGACAGGAGGTGGCGCTGAAGGTGGCAGAGTCGAAGATGCTAAGATTTTCATTGGGAGTGAGTAGGAGGGACAGGATTAGAAATGAGTTTATCAGAGGGACAGCTCAGGTTGAGCGGTTTGGAGACTAAGGAAGAGAGGCAAGACTGAGATGGTTTGGACATGTGCAGAGGAGGCATAGGGGATATATTGGACAAAGGATGTTGAAGATGGAGCTGCCAGGCAGGAGGAAAAGAGGAAGACCACAGAGAAGATTCATGGATGTAGTGAAGGAGGACATGGAGAGGGTTGGTGTTACAGAGGAAGATGCAAGGAATGGGGTAAGTTGGAGGCAGATGATCCGCTGTGGCAACCCCTTAAGGGAGCAGCCGAAAGAAAAAGAAGTTTTTGACTTGGTGGCAAATCAGCACAATGATAAGCTCTAAAGGTGGACTCACACTACAATGTTTGGACTCACTTTTACTGACGTTTTGGCAAACATCTGGCTCTGCTGGCAAAAGGTAATGATTGTTGGTGTTTGTTGGCAAATGCTGGCGCAAGTTGTGTTCTTTTAAAATTTTTGTCATGCTGAAAATTTGCCGTTTGGAAATACACGTTGGTGAAAGTTGTGCTCAGTTTGTAAAAGTTCTTGAGCGCTGGGCTAAGTTATGCAGAGTTTATCTAAGTCAGCCTAAGTTAAAGCTGGGTTCACACTATCGCGTTTGGACCGACTTTTACAGACGTTTTGAAAAATCAGAGAAATACTCAGCACAGGTCAGCTGACATCAGCGTCAGGTGACGCTCATATAAAAATCAGCATTCGTGAAGGCTTCCTGCCATTCTGGACCTGCTTTTGGAGTGAACACATCTCTGTTGGGCATACATTTCAGTATTTATTTTCATTTTATATTCCTATGAAGTTACTTGTGCGTACCCTTTTCCCCTGCATTAATTCATTCCTCTCAAAAAAATAATAAAATAATGCCAAGACTCCAACATTAATTCCACAATTAAAATGTTGAATGTGGATAGAATAAAAAAAAAAAAAAACTATTTAGTGAATCATCATATAAATAAAATGACGGGTGATTATATTTTGACTGTTACACCTCTCTCCATTAAAATAACATAAAATCCCATTAAATGTCATTTACTTTTTGACACCATATCAGCGCTGTTTGATTCCCCGCAATGGAAGCCGAACCAATAAATCCTAGAGAATGATTACGCACGGAGCAGAAAATTAAGAACAGTAAATTTCTCAATGAGATTTTTTTTTTTTTTTTTTGGGTGGGGGGGGCTGTCACATCTTTGGGAGATTATTTATTTATTTATTTATATATAATTTTTTCTCTTTTTTTAAATTCCCCCTTCTCTCGATTTCTCTTTTGTCCGTACATGTCTGATGTGAGTTTCGGTCTAAAAACATCTCCTTCCACCGGCATTTCAGTCAGTGTTTGCCAATGGAGCTTAACTTAGGCTGACTTAGGCAAACCCTGTATAACTTAGCCCAGTGCTCAGGAACTTTTACAATATGAGCCCAACTTCCACCAATGTTTATTTCCAAACGTCGGCAAATTTTCAGCATGCTGAAAACTTTCAAAGAATACAACTTTTGCCAGTGTTTGCCAACAAACACCAGCTATCATTAACTTTTGCCAACAGCCAGACATTTGCCAAAACGTCAGTAAAAGTTGGTCCAAACGTTGTAGTGTGAATCCGCCCAAAAAAGCAGGTCCAGAATGGCAGGAAGCCTCCACAAACGCTGATCTTTATATAAGTGTCACCTGACGCTGATGTCAGCTGACCTGTGCTGAGTATTATTTTGCTTAAGGTAACAGTTGGCAACAGCTACACATATACTAGCCTAAGCTGGCAAAAGTTTGCCAATGTTGAATGCAATGCTGGCAAATGCTAGCAAAAGTTTGTAAAAGTTGGTGTGTGATGGATTAAAAAAAAGCCTGCTAATGAACGTAATTTCACCAACGTTTGGACTAATTTCTCTGATTTTTCAAAACGTCTGTAAAAGTCGATACAAACGCTATACTGTGAACCCAGCTTTGCAGCGTTGCTTTCTGTGCTGGCATATCTCTTGTTTAACACACGAGGAAGGGTTTTTTTTTAGCATTTATTGTAAAATATCAATTTACTGTCAATTTTGTTAATTGAACTTCACCGGTCTTGTGCATAGATTCATAGCTTGTGCTCTCAGATGTGAAGCCAACTTTGAAGTAGTAAGAAGTGCAACTAGGAGCAGCATGTATAATTTCAGAAAGCAGCCTTTTCCCAGGAGTGGTCCTGGTGGTGTGCTGGATTCCCCAGGTGTGTCGTTTGGCCCCCTCCCTGTACCTGGGGCCCATTTGCAACCCTTAGGATCCCTTGGTGCTATAAGCTATGCCTTCTGGGTGGATTTGTGGCTTGGTGGAGCCGGCTAGGCTACTCAGTTTCTGTTAGGGTGCTAGTGGGACACTTTATACTGGTGGAGGTCTTGTGAGCTGATCTTGGTTTAAGACACTAGCCATTACTGTCTCTCAGTTTTCATGGTTGATTGGGGTTGCTTGCGGGTACCGAGTTCTTGGCTGACATTACACTTTGAGTTCATGTTTCTGGGGGCACATTTGTACTGGAAGGTGGTGAGGAAGGCTTCACAGCATAGACAGCTATCTTATATTACTTGTTTTTATCTTGGTTTTTCTATCTGTTCTTGTATCTGTTTGTTTTATTTTTGTGCTGTTTGTGGTTTTCACTGTAGTGAGCTTTGCCCTCTCTGCTGGAACATTGACATTTGCTCTAAATAATGGACTGCTTGCACAAAGATTTTTACATTTTAGGCAGTTCAGCTCCACTGCTTCCAGTCTCTACATTCTATAATGACTGTGAATGAGAGCGCGACGATGTTAAAGAAATATAATTTTCAGCAGATAATAAGGTATATATTCTCGGCTATGAAGACGGGGAGCGTGACGAATAAAGGCCTGTATATACTCCGCAAGAATATAGAAATTTTTTCTTTTCTTTGAGGTGGCAAGAAAAGAAGGTTCTTTCTAGCCAGGACATTTCATACTTAACCAGAAACTCAAGTGCAGAACTCCTGGGAAATTCAAATTTCTGACCAATCACACAATAGTTGTCAGACACCACACAAGAAAAAAGTTCTGCCCACATGATGTGTCAAGAACAAGCTGCAAGAACTCCCAAACCAGGGCTTCAACAACAAAATAACATCATTTTTTTTTCTTGCAGCCCTAGGAGAGAGAGCAAATTTCTCTGTTCTTGGGGCATATTTACAGTAAAGGCCTTAACTGTTGGACAATTTAAAGCTAGTGCCAGTCTCTGTTTTGTAATAATGGAAAACTAAATCTGTTGGCATTAGGGATGTTAACAGTTAACTGACTTTAGATTAATTATTGATGAGAATTTCAACTAAATTTAATTAGTGGTCAGTTAATTGATAACTTAGCAGTCCTTTTCAATTGAGGTTTATTTGATGAAATGTAGTAGCATCACCAGTCCAGGTGGGGACACACACCTTCCAACAATAACAAAAGAAAAGAGCAAAAGAAGATGCCAGCCCCCCCAGAAGTCTCTGCTCATTCACCACTGCTCCACTTCCAAAGCCAGTCATATAAACTATGGTCAAAATCCAAAAGAACATTGAGGAAGTTGTCCGCTCCGTGTTGGGGACAAGCTCCTGCCCCAAGTGGAGGAGTTTAAGTAACTCGAGGTCCTATTCACGAGTGAGGGGAGAATGGAGTGAGAGATTGACAGATGGATCGGGGCAGCCTCTGCAATGATGTGGACGTTGTATCGGTCTGTTGTGGTGAAGAGGAAGCTGAGCTCTAAAGCAAAGCTATCATTTTACCGGTCAATCTATATTCCTACCCTCATGAGCTTTGGGTAATCACCAAAAGAATGAGATCGCGGATACAAGGAGCTGAAATGAGCTTTCAGCTCCTTGCTAATAGGATTGCTGGATTGCTGGACAGCTCCTTGCTTGTAGGATTGCTGGACTCACCCTCAGATATAGGGTGAAGAGCTCAGTCATCCAGGAGAGGCTCAGAGTGGAACCACTGCTCCTCCACATCAAAAGGAGCCAGTTGAGGTAATTTCGGCATCTGACCAGGATGCCTCCTGGATGCCTTCCACTTGAGGTGTTTCGGGCACTTCAAGTGGGAGGCATCCAGGGTTGGGCTGCGTCTGCCCAGCGTGTCCTGGGTCTGCCCAGGACACGCTGGAGAGACTATGTCTCCCAACTGGCCTGGGAACATCTTGGTATCCTCTCTGAAGAGCTGGAGCAGGTGGCCAGAGAGAGGGAAGTCTGGGCTTCTCTGCTTGAGCTGCTGCCTCTGCAACCCAGACCTCCGGAAAACCAGTAGAAAATGGATGGATGGATGAATATTGAGGAAGTTAGCAGATATGGAATAGTTTATTTATGTTGTTAATTATGCTGAGTTTATTTTATGCTGTTAATGTTTGACATGTAACAGATTAAAATACAATCAATAAATCATTGATGAATATAATGTCAATTCTTTGTTCAGTATACAGCAAACAATAATTAGCTTCTTATATAGATAGACCATATTAAAAACAAGGGAAAATCAGATTCTCAGGAAACACACCACTTATCAGTTAATCGTTAATCAGTCGATAAGGTGAATCAACTACTAATTAATGTATTGACAGTCCCGTTGAAACAATATGAAATGAAGACTACTGCAGCTTTGCATGTTAAATGTTGTCTTAATTTTATGTATGATTGAAAGTTTTGAGTTTATAATGACTGAGCAGCAGTGAGGTCACACACTGTATGATTCCTCCCCCCCAACTGGTTCTTTCATTCTCCATAACAACATTTTGGTATAAAAAGATATGCAACAAGTGACATGATGGAAAATAATGTCACCTTTATGACAGAGTTTCACAAGTTTGAAAATGGATGAAAACAAGCTCTATGAGCTCCATCTGGAAAAAACACAGGAAAAGGAAAAAATGCAGATGCTACTGCCAAAGCTCAGTTAAAGTTTGACCTGTTTTCTGAGTCCAGCCTCTCTCTCTCTCTCTCTCTCTCTCTCATTTTCCCTCTCTCGTGGTGTCATCACGTCTCTTTGTTGTAGGCTCTGTGAGGTCACCACCTCTTCATCCAATATCCTGTACTCTCATTGGCTCTAGGCTTGTCTGCAACTGGTCCAGAAATTTTGCATGCTCGATATCTGATTGGAGTTGTTAAGACGTCCATCCATCCGTTCGTTTGTTTGTCTGTCCATCCGTCCATTTTCTACAGCTTTTCCAGGGATTCATATCACAGAGGCAGCAGTCTAAGCAGAGAAGCCCAGACTTCCCTCTCCCCAGCCACCTCCTCCTGCTCTTCAGAGAGGATACCAATGTGTTCCCAGGCCAGCTGGGAGATGTAGTCTCTCCAGTGTGTCCTGGGTCTGCCCCGGGGTCTCCTCCCAGTGGGACGTGGCCCGAAACGCCTCAAGTGGGCGGCGTCCAGGAGGCATCCTGATCAGATGCCCAAACCACTTCAACTGGCTCCTTTCAATGTGGAGGAGCAGCGGCTCTACTCAGAGCGCTTCCCAAATAACTGAGCTCCTCACCCTATCTCTAAAGGTGACTCCAGCAACCCCACAGAGAAAACTCATTTCAGCCGCTTGTATCCATGATCTCATTCTTTTGGCCATTACCCATAGTTCCTCAAAGTTGCCCAAAGCTCCTCAGTTGAGGAGTGTGATCCCTTCTCAGGGGCAAATTTCATTCACCCCCATAGCCCTGCCACCGAAGAGTTAACCACTTCGGTGACCTCAGCCCCTAGGATGGGCGAGTCATCCCCCTCATCCTCAGGCTCTGCTTCCATTATGGAAGATGTGTCGGTGGGATTTAGGAGATCCTCAAAGTATTCCTTCCACCATCCAACAATATCCCCAGTCGAAGTCGGCAGCTCTCCCTCCACACCATACAAAATGTGGACAGGGAGCTGCTTCCCCCCTTCTGAGTCGTCGGATAGTTTGCCAGAATCTCTTCGAAGCCAACTGAAAGTCTTGTTCCATGGCCTCACCGAACTCCTCCCACACCTGATCATTAGCTTCAGCAACTGCTCGAGCTGAACTCCACTTGGCCTGCTGGTGCAACTCAGCTGCTTCAGGAGTCCCACAAGCCAACCAAGCTTGGTAGGACTCCTCCTTCAGCTTGATGGCCCCCCTCACCTCTGGTGTCCACAATTTGGTTTGGGGGTTACCACCATGAGAAGCACTGACAACCTTGCGTCCACAGCTCTGAGCAACCACTTCAGCAGTGGAGGTGGAGAATATGGCCCATTCAGATTCCATGCCTCCATTCTCCTTTGGGATATGGTGGAAGTTCTGAGGTGGGAGTTGAAGACCTCTCAGACAGGGGCCTCAGGCAGACGTTCCCAGCACACCCTCACTATACGTTTGGGGCTGCCGGCTCACCAGGTGGTGATAGCTCTATACTTCACTTCACCCGAGTGTCCAAGACATATGGTCACAGATCTGATGACATGTTAACAAAATCTATCATCGACCTGCAACCTATGGTGTCCTGGTTCCAGGTGCACATATGGACACCCTTATGCTTGAAAATGTGTTCATAATGGACAAACTGGGGTTGGCACAGAAGTCCATTAACCTGAACATCACTCGGGTTCAGATCGGGCAGGCCATTCCTCCCAGTCATACCCCTCCAGATTTCGCTGTCATTGCCCATGTGTGTATTGAAGTTCCCCAGTAGGACAATGGAGTCTCCAAAAGGAGCGCTTCCCAGCACACCAGTCAGAGGCTCCAAAAAGGGTGGGTACTCTGAAACATCATTTGGTGCATAGGCACAAATGGTGGTCATGACCCATTTCCCAACCCGAAGCCGCAGGGAAACAACCCTTTTGTCCAATGAGGAGAACCCCAACATAGAGGACAGACGAAGGGATACAAGAATACCCACCCCTGCTCACTGCCTCTTGCCCGGGACAACTCCAGAAAAGGCCAAGGTCCAGCGCCTCTCCAGGAGACTGGTTCCAAAACCCGAGCTGTGCATCGAGGTGAGCCCAACTATATTAGCTGATATCTCTCAACCTCATGAACAAGCTCAAGCTCCTTTCCCGCCAGAGAGGTAACGTTCCACATTCCAAAAGCCAGTTTAGTAGACTGGGGATCAGATCGCCAAGGTCTCCACCTTCAAATGCCACCCAAACCACATAGCACCGGACCCCCATGGTCGGTCTTGCAGGTGGTGAGCTCACTGGAGGGCGGACCCATGTGGCTCTTTGGGCTGAGCCCAGCCAGGTCCCATGGGCAGTGACCCAGCCACCAGGCGCTTGCTGTTGAGCCCCTTCCCCAGGCCCGGCTCCAGGGCGGGGTCCCGGTAACCCCATACAGCCGTGGACAAAAGTGTTGGTACCCCTCTGTTAATGAAAGAAAAACCCACAATGGTCACAGAAATAACTTGAATGTGACAAAAGTGGAAATAAATAAAAATTCTATGAAAATTAACCAATGAAAATCAGACAGTGCTTTTGAATTGTGGTTCAACAGAATTATTTTAAAAAAACAAACTCATGAAACAGGCCTGGACAAAAATGATGGTACCCCTAGAAAAGATTGAAAATAATGTGACCATAGGGACATGTTCAACCAAGATGTGTCCTGTAATTAACATCACAGGTGTCTACAAACTTGTAATCAGTCAGTCGGCCTATTTAAAGGGTGACAAGTAGTCACTGTGCTGTTTGTTGACATGGTGTGTACCACACTAAACATGGACCAGAGGAAGCAAAGGAGAGAGTTGTCTCAGGAGATTAGAAAGAAAATTATAGACAAGCATGTTAAAGGTAAAGGCTATAAGACCATCTCCAAGCAGCTTGATGTTCCTGTGACTGCAGTTGCACATATTATTCAGAAATTTAAGATCCACGGGACTGTAGCCAACCTCCCTGGACATGGCCGCAGGAGGAAACTTGATAAAAAATCGAAGAGACGGATAATACGAATGGTAACAAAAGAGCCCAGAACAACCTCTAAACACATTCAAGGTGAACTCCAAGGTCAAGGTACATCAGTGTCAGATCGCACCATCCGTCGTTGTTTGAGCCAAAGTGGACTTCGTGGGAGACGACCAAGGAGGACCACTGTTGAAAACAAATCATAAAAAAGCCAGACTGGAATTTGCCAAACTGCATGTTGACAAGCCACAAAGCTTCTGGAAGAATGCCCTATGGACAGAAGAGACAAAACAAACTTTTTGGCAAGGCACATCAGCTCTATGTTCACAGACGCAAAAATGAAGCATAGTAAGAAAAGAACACTGTCCCTACTGTGAAACATGGAGGAGGTTCTGTTATGTTGTGGAGCTGCTTTGCTGCATCTGGCACAGGGTGTCTTGAATCTGTGCAGGGTACAATGAAATCTCAAGACTATCAAGGTATTCTAGAGAGAAATGTGCTGCCCAGTGTCAGACAGCTTGGTCTCAGTCGCAGGTCATGGGTCTTGCAACAGGATAATGACCCAAAACACACAGCTAAAAACACCCAAGAATGGCTAAGAGCGAAACATTGGACTATTTTAAAGTGGCCTTCTATGAGCCCTGATCTAAATCCTATTGAACATCTGTGGAAGGAGCTGAAACATGCCATCTGGAGAAGGCACCCTTCAAACCTGAGACAACTGGAGCAGTTTGCGCATGAGGAGTAGGCCAAAACACCTGCTGAGAGGTGCAGAAGTCCCATTGACAGTTACAGAAATCGTTGGATTGCATTGATTGCCTCAAAAGGTTGTGCAACAAAATATTAAGTTAAGGGCACCATCATTTTTGGCCAGGCCTGTTTCATGAGTTTGTTTTTTCAAAATAATTCTGTTGAACCACAATTCAAAAGCATTATCTGATTTTCATTGGTTAATTTTCATAGACTTTTTATTTATTACCACTTTTGTCAGATTCAAGTTATTTCTGTGACCATTGTAGGTTTTTCTTTCATTAACAGAGGGGTACCAACAAGTTTGTCCCCGTGTGTAACCTGGCAGGGTACACTGAAACCTCTATTGAACATTCATCATAAGAGTCTATTTGATCGCTCTTAGTCGCTCTTGGTTCCGACATAGTGGAAATTGCTGATCAACCAGGGATTTGTGGGCAGCCTCTACATCTTGTCGCTAATTGAAAGTCAGGCTCAAAGTGTAGCGTGATCGACTCTTATAATGTCCCTTCCCCGTCTTTTTGTTCCCGCATTTACGTATTATTCCCTCTGCAATCAACATCACATCTATGGGGGAGCCAGAGAGGTGGTACCAGTGCCTTTTTAAAAGACCATTGTCCTTTCTCCCCCCCCTGACAGCAGTAGCACTGTCTTGGCTACGATTAGTGAAAAAAACTCTAAAGGCTATTGACTGCAAGCAATAGAGCTTGTTGCAGACGGGCTCTGAGGTGCATAGTAATGCAATGAGCTGTGAGAAACCAGTTCTCAGCACGCAGTTTCAGAATGAGTTTTCTTTTTTGTCTATATTTTGAAAGACAGTGTAATAAGTGATGATTTCTTAATTGTGCCAATTTTCCCAAGATAATGTAACTTCTTCATTCTCAAATCTGTTACCCTCTAAACTTGTAACCTTGAATATGGCACTCATTGTTATCAGCACTCTCTTTTTTTCTGGTTTCCAATCAGTGTTGTTTTAACTTGTTTCAGCCAATCTCTGCAGTCCGACACACCATCCGCTCCACCAACAAACATCCCAGAGCTGAGAGGACACGTTCAGAGATAGACTGTAAGTAAGCACAAATCCCAAAACTGTCTTCAAGACCCATCTGTCCTGTCCATGGTTGTTGTGTCTGTCAGCACCACTGGTTGGGTCGATAGAAGCCAAGTGGCTTCTCTGAGGGTCATCCCACTAATCCTGCTGCAGTGGCTGGCACGTCACCAGGCCACAGCATGTAGAAGTGTGCATAAAAATAGACTGGGGATTCATTGAAAAGATAGTAGCTATATTAGAGTCTGTGATCCTCGTTTTAACTGCTAATCAAATTTTTCATATTTATTCCAAGATTAGTTTAAAGTGGGTCATCTAAAAGTCTCCCAAGAAATTTAGTCAGGAATTATTATTGCGTAATTTAATAACATTGGGCCCTGGATGTGTGAACGTATTACTTTGGCAACCTTCAGTGAAGTTGTTTTCAGTTGTTGTAAGTAAAGCTGAACACTGTGTTGTGTCTGTTGGTCTCATTGTTCCGTCTGTTTCTGATTTCATTATTTTTAGAGGATTTGACTGTCCTTTGATGTGATGTGTCCAACATGTTTAGTGATTGCAGTTCATACTGTGCTATATTGTGTGTTTGTGCTCATTTGTGCAGTGATTACTCATACCATATGTACTTTTATCTGAAGTTCTCACTGTTATCTGACTCTCCTACCCACTTAAAGCAAACAGTGGAACAGACCTTGGAAGGCCTTTCTCAAGTCCTAGCTTCAATGAGGGACACAGGGGGGATGCAGGTTGGTGACAGAGTAGTGAGACGCTGTGTGTTTGTGTAATTCCCAAGCTCACTCCTAAGGCTTCCCCAAGAAATAGGAGTGTGCTGTAGAATAGCATAACATTATTTGCAAGATTGAACTGGAACTAAATGATGAGATCCTCTGCATGGAGTGGCTACTTACAGCAGCTTTATAAGGCTGAATAACTTAGGTATTGGGATCTTCTGTTTTCTGTCAAACTGACTGAAGTGAAATTACTGTGACTAATTTGACTGTTACTTGGAAGTAGGGCTGGGCAATTTGACCTTAAATCAGCATCACGGTTAATTGACACTTTGTTTTTTTTTTTCTCTCTCTCCCTTCTTACTGACAAGGCTCATAATTAAGCAATATTATAGTATTACAGAAGAGTGTGGTATCAAATCACTGCGGTAGTAAATGAGTATAATATAATAAATAACAGGACTATTGTCATTTCACACACAAAATAAACATTGTCAGTGTTTACAGGACTCGCCCATCACGGGCTGAGGTCACCAAGGTGGTTAAAAATCTCTTTGGTGGCCAGGCCCCGAGGGTGGGTGAGATTCGCCCTGAGTACCTCAAGGCCCTGGATGTTGTAGAGCTGTCATGGTTGACATGCCTCTGCAACATTGTGTGGAGGTTGGGGACAGTGCCTTTGGCATGGCAAACCGGGGTCGTGGTTCCTCTCTTCAAAAAAGGGGACCGGAGGGTGTGCTCCAACTTTAGAGGGATCACACTCCTCAGCCTCCCTGGGAAGGTCTATGCCAAGGTATTGGAGAGGAGAGTCCAGCCGTTGGTCAAACCTCTTATTCAGGAGGAGCAATGTGGTTTTCGTCCTGGCTGTGGCACATCGGACCAGCTCTTTACCCGTTCGAGAATCCTCGAGGGTTCTTGTGAGTTTGCCCAACCAGTTTACATGTGTTTTGTGGACTTGGAGAAGGCATTCGACCGTGTCCCTCGTGTTTTTTTGTGGGGGGTGCTTCAGGAGTATGGGGTATCGGGCTTGTTATTACAAGCTATTCCTGTCTCTATACGACCATTGTGAGAGTTTGGTGTGTATTGTCAGCACTCGATCAGACTCATTCCCAGTGAGAGTTGGACTCCACCATGGCTGCCCTTTGTCACTGATCCTGTTCATAATTTTTATGGACAGGATTTCTAGGCACAGTCAGGGAATGGAAGGTGTCATGCTTGGTGACCACAGGAGCTCATCTCTGTTGTTTGCAGATGATGTTGTCCTGTTGGTTTCATCCAGCAGTGACCTACAGGTCTTACTGGGACGGTTTGCTGCTGAGTGAGAAGTGGCTGGGATGAGAATCAGTACCTCCAAGTCCAAGTCCATGGTCCTCAGCCGGAAAAAGGTTGATTGTCCCCTCTGGGTTGGGGACAAGCTCCTGCCCCAAGTGGAGGAGTTTAAGTATCTCTGGGTCTTATTCATGAGTGAGGGGAGAATGGAGCAAGAGATTGACAGACGGATCAGTGCAGCATCTGCAGTGATGCAGATGTTGTACCGGTTTGCTGTGGTGCAGAGGGAGCTAAGCTCTAAAGCAAAGCTGTTGATTTACCAGTCAATCTACGGTCCTACCCTCACCTATGGTCATGAGCTTTGGGTAATGACCGAAAGAACGAGATCGCGGATACAAGCGGCTAAAATGAGCTTTCTTTGTAGAATTGCTGGACTCACCCTCAGAGGTAGGGTCAGGAGCTCAGTCATCCGGGAGAGGCTCAGAGTAGAACTGCTGCTCCTCCACATTGAAAGGAGCCAGTTGAGGTGGTTTAGGCATCTGATCAGGATGCCTCCTGGACGCCTCCCTCTTGAGGTGTTTCAGGCACATCCCACTGGGAGGAGACCCCGGGGCAGACCCAGGACTCTCTGGAGAGACTATGTCTCCCAGCTGGTCTGAGAACGCCTTGGTATCCTGTCTGAAGAGCTGGAGCAGGTGGCTGGGGAGAGGGAAGTCTGGGCTTCTCTGCTCAAACTGCTGCCTCCGCAACCTGGACCTCCGGAAAAGCGGTGGAAGATGGATGGATGGACAGTGTTTACAGCACACACCTCTTGAAGGTTTGTGGCTAACTTCACGTGCGCAATGACTAATTAACTTGTTAGCTGCACTGGGGGAGTCCTTTACTCACCTATTATTGTGTTACCACCACATAGTGATTATGAGTCTCTTCTGCTCCTTTTAGTGTTAGTATCTGTGCACTTTGCTCCGTTTTTTGAAGCAATGCTCATATACTATGTAGATGGAGATTGTTTGTTTTCATTACAAGCCATCCTTAATTGTGCCGTGTTCCTTAATTGCATCCTTAATTGCGCCGTATTGTGCACGTGAATAGTGTTGACTGTGCTGCTTCTTGAGTTCCATGCCCGCGCCTGTAACTCTGCCAGCACGTCTGATAGGGGCAGTACATGAAAAGCTCTCGCATACATGCACATAGCAAAGATAAGGGAAAAACCGAAGACAAAAAAAACTTGACTTGACATGCACACCCCAAACATCAGTTCTGGTTTTATTTTGGTTAATCACCCAGCTCTACTAGGAAGTATCTATATGATGATATAATGATCCCTCATATTATCCCTCACATTTACTCATAAACCTCTACTGTGTTTCTGTTCATAAGTCTTACTTCTTCCCTGTTACCCTTGTATAACTCCATGTAATCGCAGACCTCAAGCAGAAAAACATGGGGAAGTTCAAGCAATGTGGTCTGAAGTCTTGGATACAAAGTTCCCTTGTTAATGAGAAGCTGATTATGTTTTAGCCTTTATTGGCAGATTGGTTAATTTGTTTCGTCTTTGCAGTTATAGCCAGATCACATTGTGTTTATTCAGGATATCCCGTTTGAAAGAGTTGGACCTCTAATATAAACTAAGAAGAATCTGTTCCATGATTTATTTGCAATTTTTTTTCTCTAGTGTGCCAATATAAAACACATCTGGTCAGTCTCAAGAGTGGATCTATGTTTGCCTTTGGTGACCAACTCATCTTAGAGCTTCAGACCAAACATTCACACAGTAGAATTATAAATCAGCAAAGAATTGCTGATGTTTTGACAGGTACTCTGAAGCGTGAGCACTATATCTGCTTTTGGTTCATTGTCACGTGTTTTCAAAGGCTCCTGCTACTAATTCCCAAGGCTGTGTGTGTTTTGTTTAGAAGCTTTGGGTGCTGATGCCCTCTAGTGTCAAAGATCTGTGCAAGGAAAGAAACACAAGTAAAATATTTATCCTCCACAGTTGACAAGCTCCAGTTTAAACCACCACTGCAGAAGGAAACTGAGGCTCACTCTGAAATGGTAATTATAATATTCATATTAATCACTATTTATAAACTCTGTTTTCCCCCTTTGTACTAATTGAGCAATGCACATGTGGAAATATATTAGCAAATAAAAGAATACACATATGACTTTTTCGTGCCTACGTGCCCTTCTGCAGGATGTGTATAAAGATAATGACTTCTCTTCCCCCTGGAGTCCCTTTGCAGAGGGAATAACAACCAGGTAATCCATGGAAACTGTTGTTATGGGAACTGCTCCTACTCATGCCTCTTTGCTTTAATCTTTACCTGTTTTGTGTAAAACAGATGCACGTCTTTTGACTCACTTTGAGAAAAGCATCAAATGCAGTTTTGGGGTGTTTTTTCCCCTCCTGAAAGCATGTTAGTTAATTTAGCTTTTTTCCCTCACATTATTTTTGTCTGTAGAAACTTCCCAAATGCTCCTTTCCCTCTCTCACATTAACCTGCTTACTCAGTTGACCTAACTAGTAACCTGTGTATTTATTTTTTAATTTTTCACCATCTTTAGTTTACACTGACGCTTTGGTCTTTCAGCTCCTCATTTGTCCATGTACATTTGACTGTTTCTCTCCTTTCACTTCTGGCTGTCGGTGTTTCTCTCATCTTGTCCCTTGAAGGAGCCTTCTCAAAAGCGTCGAGGATGAATTGTTTCAACGGTAACACTAACATTGTGTGTGCAGTAGTAACTTGGCCATTCCACGATCCTCCTTGCTCAATCACAATCCTTTGTGCAGTGAGGCTTACAGTTCACCCCCCCCCCCCCATTCACCATCTGTGGTGTATGATGTGTATTTTGCTGTGTGAAGTACAGACAGGAAAAACCTGAAATGAATACTTGAAGCATTTAAATAACATGTATAATGAATCTACACAACTCTGCTGAAAAAACTGTACATATTGGTGTCTAAAGACTTTTGACTCCATATAAAATGAGAGTAGCATCATTTTTTTATGATATAGAAACTATCTGGAAAACTATAAGACTACACACACATCACACAATCCACCTGGTTGGTACTGGATCTCAAAAAAGGCATATCCAGAAAAGTCATTTTAGGAGTCTGTGGAAGGGCAAGTGGCCCGAAACATGACTATCAAATAAAGTTTTATAATGGCAGCTTGTCGGTGTGCAGATTTTTATTTTTATTTATTTATTTTTTTTTACTTTTATGGAAAGTGTCTGGCCTAAAATAGTTATACACGTAATATTTTTTCAAACAACTTTTAGCTGTGATTATGGCGCACATTCGCAGTGGCATGGTTTTGATTAGCTTATACAATCTCAAAACATTTATTTGCATAAACTGTTTTTACCAAAATCTAATATTGATGATGGAAAAGTCTGACCACTGCGTAGTCTTCTCCAGCAAATCCCATACTCTCTCCCTCCAGGTTTTTTTCTATACTTTGACCCTTCTGGAGCAACAGATATAACTTCTGACACAATTCCATAATACTAGTGCACTTTAAAAATTAGAATATTGCAAAAAAAAATTAATCCAGTTTGAAAATATAAACTTTGATATACCCCCCCGTGGATCGCCACCTTGTCGTGGTGGAGGGGTTTTTGTGCCCCAGTGATCACAGGAGCTATGTTGTCTGGGGCAACTTGCCCCTGGTAGGGTTTCCCAAGACAAATCGGTCTTAAGTGAAGGGCCAGACCAAGAGCGGTCCAGTAAATCCCTATGAAAATAAGATTCATCCATGACCCAGTGTCCCCAAAGGAACCACATGGGTCCTCCCTGCAGTGAGCTCACCACCTGCAGCAGGGATCATGGGGATCTGTGAACTGGGTGGCAGTCTGGGCTACTCTGTTACAACTGCTGCCCTGCGACCCGGACCCCCGGGTAAGCGGTAGAACATGGCTGGATGGAGCTTTCATATATTCTCTATAGTCAGTTTTTTAATTATTATTTTAAATTTTGATGATTCTGATTCAGCTTCTTGAATTATATTACTAAATCATGTTATTTTAATTTCTTTAGATGCACTAGCACTACTCACCAGATCTGTTAGAGATGAATAACTTGTTGCCATCTAAAACATATTAATCACTGCAGTGATTATTTCATGAAGGCTCTTACCTCTTTACTTAATTACATCCATGTAGGACATTTTGGCCAGGCAGTGTATAATGGAAGAATGGTGGTTTGTGTTGTGGTGAAATCAAACTAAACACGGTAATTGATAAGTCATGTTGTTAAGGCAGAAAATTCTATAATTTGACAATAAAAGCTTCTGTTAGTTCTCACATTTGTATAATAAATGTTCTTGGTGAGTTTTTGTGAATTGGGTTTTTTTTTTTTTTTTTTTTACACACACGTGGCACACACAAACAAACTAGTTTTTTTTTTTGTTTTTGTTTTTTTTGTTTTTTTTTTTGTCTTTTTGGAGCTGCCAGGGTAAAGCTTGCAGGAAGTGGCTCACAGGAACCATAGCTGCACTTTTCACAATCCTTCATTTCTGTCTTCACTGATCACTGTCTCTTTCTTGCAGTGGACATGCCACCCATCTGGAAGTTACTTTTGGAGATGTAGAGGGGTGAGTAATGCTAAAAAAAAAACTTTTTTTTTTTTTTTAATTTATCACAGACTTCTTAAGTTTACATTGTTCTGTAAAAATATAAAATCTGTTTCAGTTCAACTCTTAAGCCAGCTGTTCCTCCTCCTCTGCCTCCAAAGGTGAGACCTAAAATTAAAGAATGTTTTCATTATATGCATTTTCCAGCTTGAGTAAAGACAAAACTGTTGGTGTTGTTTTCTTCGTCGTTCTCAGCCTCGATCAGGCAACTCCACTGAGGACCTCGGTCTTAATGATGAAAGGTGTCTAGCAGTCAAAAGATTCCCTAATTCAGAAAATGGACCAAGCCAAGCCTCTCGCCGACAGAGCACACCAGAAGGGGGCAACAAGGTGGAGCATTCATCTCAAGATTTCCTCTCAGCCAGCGTCAGCAGCCCTGGTCTTTTCTCTCATGCCTCTGATCCTGGTAAATTTTTTCTTTCACTAAATGTGTGCGCAGAATAATTTCTTTCATCAGTGTCGTCTCTCACCAAATCAATATTCTGCTGCTAAACACGCACTTCTTTCATTTTTGCAAGCACTCAATAAATCTAAATGTAAAGGTAAGGGAGCCTGACGTACGCATGGATGATCTGTGCATTTGCATGTTGCCAGTTAGACTGTATAATTGATATACCATAAGTGCTTAATTCACTTTACATGCTTGTTTTGTTTGTTTTTTGTAACAGAAAACGATTCTGATGATAATGTGAATGGAGGAAGTCCCAAGCCTCCACCATACCGCCAGCACCGGAAAGAGAAAAAGGAATTCCCAGTGAGTTTACTAATATTTCCTTAGACTATGATTCAACATTTGTCGTTTGCACATGAAACATAAAAAATATTTTCCTGCGGTGTCTGGTGACCTAATGGTTACAACACATTCCACAGCTGCTCAAATGCAGTGATCCCTACTTCCATCCCTGCACGTCTTTCCCCTACTCTTCACCCTGTTACCTGTATCTCGGCTGTATCTGTTCAATAAAGACAACAATGCCTAAGAGTAAATCTTTATGGGGGAAAAAGTTTTCCCTCATCATTTCCACCACTGATTATAAAAGGGAGACATTTTGCATTCAAATACATTAATTCTTTCATTGCCTTTAACAGGGAATGCACATAATAAAAGGGTCCATATTTTTGTTATTTTGCTCATCGTTGAGTCTAGCTCTAAATTTGATATTGTTGTCTGGCATCCGTGGTGTTTTATGGTTTTTGTTTCCTCTGCTCCTCCTCAGAAACCAGCCATCAATGGCCTGCCACCCACTCCTAAAGTTCTGGTGAGTGAATCATCCACTTTGTCCCTCACGGTCTTCTCTCTTCCCTTCTGGCCTTTGGTATCTCAAACACTGTTATTAAGCTCTCTTCTGAGGTGCTGCCTCACATTCTGCAGATATTTGGGGTCCACAGAGGTTTCTACTTTGTGGTTTAGCTCAGCTTCAGCTCATTAAACCCTGGCTGACATTTAAACGCCTCACTGAGGCAGAGGCTGCCGACTTTGAGCTGTGCTGCTTTTTTGTTGCAGATGGGAGCCTGTTTCTCAAAAGTGTTTGATGGCTGTCCATTAAAAATCAACTGTGCCACATCATGGATCCATCCTGACACCAAAGGTACATGCAGTGCAGTAAGCATACTGTAAACACAAATGCACAGAATTTAAATGTTTTATTAAAACCAATAGATGTATTTTTTTTCTCTTTAGATCAGTATCTTATCTTTGGGACAGAGGACGGCATCTATACGTTGAACCTTAATGAGCTACATGAAGCCACTATGGAGCAGGTAACAGTTGCAGACATTAGGCCAAAAGTGGTTACACTCGGCGATAAATAACTAAAGCAGGCGTTACTGCTTGTGCTTATGGTGGATGTGCAACTTATAGCAAGATATTATCGATTTCAAGCAGTAAACAAAACCTGGTTCACATTAACTACCACTGGCCCATTGTTGCATAGTGTTACCCTCAGTCCTTAATGTTTCCAGATGATTAATGTTCAGACAGTATTCCGGTTGTTTTGACAGTTTGGTAAATGATGTCAGCATTTTCAACAGCTGATGTACGACTTGTAAGAAAATATAGCAATAGTTATTTTAGTATTGCACTTTAAAACTGGCTTAATCCTTAGATCCTAGCCCATGGTGTTATGCTCGTCTGTTTCTCAATGCATCTGGATGGGAAAAACAAAACAAACAAATAAATAACCAGTTTAATAAATTATCAGGGAGGCAGATTGGGATTTTTTTTTTATACTGTAGTTGTACGAACCTTCTGTATTATTTGCCTCTGTTATTAATGCTCCGTGTTTTTGACAGTTGGGGTCACTTATAACTCAACACAGGTCGAAACTCATAACAAACACTGGATATTTTTCCACACCTGGGTCACATACATGCCTTGCAGATCTTTTTTTCTCCAAGTTTGTTTATCTCCTCCAAAAGGGAGTCTGTTAGAATTACCCAAAATTGCAAAGCCTAATTTTGTGAAACTTGATGTTCAGCTGTATAATTGAACAGAGGATGAACACATCAGATTTTTGTGCAGATTTTCATTGCACAAAAAAACGTGGATCAAGAAATAATTTTTTGCTTATTCCAGTGACACCGAAAGGAGCTTATGTTATGGCACAGCACCCGTCCCTCTGTCCAGCCCGTCTGTCTGTCCACATTTTATGGGAACCACTACTCTTAGGCATTTGCCCCGATGCTCACCAAATTCACTATTAATGATCCTCAGGTGGGTCTGCATCCAGGTTGTGGTCAAGGTCAAAGGGCAGGCGATTTGGGCACTTGTATGATTTTTAGAAAAACCTACTCCTCCTAGGCAATTACCTCTACTCTCACCAAACTCACTCACAATGATCCTCAGGTTTGTCTGCATCTAGGTTGAGGTCAAGGTCATTGTCAAAGGTCAGGAGATCTGGGCATTTATGATTTCACAAAAGATGTTACTCCTTCTTGGCCATTGACCTTGACCATAAGCATATCTGAGATGGGTCTGCTTCTAGGATGTACTTAGTCAGTTTCAGGCCAGAATGAGCTACTCCATTGAAGGGCTAGTTCTTAATTATTTTAGAACAGTAGCTTGTACAGTCTTGCCAAGCAGCTTAGAGCCCCAGGCTTTTAAAGATGGCACCTAAAAAGCCTGAGGCTCCGTGAACCAATGAAATGTTCCCTTAGCCAATGGAACATATGCAGTATGTTAAAGAGAAGCTCCCAAAAGAGGCCCTCCTTAGGAGTGTGTGCAGGGAACACCACCTGTTTCAAAATGTGAGAGTGGTACTAAACTATAATAAGTATGGAATAAAAATGAGCTTTGATGTGGGGAAAACTTTACTGTCTTTGTGCTTGTGTGAGATTACTGCCTTTGATCAGACTATTGGCCTACTGACCTGTGAAAACCTGCATTTTCTTTTCACAAGAAGTTGTTTTAGGATCAGTCAAGAAATTAATAAAGTATCAGTTGTCAGTGAAGTAACAGCATTATTTATCATTAAACACTTCTCTTATTTCTAATCCTATAAAGATAACACCTTGAAGATGCAAAGCTAGGTTTGTTGCCTAATTTTTCTGTAAACTCTTTTAAGCTACAATGGTTATATATGTATATGTATTTGTTTTTAATTCCCTGTAGCTCTTCCCAAGGAAATGTACATGGCTGTATGTTATCAACAACAACCTGATGTCTTTATCAGGTAAGTGATCGATGGATCACAGCCTCTTGCTTCACTGGCCACTGTCATAGCCTGCTGCTTCTTTGTCCTGTCGTTATCTGGTTGCCCTGAAGCCACACAATCACTCCACATCTGCAACCCCTCAGTAACTGTTTATTTTGTTTGCCATCAGAGAGCATTTGAAAGAGCTTTGTCCTTTTAGCCCAGCAGAGTGACTCCACAGGGAGACATCTAGCTTTACAGTCTGTTCTGCTGCCAAACAAGCAATCTGATACATAATGGTCATTTTAAGTTGGTATATAGACTGTACAAAAAAGTGTAATGTGTGTCTAGCTGTCCCATGAGCCAATCAAAAAGCAGAGATTGAGGTCCACACTCTGTTTTTATCTTCAGCAATTTGCCCCTCAGTATACTTAACCTCTGTTCTCCTTTTCTCCTCCCTTGCACTGTCCATCCTCCTTTTGCCTGGCTGATTTGATATTCTACTAACTGGCTTCATCAGAAGGTAATCGTGCTTCACATCATCGTCATCATCACCCTTCTGTTTTTACTTCTATTCACATCTAACCTTCTGACATGTGAAAAATACTTAATGGAATCAAGATCATAAAATTAAATCTAAAACCAAAACATTCTGTTGAGGGTGTCTCAAAAGAATATAAAAACAATGCATTCTGCTGCAGGTAAAAAGCTCTCAGCTCTACTCCCACAATCTCATTGGGCTGTTTGAGCAGCTGAAGAAGCCTGGCCTCGCAGCTCAGTTCAGACTCATCATCGCTTCCCAGACAAAATATTACCAGGTGAGACCACAGAATTGATTTGTGGTCATGAATAAAAGATATTCTCCATAACTTTGTAATAAATAGGCACAACTCCGTCTCTGGCTTTGACCATGTTGCTCCGCACTGTCCGCAGATCCTTTTGTTGTAATTTCTTTGGTGTCTGCCATCAAATCAAATAACTGTTGCAGTACAGAAAAGGAGAACTACCACCGACTTCTCTGTCTGTCGACATCATCATATATTTTCTCTTCAGGAGGTTTGCCTTGACAACTAAGAACCCTGACACAAAGGGCTGTCACAAGTGCTGCATTGGTGAGTGGCTTTTCCCTCCTGACTGCTTTTTTTTTTTTTAATCTGCCCTTCCTTCTTACTGAATTGCAGGAAAATCTCTGACCTTGTAAAATTCTTAAAAATTTTCTTCAAATAAATGTTCCTAAACCTTTTTTTTAAGTTTAGTTTTTATGATCTTATACATTGATGTTCTTTCCGGGGCCTGGCCTTTCACACCATATCTATGTATCTGACATAGAGCCCATGGTGAAAAGTGTTTTCTGATTCCTTTCACAGTAAGAAACCCATACACAGGCCACAAGTACTTATGTGGAGCACTGCAGTCTGGAATTGTCCTGTTGCAGTGGTATGAGCCCATGCAGAGGTTTATGCTTATCAAGGTCAGTCGAGTTTTTTTCACATTGTCTCTCATGCATTTACTTTAATAACAAATGCCCATCACACCTGTTTTTTTTTTTCTCTTGTAAATGAATATATATAACAGAACATCCTTTAAGCATCATTAAACCCCAGAAAACCATTCACAACAGAACTCGTTTGTGTGCTTATCTCCCTTTCTACTGCAGCACTTTGATTTCCCTCTGCCCAGCCCGCTGAGGGTGTTTGAAATGCTGGTGGTCCCAGAGCAGGAGTATCCTCTTGTGTGTGTGGCCATCAGTCAGGGCACAGAACCGGGCCAAGTAGTTCGCTTTGAAACTATTAACCTCAACTCCTGCTCTTCCTGGTTCACAGAGATGGGAACAAGTAAGTCTAATGTATGCGCCGTTATAGAGATGGTACAGATATAACAAATTCAGTTTTAGACTCATTTCATGAAAAAAAAGACCAAGTGGCATCCGTCCAATTGCATAGTTGTGGCATTAAAAGTAATATTTAATCCTTATATAAAAAACGGTATTACTAGTTTATTCATGTAGGGCTTTGTAAGTCTCAAGACCACTCAGTGCTTAACTAGTAACTACACTCTAAGTACTTATTAAAGACAGATACCTAGGGACAATTTAGGGAGAACTTGCAAACTTCACACGGGAAAGTTTCCACCCCCGCCATTCTGAGGATTTGAACCAGGAACCTTGTAACTATGAGGTAACAGTGCTAACCACTATACCACAATGCTGTCTGGTGGTACAGTTGGTAGCACTGTTATACTGGAGAACTTATAAAAGAGGATTTAAACTGAATTGTTTCTGTTCCACATTTCCTTTCATCAGGTAATCAGCAGGTGGATGCGATCCATGTCACTCAGCTGGAGAGAGACACAGTATTGGTGTGTTTGGACCGTAAGTCCAGTTTCAGTATGTAAAGAATATGCAAGCTTAGATTTGCAACCGCAATTTCTATGAAGTTGGGACATTGTATAAAATGTAAATAAAAACAAAATACAGGGGGTAGTGGTGGTCTAATGGTTAGGGATGAGGATTGGTGACCGGAGGGTTGCCAGTTCAATCCCTGGACCGACAGGATCAGATCTAGGTGGGACAGATAATATAGCCATGTTTGGCCCACCCTCCTAAACTCCACTGTGGTGCCCTTGAGCAAGGTACTTAAACACAACTGCTCCAGTGAAGCTAATCTGTGGCTGTACTGGGCAACTTCCAGGTATGAATGTAAACAGGGTGTCCTTTGAAAAAGAGAGGCTGCCTGTCAATGTACCTTCCCTGTATAAATAAAGGTTACATTTGAGAACAAAAAGAATACAATGACAAAGATATTTAATGTTCAAACTGATAAACTTTGTAGATGGAATTTTTTCCCCATTCTTGCTTGATGTGTGACTTAAGTTGCTCAATAGTCCGAGGTGTCCATTGGTGTATTTCACACTTCATAATGTACCACACATTTTGAATGGGGGGCAGGTCTGGACTGCAGGCAGGCTAGTCTAGTACCAACACACTTTTGCAACAAAGCCACACTGTTGCACACATGCATTATGTGGCTTGACATTGTCTTGCTGAAATAAACAGGAATGTCCCTGAGAAAGACATTGCTTGGATGGCACCATATATTGCTCACAAACCTGTATGTACCGTTCAGCAATAATAGTGCCATTCACGATGTGCAACTTACCCTTGCCATGGGCTCTAACACCCCCCCCCCCCACACACCATCATAGATGCTGGCTTTTGTACGGAATGCTGAAGATAGTGTCGATGATCGTTTTCCTCCTTAGCCCGGAGGACACGATGTCCGTGACTTCCAAAAACAATTTGAAATGTGGACTCATCAGACCACAGCACACTTTTTCACTTTGTGTCAGTCCATATTAGATGAGCTTGGGGTCAGAGCAACCGGCGGCATTTTCTGGGTGTTGTTGATATGTCTTTTGCTTTGTAAGGTAGAGTTTTAACTTGCACTTGCAGATGTAGCAATGAACTGTGTTAACTGACAGTGGTTTTCCAAAGTGTTCCTGAGCCCACATGGTAATAACCTTTACAGAATGATGTTGGTTTTTAATGCAGTGCTGCCTGAGGGGTCGAAAGTCACGGGCTTTCATTGTTGGTTTTTTGGCCTTGCTGTTATGTATGAGGAATGAGGGACTGGAGTCTCTTCTGTCATGCAGCAAATCAACACTTTATTGAGAATACCAAGAACATATAGTGGCCATGCCCGCCTGACGTCACGTTAGGGGCGGGTACGGCAACACACATACACCACACTCATTACACAGCAGTTCCTCTCCCCCTTACAAAAATGCAAAACCACACACACAATCGAGACCCTCCCCAATTTAGAAGCCGAATCATGCACTAAAGGAACAGGGAACCATGAACTGTAGTAGAATGACCTATCACAGTCACACAAAACAACTAAAACCAGCATTTTGGTTTTTTTTTAAATATACACAAAATAAGTAAAATAATCCCATAACATACATATTCCCATGCACACCAGCAGGATATATACATATTTACATCAAGGGTATTTAAGTCACACCTATGTCCACTGGCAGCCAGAGATAACACCGGCCCAGGGGACCAGGGCAGCCCCAAATCATGCACGCCCCTGGCCGCCGAAGATAAGACCGGCTTGGAGGTCCCGGGCAGCCCCACCGCATGAACACCCTTGGCCGCTGTCTGCCTCCGGGATCAAAACCAAACTTCCTGCAAAAATGTCACTCTTCACCACCAACTGCCTCACTCCTCGGGACCTGCCGTGCTGCTGTCCGGCACACCGTCCCTCCGTGCTTGTCGGTCCACTCCCGACCGCTTTCAACACCACTGCAGCTGCCATCATTGCCCCGAACACTCCAGCCCCCTGTGGCCGCACTCCAGGGAAAACCGAAACTCGCTCATCAATGCAGCTCGCTGCCTCGGGCACCTCGCCATAACACCCAGCACCCTTGTCCAGGGCTCATTGGGCTCCGGCACGGAGACCCTGCCTGACCGCTACGGTGCTCAGCACCTATTGCTCACTCCCAGGGTTCACAGCATGACTTTCGCCGGCGTCGTTCTCCGACCCAGGTGCCTCATTGCTGCTCTCAGCACCGTTGTCCCAGGCGCTCTGCTGCATCATCTCCATGCCCGGCTGCAGCTGCTCTCCCCCAGGGCTCTCGGCGTCACTCTCCGACGCAGGCATCTCGTCGCTGCTCTCAGAACCCTCGTCCCAGGCGCTCTGCTGCGTCATCTCCATGCCCAGCTGTCGCTGCTCTCCCCCGCCGTTCTCAGCCTGCATGTTCCCGCTATCCCGCTGCCCAGCCTCCAGCTGCGGGGATGACTCCTGTCGCTGCTCTCCCTCTCCACTGTTGTCACATTCTGCGCCGTCAAACTCACCAGCACTATGGTCCTGTACCGTGCTGCGCTTCTTGGCTGGCCCACCGTCTGTATTGAACAGGAACTCCACTACTCGTGGCCCCGGTCCCACCTCGATGCCTATCTAGTAGCCTGGAACTCACTTTTGGCATGCAGTTAGCTTTGTGGCTAACTTGCCCATAGACAATGAGTGGGCCGTTGGTTTCTCCGAGCTAACTAGCCTAGCTCTATTTGGCGCCAACACTCCCACCATCCACAGCTCCATGCCCCTCATCTGCTCGGCGAAGTGCTCGGCCATCTGCTTGACACCATCCTGATAGCACTCCGTTTCACCCAACGTACTGAGAATTCTTCGGTCTTCCACGCCGAGGTGGTGGGCCAGAAGTGCTTGTTGTCGTCTCCCGTCAAGTCTACTGAAGCCCAGTGCCCCAATGTAATCCTCGAACATGGCCAGCCAGTCCGGCCACAGGACCACTGGTTCTCCCATGTACTCCAGAAACGGTAGCAGTGATGGAGGTAGCCCATACGCTCTGATAATTTTTCTTCTTGTCACCAAAATGTTGTATATGAGGAATGAGGGACTGGAGTCTCTTCTGTCATGCAGCAAATCAACACTTTATTGAGAATACCAAGAACTATATACAGAGTGGCCGTGCTCGCCTGACGTCACGTTAGGAGTGGGTACAGCAACACATACACACACACCACACTCACTACACAACACTTACCACTTATGTACCTGCAGGCTAGTTGCTTTTTGGCGACAATTGCCAAAATGAATCCCAAATACTGTATGTCACTCACGTGAATTGTGTAGATCCGAAGAGGTTTTTTTTCCTGGGGGGGCGCTAGCTGGTAGTTTCTTAGTCAGGGCTTTCAGAAACAATGGAGTGTAGTCATCTTCTACACAATAAAACATCTTTGGTGGAACGCATCACACGTTATTATTTGGCCAATTGCAATCAAGATAACTGCGTCGTCTTTCGTCTTCTTTCCCATTTTTTGCCGCCATCAGTGGGAGTTTAGCATTGAGTGTAGTGTGTGTGTGTGTGTGTGTGTGTGTGTGTTAATTAACTGCCCTAGGTGCCATGTGGCACCTGGGGCAATGCAAGGCAACTCAAGGCCCCCCCAGTGGTCAAGAGTGGTAAAAAATTTTATCAATAAAATAGTTCAGATTTCCAAGGCTATAACTTAAAAGTTACAAGAGATAATGGCTTACTGTCAATTAGAAAGATGTAGAATATGATCCAAAGTTTCAGATAGGAATAAATTTATGCATCTAATTTGCATAATGTCACAACAGCTATATAAATTACATAACTCAGTCAAAAGTGGACTTTGGACACATTTACATAAAGAATGGTCTGTGGGGTTTTTTATGCCGATTTGTCTACAGGGCTATGTTTTTAGCTCATCTTCAAAGTATATGAACCAGAAAATCAATAAAATGTCAAAAAAACATATTTCTCTCTTACCTGTTACCGGGAAGGGGGCTCGCCCGCCCACGTGACCGGTCTGTTTTTGTCCATCGTAGCCGATGTTTCTGTGTTTGCTCAGTCGTTTACACCTTGTATCACATCTACAAACGCTTATGATTACCCCATGTGAATTTTGTTTGTATTACGTGGCTATTTTTTCTGTTTGGTGCATTTTTCCTGTGGGAATCCATGCCGCCCGGGGGCGCCGCCATCTTGGTACGGGGAGCTCAGTTTTTTGTTAGATTGACCTCGATGTAACACGTTTACTTAGTAATTTACACCTGTGTACCACATCTACAAACTCTTATGATTATCCCACGTGAATTTCGTTTGTATTATGCAGCATTTTTTCCCATTTCATGCAATTTCTGTCATCATCGCTGCTGCGATGACTGATGGTGAAGGCATACACATTGTTGTGTGAGCTCAAAGCAGAAAAAGGAAGAATAATAATGAGGATTTCTCCTTCTTTGCTATATTCCATGTCAGCCATGATTCCTTCGGCGTGTGTCTGCCACCTTCTAAACTGTCAGATCAATAGAGATTAGTACAAATTCTCAGTATAGCCGGGGGACTTAGTGTAGGACTCTTATCCTACACTTTATTACATGTATAGTTTATTTCTCTTATCTTATCATGTTTAATGTTGCAGCATTGTACCGAGACAAATTCCTAGTTTGTGTACTACATGAACAATGGCAATAAACCTGATTCTGATTCTGATTCTGATTCTGGACGTCAGTAAGTTGACACTTGCAGTTGCTGCACTGTGCCACTGGGGGAGCGTGACCCATCCATTTAATCTGGGCAGTTAAAGGGTTTAAGTTTTTTTTCGGAGGGAGATTTCACAGACAGAGTAGCAGAGGTGCCCGTTAATGTGAGGGGAACCGTTGTCTCCAGCAGACGGTCGGAGCCCTGCAGACTCCACACAAGATGAGTCAAAAAAGTGCTTGTTTTCTTCTCACTCTAAGATGCTCCGACATTTTTGTAATTGTAACATACACGCTTGTCTGCTGCAGCTCCAAAATTAAATCTAATTTGGCAGATTCATTTCCACTCTGTCGCTGTGCTGCGACTGTAGTTTCTTCACCAACCACTACAATATTGAGTAATTTATGTTCATTTTTATGTATCTGGCAAGTTATAATGACCCAAATTCACAAAGTCAGTGATTTAAATCCGTTAACATTCTCCAGCCTTCAGACAAACTAAACCTGCCAACATTTAGATTTCACAATATGGGAGGTTTTTCCTGTTGTCTGGTTGGTGAGGAATGTTCTAAAAATTGTGAATATATAGAAATATAAGGTCATTTTAATTAATTGTATTTCATTAAATATAATTTTATTAAAACTTTTATATATTTCTGTGAAATCAGAGTTGAATTTGTTGTTCTATTCTGGCTCTGCAAAATTATAATCAAAAGTTTAAATTATGAGAATTTTTTTTTTTTTTAAATTTTACCATAAACTGTTTAACATTCATTAGAAAACAGTAATTTCATTGTAAAAATAGACAAAAATTAGCCATAAAGTAAGCCATAAATTAATGATAATAAAATCTTAAATGTACATGAAGAGACATAATTTTACAAAAGGAAATTACAAATTTATGAGGAAAATAGTTGCAAATTTAGGTAAAAACAAATTTACAGAGAAAAAGGTGGAAGTAGAAAATGGTTAGAGATTTAAGAGGAACACCTCAGACTTTGAAGACTAAGTCATTACTCAGGTATTTCTTAAGTAGGTGCTTTAGTACTCTACTCAACTGGTAATTTTTGGGGTGTCTACTCTTAATTTCTGTACAATTTCTGGCTACTATAGGCACCTCTGATCATATAATTGAAGTGTGCATGAGTTAATTACTACAGTATTATGAATGTTTTTTTCCCTTTGGGTGTCATGTGTTTTGGTCATTGTGTAAAATGGTGTTTCATTATTTTATAGGGTATTTATAGATTAATTTTTCTGCTACATTAATGTGTAACATCGAAAGGTTGAAAAAATTAGTTTTAAGTGTTCAGCATGTTAAACATCGTTAATGAATGCGCTTTGTTATCTGAAGCAAGTATTGTCTTTCCCCTTTATTTTCTTCTCAGAGTACACCAGAATGCATAATTTACATGTTAAAATCACAACATTTTCCCAGACCCCCCCCCCTACAGGGGTTTAGTTTGTCACCTTTTTCACCCCTTCTGAATTTACAGGTATGCACTTACGTGCAGAAATTTCTACAGATTGTCTGAATCTTTTGATGAAGTTCTGGACTGTAGATGGTGAAATCCAGGGTTTCTTCTGGTAACATTTCTTGGTGGCGAGCCGCCTCACCAGAAATTTTACCACTGCGTCAAGGAGATATGAATTTATTAAGAAAAATATATGACGCAATGACTTTGCGCAAGCGCGCACACGAACAACGCGCGTGGCCGTCATCCGCGCAGAGTTTAGAAGCGCCCTGCCCACGCGAGTTTTCCAGTCAGTCAGCAAACAGTGTCTCACTAAGCGTGACTGTCCGACAGAAACACAAGTTTGTTAAAATACTTTAAACGCGGAAAAAAATCATAAGAGGTTTGTAAGCACTGGCGTTTATCGTGGTTTTAACCCGCTGGAAACGAGAGCAATAATGGAAGAGTCGCTTAGCTAAGAGATTAGAATTCATATGCAGCCGGCTTCATATGAAGGGAAAGGCAAGGGGGACTGATGGATTGCTGAGGATATATTTCCCCAGCCACTACAATATTAAGTTATGTTCTGTAAGAATTGCAGGAATGAAGAGACTGGTAATTTCTGTCTTTTCTCACATGAGCAGGTGTGTCATTTTTATTCTCCAGCAGCAGTGACAAAAAGCAACCGCTAAAAATGCTAGCTCTATTTTCACTCTAAACTGAGGTCCTTCAGCGGCTGCCTAGAGAGGTGCCTGATGAGAATGCCTGAGAGCACAACTATAACTGCCTAAACAGATCACTCTGTACATGAACACATATTGTGGTGAATTATGTCTGTAGAGTCCGCTACAGTTCCCTATTATGTACCTGGCAGGTTAAGATTACCGAAATTCATGAAGTCAATGACTTTTAATCCGTCAGCAGCCTTCAGACAAACTAAACGTACCAACATCTGATGTCAAAATAAGGGAGGTTTTTCCTGCTGTCTGGGTGGAGAGATTTCTAAAAAAAAAAAAAAAAAAAAAAAGCTATAAAGAAATATAACAGAAATAACGGCATCCTTGGTCATTTAATTTATTTCATTAAATACTATTTTATTAATATTTTTCTTTGTAATCAGAGTTAAATTAATGTTCCGTTCTGACTGCAAAATTATAGTCAAAAAATGTAAATTATTATAAGAAAAAAGTAAAAAAAAAAAAAATTACCACAGTGTGTTTCAAATTTATCTAAAAAAAACAGTAATTTTATTTTAAAAAACAGACAAAAATTAGTCATAAAATAATCCACAAATTTATAATAAAGTTTCAAATGTACAAGAAAAGTCAATTTTACAAGAGAAAATTACAGATTTGAGGAACATGGTTTCAACTTTAGATAGATTTACAGAGAAAAGTAGAAAACTATAAGAAAATTGTTATAAATTTTTGAGAAAAACCCCAAACGCTTCAAGACTGAAGCCATTACTCAAGTTTTTTAGTGGGTGCTCTTTGTACCCTTAACTCAAGTAGAATTTTTTGGTTGTCTACTTTTAATTATTAATTTCAAAGCACTGCTTTTACATGAGTAGAATTTCTGGTTACTATACCCACCTGATCATATAATTTAAGTATGCATGAGTACATTACTGTTATGAATGTTTCTTTCCCTTCCCTACTCTCTCAATGGAAAAAAAGAAACACTAAAATAAAAATACAAAAAATACACATTTTTGTCATTTATGTAAACCATGACAAAAAAAAAACAAAACAACAACAACAGGACAAAACATGACACTTGATATTTTCTAACCTGTTTGTATACCACCATAGACAGAGAGAAAACCTGAATTAGACAGAGCTCAGAGAGGGCAAGATGAAACAGAAGAGAGGAACCAAGGAGAGGAAAGTGTTCAGGCAGAGGAAGGAGAGAAGGATAACACCACTAAAAAGTCTAAACACAGGATGTCTGGGTGGGACCCCAACTGGCCCAATATTCAAGCCCCGATTGTTCAATACTTCACATGGTAAGTTCCATATGCAACTTTACTGTGTAAAATTTTAAAAAGAAATAAATAGTATATAACATATTCCGGTATGTTTACGGGGGGAGGGGGGATATGTTGCCACCACGCCAAGGTCTTTTAGCCAGAGGAAATACTGGAAGTCCCTAAATTCCTTGTAGTTGTACGTTGAGAAATGTTCTTAAACTGTTGGGACTATTTAGCCCACACAGTTGTTCACAAAGTGGTGAACCTCGCCCCATCCATGCTTGTGAACAACTGGGCCTTTCTGGGATGCTCCTTTTATACTCAGTCATGTCACAGTTAACCTGTTTACCTTTGGGATGTTCCAAAAATGTGTTTTTTGAGTATTCCTTCATTTACCCTGTCTTTTGTTGCACCTGTCCCAGCTTTTTTGGAATGTGTTGCAGGCATCAAAGTCAAAATTAATGAATATTTGCAACAAAACAATAAAGTTTATCAGTTTGAATATTAAATATCTTGTCTTTGTCATGTATTCAGTTGAATATACAGTAGATTGAAAAGGAAAATCATTGCACTTTGTTTTTATTTACATTTTACACACGATCCCAATTCCACCAGAATTGGGGTTGTATGTTATGTGCAACGTCATTCAGAGAATTTGTTTAACTCCTCTTTCTAGAAAATTTAAAGATTGTGAACCTCCAAGGTAGACTGAAATCTAACAAGAAGTTAGCTTCTGAGCTCAGCTTTGACTTCTGCATTGGATCTGTTGGTAAGTTTTAGTTCTGCAGAACTAAATGTACATATAAAGTTTTTGTAAGGTTTAAAGTGCATAGTAAAAAGCTGAAGCGCTTGTTGATATCTGTCACTAATACAGATTCAAGACACAAAGTTCTTTTTGCAAATTCTGACTGAATAGGATAGTTCTTGCACATAGATTTTTGTTCACTCAAAACAAACTGACTTGGTTGTATTGGCTAATTTGAGCAGTATCGCCTTAATTCATTTGTGTGCGCAGTAATGTATGGCTCTGCTGTTACAGTTTGCCTTCAGGACAGCGTCCTGGCCTTCTGGAAACACGGCATGCAAGGAAAGAGCTTCAAGTCTAATGAGGTAAAATATTCTGCCATTTTCACTTATGCATAATATTTTTACACATGCACCACACCCCTGAACTCAGGAAAAAAAGAAATAATAATTTCTTGTTATTTTTTGCCTGTATGTATGTAACTGTTATTGGTATTAAATGATAGCATCAGTTGCCTGTGGAATAAGAGGTAATTGTGAATGTAGTTGGTATTACCTCCCTGAGTGGTGGTGTGTTTGCTGTACAGATAAACTTAACACCTCTGTCTCTGGTCAACAAAGACTCTACTGTAAGTCCTGATGTAGTTGATCCCAGGAGATTAGCCCTTAGGTGGAGCCAGACAAGTTATCCTTGTGTTAGGTCAAGTCAGTAAATTTGTCTTCCTTCACAAAGGCATTCTTCAGTCTTACAATAAAAGTTCAAGAGATCACAGGGAGGTGAAGCATTCTGTTCTGATGAAAATTGATATGGCTGTAGGCCCACCTTTTTGAAAGCTCATCGTGCCAGACGCAGTCTAGCAGCAGTCAAATGAAACGGCTCTGTTTGCAGCATCTGTTCCCAGCCCGACTTGACAGTTCCACCATAGCAAGGATTTTTGAAATGTCAGCAGCCATGCAAAATTCATGCTCAATCATAAACGAAACCTGCCACACAGCAACGAGCAGGTCTAAATAATTCAGTGTTTGTCTCGTTATGATTTCTCTCAAAAGCGAAGGCATTCATGGGAGACAGGTCTGGTGATCCGTGTTTGCCTCGGTGGGTGCCCCTCTGATCACCTGAGAGCTTGTTATCTTTTAAGACTTAAACAGATCAGATCTTTCCCAAGGACTTGCACCTAACAGGTGTTACCCACCGACTATCTCCCATCTGTCATCAAGTTGATGGTCTGCCAGCTCTTGTGTTTTGAAGGAGCCCCTCTCTTTTACGCTGTAAAGTGTCAAACTACATGTCTGTGACAAAACAAAGATGGTAAGCTCCACTATATTCAGCTATTATAGTGCATCCAGAAGGTATTCACAGCGCTTCACTTTTTCCACATTTCATGTTAAAACCTTATTCCAAAATAGATTAAATTCATTTTTCCCTCAAAAATTCTACACACAATACCCCATAATGACAATGTGAAGAATTTTTTTTTTAGATTTTTGTAAATTCATTAAAAATAAAAAACGAAGGAATCACATGTACATAAATATTCACAGCCTTTGCCATGAAGCTCATAATTGAGCTCAGGTGCATCTTGTTTCCACTAATCCTTGAGATGTTTCTACAGCTTAATTGGAGTCCACCTGTGGTAAATTCAGTTGATTAGATGTGATTATGCCTCGGTGAAAATGGAGGCATACAGTAATCTCTTAATGTGTCTGTGTGACTTTGTCTGCCTGTCTGTTTCAGCTCAACCAGTCAAAAATAAGTCCAACTAAAGGCTTGTATCATTGTATGGCCATATTTTCTCAACTTTTCATTTGCCAGAATTTCGAGATAAGGCTTTGTTTTTTAAATAAACACAAAAATAACTCACTTTTAGCATCAATGGAGCAGTATTGTAATAACTATCCCGGGCCGCTAGAGGCGGCAGTAGAAGTCCCAACATTCCTCGCCCGCAAATAGTTGCAGTGAACTGCGCATGCGCCCAGAAACTCCCACCAGAAGGAAATACTGAGCAATCCGCCAATACTGGGTGAACAGATGTCCTTCTTTTTGCCCGTCTGTTTTCTTCCTCTCCCACTAAACGGCAAAAGCTCCTGTTTGTTTTGATTGTCATTGTATTCACGTACCTCCATCGCTTCTGCCATTTAAAATGTCTGCCATCGTGCTGTTCTTTGAGTTTGGATTGCAGCTGTTCAAATCAGTTTGGTGGCTCTTGGCTTCCGCCGACAGTATGGGCATGTGAACGGCAGATTATTTTCACTGCACATGCGTGTACTGCAAAACTACTGGACGGATTTGGATGAAATTTTTACCAGAGGTGGTCCTTGGGCTAGAGAGGAACCCTTAACATTTTGGTGGTAATCCCAGAATGTATACCTCCGCCAAGGTTGATGAAATTTTTACCAGAGGTGGTCCTTGGGCTGGAGAGGAACCCATAACATTTTGGTGATGATCCAAAAATGCATACCTCCGCCAAGGTGGTGGCACCGAGGCATTTCACCTTGCTGCTCTCATTTGGAAAGGCACACACCTGTCTATAAGGTCCCACAGTTGACAGTGCATATCGGAGCACAAACCAAGCGTGAAGTCAAAGAAATTGTCTGTAGACCTCAGACAGGATTGCCTCAAGGCACAAATCTGGGGAAGGGTACAGAAAAATTTCTGCTGCTTTGAAGGTCCCAATGGGCACAGTGGCCTCCATCGTCCGTAAATGGAAGAAGTTCAGAACCACCAGGACTCTTCCTAGAGCTGGCCAGCTGTCTAAACTGAGCGATCGGGGGAGAAGGGCCTTAGTCAGGGAGGTGACTAAGAACCTGATGGTCACTTTCAGCACTCCAGCGTTCCTCTGCGGAGAGAGGAGAACCTTCCAGAAGGACAACCATCTCTGCAGCAATCCACCAATCAGGCCTGTATGGTAGAGTGGCCAGATGGAAGCCACTCCTGAGTTCCCCTTACCCCTTATGGAAGTCCATCGATGGTCGATGATGACATCCATCTCTCCTAGGGTGAGGTAGGAATGGGGAGAGGACTCCTGCGCGGTGAAAGGATTAAGGTGACGAGGGGGCTGCGCAGTCCACCAACACCACCATCTTGACTTGCCGGCACTGAAGCCCAGTGGTAAGGAGAGATCCAAGACGACTGGCAACACTGAGGAGCTGCAATGCCATGCCAGAGCCCAGGTCATTGGTTGGGGACTGCCTCAGCGTGGTGGCGTACCACATTCCTGGTTATAGGCCAAGGTCCTAGGGCAGATGCCGTCCAAGGCTCCCAAGACTGTCCTTCCCGAAGCATGATTTTCTGTCAGGGTTTACTCCCTTAGCCTTGCCTAAAGAGGCTTACCCACAAGGCAGTGGGGCGGAGTTGGCGGCTGTTGGGACTTGTCCACACACCGGTGGGCCCAGGGCTCCAGCTCCTCCCCTACCAGATATACCCCTGGAAACTCGGGCCCTTGCAGGAACTTAGCCTGTGACCGACAGGAGGCCTGTTCATCGCAGTTACTGCTTCCCGGGTATACTGCCCCAGGGGAGCAGTCTCAGACCCACCCTGCAAGGAATTGCCTACATAACTCTGTGCTCAGGAGCAGCGAGTTAAGGAAGCTCAGGAGGTAACTCCTGAGTAAAAGGCACATGGCAGCCCACCTGAAGTTTACCAAAAGGCACCTGAAGGACTCTCAGACCATCCATCCATCCATCTTCTTCCGCTTAATCCTTTTCGGGTCACGGGGGGGCTGGAGCCTATCCCAGCATCTTCTTGGGTGAGAGGCAGGGTACACCCTGGACAGATCGCCAGTCCATCACAGGGCCAACACAGAGAGACAGACAACCATTCACTCTCACAGTCATACCTAAGGACAATTTAGAATCCCCAGTTTGATGCCAATTAACCTAACGTGCATGTTTTTGGCATGTGGAAGGAAACCGGAGAAATCCCGGAGTATACCCATGCAGACACGGGGAGAACATGCAAACTCCACACCCACGGTTTGAACCTCAGTGGAATAGGTACGAAAAAAGTACCTGGTACCAGGTACTCTCAGACCATGAGAAACAAAATTCTCTGGTCTAATGAGACAAAGATTGAACTCTTTGGAGGGAATGCCAGGCATCATGTTTGGAGGAAACCAGGCACCGCTCATCACCATGCCAATACCATTCCTACAGTGAAGCATGGTGGTGGTAGCATCATGCTGTGGGGATGTTTTTCAGTGGCAGGAACTACATCCTGGATGAAAACCTGCTCCAGAGCACTCTTGACCTCAGACTGGGGCAATGGTTCATCTTTCAGCTGGACAGCGAGCCTAAGCACACAGCCAAGATATCAAAAGAGTGGCTTCAGGACAACTCTGTGAATGTCCTTGAGTGGCCCAGCCAGAGCCCAGACTTCAATCCAATTGAACATCTCTAGAGAGGTCTGAAAATGGCTGTGCACCGACACTTCCCATCCAGTCTGATGGAGCTTGAGAGGTGCTGCAAAGAGGAATGGGAAAACCTGCCCAAAGATAAGTGTGCCAAGCATGTGGCATCATATTCAAAAAGACTTGAGGCTGTAATTGATGCCAAAGGTGCATCAACAAAGTATTGAGCAAAGGCTGTGAATACTGATGTACATGTGATTTCTTAGTTTTTTATTTTTAATAAATTTGCAAAAAAACAAACAAAACATTTTTCATGTTGTCATTATGGGGTATATTGTGTGTAGAATTTGGAGGAAAAAATGAATTTAATCCATTTTGGAATAAGGCTGTAACATAACAAAATGTGGAAAAAGTGAAGCACTGTGAATACTTTCTGGATGCACTGTATGAATATCATGAAAAAGTTCAATATTTTTTGTCAGTCATTTCAGAAAGTGAAACCCATATATTATATAGATTCATTACACAGAGAGTGCTATATTTCAAGTGTTGATTTATTTTAATTTTGATGATTATGGCTTACACCCCATGAAAACCCCAAATTCAGTTTGTCAAAAAATTAGAATATTACATAAAATTTATTTTAAAAAAATAGATTTTTAATACAAATGTGGACTGACTGAAAAGTTTGTCCATGTACACACTCAATACTTGGTCGGGGCTCCTTTTGGATTAATTACTTTATCAATGTGGCGTGGCATGGAGGCAATCAGCCTGTGGCACTGCTGAGGTGTTATGAAGGTCCATGTTGCTTTGATAGTGACCTTCAGCTCATCTGCATTGTTGGGTCTGGTGTCTCTCATCTTCCTCTTGACAATCCTCCATAGATTCTCTATGGGGTTTAGGTCAGGAGAGTTTGCTGGCCAATCAAACACAGTGATGCCATGGTCATTAAACCAGGTTTTGATACTTTTGGCAGTGTGGGCAGGTGCCAAGTCCTGCAATCAGCTTCTCCATAAAGCTTGTCAGCAGAGAGAAGCATGAAGTATTCTTAAATTTCCTGGTAGACGACTGCGCTGACTTTGGTCTTGATAAAACACAGTGAACAAACACCAGCATATGACCTGTGTTCAGATAAAAGTAAATGTTGCATTTCATTTGTAAATCAAAGTCCCACAGTCTGGAGAAAGAGTGGAGAGGCACAGAATCTAAGTTGCTTGAGGTTTAATGTGAAGTTTCCACAGTCAGTGATGATTTGAGGAACCATGTCATCTGCTGGTGTTGGTCCACTGTGTTTTATCATTATCAAGACCAAAATCAGCACAGTCGTCTGCCAGGAAATTTTAGAGCACTTCAAGCTTCCCTCTGCTGACAAGCTTTATGGAGAAGCTGATTTCATTTTCCCGCAGGACTTGGCATCTGCCCACACTGCCAAAAGTATCAAAAACTGGTTTAATGACCATGGCATCACTGTGTTTGATTGGCCAGCAAACTCTCCTGACCTAAACCCCATAGAGAATCTATGGAGGATTGTCAAGAGGAAGTTGAGAGACACCAGACCCAACAATGTAGACGAGATGAAGGTCACTATCAAAGTAACCTGGACCTTCATATCACCTCAGCAGTGCCACAGGCTGATCACGTCTATGCCACACCACATTGATTCAATTCAATTCACCTTTATTTATAATGCGCCACATCACAGCAAAAACCGTCTCGTGGTGCTACAGTGCAGAAAAAAAACAAACCCACACAGTCACAGAAAGACCCAGCAATCAGACGATCCCCTATGAGCAAGCACTAAGCAACAGTGGAGAGGAAAAACTCCCATTTGGAAGGAAGAAACCTCTAGCAGAACCGGGTTCAGGGAGGGGCAGTCGTCTGCTGCGACTGGCTGGGGATGAGGGGATAGGGAGGATGGAGAGGACAGACATAAAGAACATAACAGTAAGATGCCAAGTACATTATTGGAGGTCAACCAGCAGTATGGATCAGATAACAATAGAACAAAAGTGGGGTTAAGAGACACAAAGTCCCTCCTTAAACGTAAGCTATATTATAAAGGAAGGATTTTACCCTATTCTTAAAAACAGAGACGGAGTCTGACTCCCGGACCCAGAGTGGTAACTGGTTTCAGAGAGAAGGGGCTTGGTAGCAGAAGGCTCTGCCTCCCACTGTACTTTTGGAGATTCTGGGCACCACAAGTAAGCCAGCATTTTGGGAGCGTAATGCTCTGTTAGGATGGTAAGGTAATATCAGATCTTTTATATACTGGGGGGCCAGATTGTTAAGCTTTGAAAGTAAGAAGAAGGATTTTAAACTTGATTCTAAATTCTATGGGAAGCCAATGAAGGGAGGACAGAACCGGGGAAATATGATCTCTTTTTCTAGAACCAGTTAAAACTCTAGCAGCAGCATTCTGAATCAACTGAAGATTTTTTTAAAGATACTTTAGGACAACCAGATAATAGCGAATTACAATAATCTAATCGAGAGCTGACAAAGGCGTGAATCAGTTTCTCATCATCATTCAGAGACAAGATGCTCCTGATCTTGGCAATATTGCGTAGATGATAGAAGGCAGTCTTAGAAACGGTTTTAATATGTGAATTAAAGGACAAATCTTGATCAAAAATAACTCCAAGGTTCCTCACAGAACTGTTCAGATTGAGAGTGGCAGCATCTAAATTAAGGGCATCATCTGAAAAGGAATTTCTAAGATGTTTTGGGCCAACAAGAATGACTTCAGTCTTATCAGAGTTTAATAGTAAAAAATTGCAAGTCATCCAAGCTTTGATGTCCTTAAGACAGGCATCTAACTTGGCTAATTGATTACAATCATCGGGCTTCATTGACAGGTATAGTTGTCTGTCGTCTGCGTAACAGTGAAAATGTATACAGTGCTTTCTGATGATATTGCCTAACGGGAGCATATATAGACTAAAAAGAGTAGGACCCAACACAGATCCATGTGGAACTCCGTGACTGAGCTTAGAGTTGGAAGAAAATTTATCATTGATATGGACAAATTGAAATCTATCAGATAAATAAGATCTAAACCACTGCAACGGAGTTCCACGAGTCCAACAAAGTGTTCTAATCTATCAAGTAGAATGGCATGATCGATAGTGTCAAAGGCTGCACTGAGATCTAAAAGAACAAGAACAGAGACAAGTCCATTATCGGATGCAGTCAGGAGGTCATTAGAGACCTTCACTAAGGCAGTTTCAGTGCTGTGATGAGCTTTGAACCCAGATTGAAACACTTCAAACAAACCAACTCCCTGCAAATGGTCAAATAATTGCACAGCAACAACTCTTTCCAAGATTTTTGAAATCCATCCATCCATCCATCCATCTTCTATCGCTTTTCCGGAGGTCCAGGTCACGGAGGCAGCAGTTCAAGCAGAGAAGCCCAGACTTCCCTCTCCCCAGCCACCTGCTCCAGCTCTTCAGAGGGGATACCAAGGCGTTCCCAGACCAGCTGGGAGACATAGTCTCTCCACCGAGTCCTGGGTCTGCCCCGGGGTCTCCTCCCAGTGGGACGTACCTGAAACACCTCAAGTGGGAGGCGTCCAGGAGGCATCCTAATCAGATGCCCATACCACCTCAACTGACTCCTTTCAATGTGGAGGAGCAGCGGTTCTACTCTGAGCCTCTCCCGGATGACTGAGCTCCTCACCCTATCTCTGAGGGTGAGTCCAGCAATCCTACGGAGAAAGCTCATTTCAGCCGCTTGTATCCGCGATCTCGTTCTTTCGGTCATTACCCAAAGCTCGTGACCATAGGTGAGAGTAGGAACGTAGATTGACTGGTAAATCGACAGCTTTGTCTTAGAACTAAGCTCCCTCTTCACCACAACAGACCGGTACAACGTCCGCATCACTGCAGATGCTGCTCCAATCCGTCTGTCGATCTCTCGCTCCATTTTCCCCTCACTCGTGAACAAGACCCCAAGATACTTAAACTCCTCCACTTGGGGCAGGAGCCTGTCCCCAACCCGGAGAAGACAATCCACCTTTTTCCGACTGAGGACCATGGACTCGGACTTGGAGGTGCTGATTCTCATCCCAGCCGCTTCACACTCAGCGGCAAACCGTCCCAGCAAGAGCTGTAGGTCATTGCTGGATGAAGCCAACAGGACAACATCATCTGCAAACAACAGAGATGAGATCCTGTGGTCACCAAGCATGACACCCTCCATTCCCTGGCTGCGCCTAGAAATCCTGTCCATAAAAATTATGAACAGGCTCGGTGACAAAGGGCAGCCCTGGCGGAGTCCAACTCTCACTGGGAATGACTCCGACCGAGTGTTGGCAATACGAACCAAACTCTCACAACGGTCGTACAGAGACCGAATAGCTTGTAACAACAAGCCCGATACCCCATACTCCCGAAGCACCCCCCACAAAAATCCACGAGGGACGCGGTCAAATGCCTTCTCCAAGTCCACAAAACACATGTAAACTGGTTGGGCAAACTCCCACGAACCCTCAAGAATTCTCGAGAGGGTAAAGAGCTGGTCCGATGTGCCACGGCCAGGACGAAAACCACATTGCTCCTCCTGAATCCGAGGTTCGACCAACGGCCGGACTCTCCTCTCCAGTACCTTGGCATAGACCTTCCCAGGGAGGCTGAGGAGTGTGATCCCTCTAAAATTGGAGCACACCCTCCGGTCCCCTTTTTTGAAGAGAGGAACCACCACCCTGGTTTGCCATGCCAAAGGCACTGCCCCCGACCTCCACGCAATGTTGCAGAGGCGTGTCAACCATGACAACCCAACAACATCCAGGGCCTTGAGATACTCAGGGCGAATCTCGTCCACCCCCGGGGCCCGGCCACCAAGGAGAATTTTAACCACCTTGGCGACCTCAGCCCCTGTGATAGGCGAGTCATCCCCCTCGTCCCCAAACCCTGCTTCCTCTGTGGAAGGCGTATCAGTGGGATTGAGGAGATCCTCGAAGTATTCCTTCCACCGCCTGACGATATCCCCAGTTGAAGTCAACAGTGTCCCATCCACACCATACACAGTGTGGGCGGGGAGCTGCTTTCCCCTCGATTTTTGAATAAGATTTTTGAAATGAAAGGCAAATTAGAGATTGGTCGATAATTGGCCAAAACTCCAGGATCGAGCGTCGGTTTTTTAAGTTAGGGTTTAATTACAGCAGTTTTAAAAGCCAGTGGAACATAACCCAGAGTTCAAGAAGAATTAATGATAAGAAGAATACAGCTACCAATAATTGGGAAGATAATTTTAAATAACCTGGAAGGAATAGGGTCCAGAAGACAAGATAAAGGCTTAGATGAGGAAATTATTTTATCCAACTCTAAGAGGTCGATTGGAGTAAACTTATCTAAGCAGATATCAATTGAGGGAGTTGCAGTAGTTAATGTACCGTATTTTTTGGACTATAAGAAAACATCTTGTGTGGTACCTGTACCAAAAACTTCCCACCCCAAAGACCTGAACAGCTACAGACCGGTGGCCTTGACGTCCCACTTGATGAAGACCCTGGAGAGACTGCTCCTTGCTCACCTCCGCCCCCTGGTGGAACCAGCGATGGATCCACTCCAGTTCGCCTACCAGCATGGCATTGGGGTGGAGGATGCGGTGATCTTCCTCCTTCACCGTTCTCTGTCCCACCTGGAGAAGCCCGGGAATATGGTGAGGATCATGTTCTTTGACTTCTCCAGTGCTTTCAACACCATCCAACCGATGATCCTGAAGGACAAGCTGCTGCGAGCAGGGATGGACCAGCACCTGTCATCATGGATCCTGGACTACCTCACGAACCGGCCTCAGTTTGTAAGAACCCGGGACTGTGTGTCCGACACGATCATCAGTAGCACGGGGGCCCCCCAGGGAACGGTGCTGGCTCCCTTCCTGTTCACTCTTTATACTGCAGACTTCTCACACAACACAACACACTGCCATCTACAGAAGTTCTCTGATGACTCTGCGATCGTTGGCCTCATCTCCAATGGAGATGAAGCTGAGTACAGAGCGCTTATCCAGGACTTCGTGGACTGGTGCCATCGGAACTGCCTCCAGATCAACGCGAGGAAAACTAAGGAGCTGGTGGTGGACTGCCGCAGGCATGGGCAGCCCCTCACAGCACCAGTAAATATACAGGGAACAGACATCGAGATGGTGACATCCTATAAGTACCTGGGTGTTCATCTGAACAATAAACTAGACTGGTCACACAATACTGACGCACTCTACAAGAAGGGACAGCGCAGGCTGTTCCAGCTGAGGAGACTCAGGTCTTTTGGTGTACAAGGGGCGCTGCTGAAGTCATTCTATGACACGGTGGTGGCATCAGCCATCACTTTTGGAGTCGTCTGCTGGGGCAGTGGCATTACTGCAGCCGATAGGAAGAGACTGAACAAACTGATTAAGAAAGCTAGCTCTGTCCTGGGGCAGCGCCTTGATCCGATGGAGGAGATAGGAGAGAGAAGGACGGTGGCTAAACTGTCATCTCTGCTGGAGTCCGAGTTCCACCCTATGCAGGACATACTGAATGCACTGAGGAGCTCATTTAGCAGCAGACTACATCATCCCAGGTGCACAACCGAGAGGTTTCGTAGGTCCTTCCTACCAACGGCTGTCAGACTGTTCAACCTAAGCAGGGCTGCTCGCAGAGATAGCAAAAAGACGTAACAAACTAATAGTTTTTTGAATGCAAAAGATGCAATAGACTTACACAATGGTCCCCTCCGGCATACAACTAGGAACATACCGGTCGCTATGGAGGGTGAGAATATGTATGGGCACATAATCATACCATGTAGGATAACTAAGTAGACGGTTATGCTGTTTCATCCCATCTAGCAACAATGCTCTGCACTGTGTGTGTTTATATATTTACATATTTATTCCATCTAGCTACAATGCTCCGCACTGTGTTTTTTATATATCTACATATTATTCCATCTAGCTACATTGCTCCGCACTGTGTGTGTTTATATACTTGCATATTTATTCCACCTAGCTGCGATGCTCCGTACTGTGGGTGTTTATATATTTACATATTTATTCCATCTAGCTACAATGCTCTGCACTGTGTGTTCACACTGGCTTTTCCCTGCACTGTGTGTTCATATACTCATATATTTATTCCATCCAGCTACAATGCTCTGCACTGTGTGTCTGTGTGTGTGTGTGTATATATTTATTTTATAGTAATATGTACATATGTATATTAGCCGCTCTTGCTTGCTTGTTTTTTTCTTGCCTTCTGATTGTTGCTCTGAGTGTTGCTATCCCTGTGCTGTTGCAATCCTGGAATTTCCCCGTTGTGGGACTAATAAAGGCTTATCTTATCTTATCTTATAAGGCGCACTTAAAATCCTTTAATTTTCTCAAAAATCGACGGTGCGCTTTATAATCCGGTGTGCCTTATGTATTAATTCTGGTTGTGCTTACTGACCTCGAACCGATTTTATGTGGTACACGGCGCTCAAAAATCTGTCAAAAATGTTTTAGTACGACTTTGGTAAGTTACGAAGCCGAACCGCTTGAGGGATTTTCGGAGCATTACGGTAGTCAGGAGCCTCGCGGAGTAATATGTGCTTCAACATAATGGCTGGATGGCTTTTTCCACAAATCTCCATCCCTATTGATCTGCCACTCCATGCGCGCCCATCTGACCGACACTGTCAAAACCCAAGTGAAGCAAACTAATTCCGAGCTTGCCATCATTCCGGGTGGATTAACCAAAGAACTCCAACCGCTATATTGGTGTCAACAGGTCGTTCAAAGTTAAATTGCTAGCGAGTTACGCCACTATCTGCCAATGGATCGTGGATCAAAACTGCTCCTGTTTAGCTGTAATTAATATTCAAAAATGATATTTTCGGGACGAAAGAATTCAAGCGTCCCGGCATTTGTTTGCATTGTTTACTTCTTGGGGCTGCCGCCGGAAAGCGAGCCATATCGATTACTGAGCGAGTATCCTGGTGATGTAAACAGCCACGGACCAAAAACGTACATTTGCTCATGGAGCAGGTCATTCACACTGGCAGACAATCGCGCTATATGTGACTATAATGACTATATATAGAATTTTCTTTCCATGCACACAAAAAAAATAAATAAATAAAATTCCCAGATCCGACTACCTCGCGATACCCAGAAGCCGATGGTGTATAGAACACGTATATTAGGATTTGTATGTGAAATTTCGGCATCGAAACTGCTCCCATTTAGCTGTAAACGGGAGCAGTAAATACGTCTATAAATACGTCTCCGGCAGAGAGTGAGCCGTATCGGTATCGTACTCGGTATCGAGTACCGAGCGATATTCTGGCCAATATGGCGATGTAAACAGCCACGGACTAAAAACGTTCCGCCTGCTCATGGTCCCGTTTAGCTGTAAACGGGAGCAGTAAATACGGCTGTAAATATATCATACTCTGTATCCGTTTACAGCTAAACGGATACGTTTAGCGGAACGTTTACAGCTAAACGTTCCGCCTGCTCATGGTCCCATTTAGCTGTAAACGGGAGCAGTAAATACGGCTGTAAATACGTATTTACGGCTGTAAATATGGCTCGCTGTCTGCCGGAGAGCGAGCCGTATTGAGTACCGAGCGATATTCTGGCCAATATAGCGATGTAAACAGCCACTGGACTAAAAACGTTCCGCCTGCTCATGGAGCAGGTCATTCAACACTCGCAGACAATCGCGCTATATGTGTCTATAATGACTATAGAGAGGATTTTCTCTCCATGCACGCAAAATTTTTTTTTTCCCCGGCTCCGACTACCTCGCTTTAATACGCCTTATAATCCGGTGTGCCTTATGTATGAAATTAGACCATCAAATAGACCGTTCATTGATAGTGCGCCTTATAATCCGGTTAGATAGATAGATAGATTTGTTTATTTGACAGGGACAGTGCAATAAACAGACAATTAATCAATGACAATCAATCTGATGTGTTGCACTGTTGCACAGAGTGTATAGCTATTAGCTAATTTGCAACTCTTGTCCCTGGATGGGCTTTAGAAAGGAGAAACAAAAAAAAAGGAAAGAAAAGAAAAGAAAAGGAATACATAATAACCACATACATCAGTGCAAAAAAACATAAATACATTATAAATACACAATTATAAATATTATAAATACACAAATATAACAACCTGACACATATTTGCCTATTTCAGGCCTCCCTCCCTTCGTCACTCACTATAAACAAACACATTCATTCCTTCCCTTCATTCACTCTCACCCTGCAGACAATCATTTCATACATGGGTACATTCTTGTTTATTTTTCAGCCAGTTTTTAACCTTTTTAGTGAATGTTTTAAAGTCCGTTATTATTTTAATTTCATTTGGCATTGTGTTCCAGATGTGACTGCTCTTTATAGAGAAAGCTGTTTGTCCAAATGTGGTTCTGCGGTGGAATATTTTACAGTTATTGTTAACAGAACTCCTGGTGGCTCTGCTGCTGTCCTGTCTTTGGATGAAACCAGCAAGTGGCTCAGGTGCTGATTTATGGAAACATTTGAAAGTTAATTTCAGTAAACAGAGGTCAATGAAACTCTCAAAACTCAATAGGTTGTATTTTTTTAAAATATTACAGTGATGCCACCTAATGGGCTTTTTGTCCAAGATTTTTAGGGTTTGATTATATAATGAACCTATATGTCTTATTGTGGAAGGAGCTGCTTGAGCCCAGACTGTCAAACAGTATGATATATGAGAAAAAACCATAGAATGCATATACAGTACAGCAGGTTCGTAAGGTATGTAATATCTAATTAATTTAAAGCAGTTCAGATTTTTTTTTACTGTTTTTGAAATTTTCTTTATATGAAGATTAAATTTGAGTTGAGGATCTAGTACAACGCCAAGGTATTTGAATTCTGTAACTAGACTGATGTCATGATCATGTATATTAACTTTAAAACATTTCAGGTTATATTTTTTTGTTTGAAAAGCACATTGAAACTGTTTTCTGAAGGCTCAACAATAGATGGTTCTGGAGGAGCCACTCTTGGACATCAACCATACTTGTAGACAGTACATCTGCAGCCTGTGCTGGAGTCTTGGCAGCTGTGTAAATAACTGCATCATCTGCATAAAGTTGGCATGTTGCAGCAGAGCAGTGTAGCGGCAAGTCATTAATAAAAATGCTGAAAAGTAAAGGACCAAGAATGGACCCTTGTGGGATACCCATACGGTTGTTTAAAAGTGAGGATTTATCCTGGTGAACTTTTACACACCTTATAGTCCCAAAGGTGCGCCTATAAGGTGCGCCTTATAGTCCCAAAAATACGGCACTAGAGTTTACGGTAGGAAGAATCTGACTGATTTCATCTCTAATAGATAAAATTTTAAGATTGAAATAGTTCAGAAAGTCCTGACTAGAAAGCTCAGGGGGGATGCGAGGATTGACCGAGTCCTGGCTCTTTGTAAGCCTGGCTATAATGTTGAAGAGAAATCTGGGGTTGTTCTTGTTTGCTTCTATTAATGCAGAATAATAGCTTGATCTAGCTTTTCTAAGAGATTTTTTATAGATTAAGAAATGATTTCTCCACGCTAAGTAGAATTCATCTGAATTAGTTGAACGCCATTTCCTTTCCAATTGACGAGTTTTCCGTTTTAAGCCACGAGTTTCTGAGTTAAACCAAGGGGTAAGAAATCTCTGGGTGGACTTTTTCTTTTTTAAAGGGGCTACCAAATCTAGAGTCCGATGCAGAGAGGCAGTAACACCATCAACCATGCTATCAATCACGAATAGAGCAGACTCTCAATCATTTATTTCTGGTGATTCTGTTGTGTTGACCCATGGCATAGAGGAGACAGTCTGCAAAAATTTAGCAACAACATCATCAGAAAGACATCTGCTGTAGTAGTATTTTTCTTTAGGAAATAAGTGATCAGGGATAATGAAATCAAAAATTAACAGACAATGTTCAGACAGTACAGGATTATGAGGAGACACTACCAGATTTTCGATATCTATACCATAAGTCAAAACAAGGTCCAATGTATGGTGGAAATAATGGGTAGAATTTTTTACATTTTGGGAAAACCCCATTGAGTCTAAAATTGAATTAAAAGCCTTATTAAGACAGTCACTCTCAACATCAGCATGTATATTAAAGTCCCCTACAATAATTATTCTGTCGGTTTTCAGCACTAAATCAGCTAAAAATTTGGCAAATTACGATAGAAACTCTGAATAGGCCGTGGGAGGACGATAGACTATGGCAAAGAGAATTGGGTTCAAGCCAAGATTGCCAACAGGTTCCACACTGAGGACCAAACCTTCAAAGGAATTAAAACATAATTTCTGCTTAACATTTACTAGTAATTTAGAATGGAAAATTGCCGCCACTCCACCACCACGACCAGAACCTCTGGGGTTATGACAGTTTAAATACCCAGAGGGAGTTGATTCATTCAGACCAACATAATCATCTTGCTCGAGCCAGGTCTCTGTGAGGGATAGTAGATCGATCTGGTGATCGATTAATAGATCAGTAATTAATCCAAAAGGAGCCCTGACCAAGTATTGAGTGTGTACATGGACATACTTTTCAGACGGATGTAATATTCTAATTTTTTGAGAAACTGAATTTGGGGTTTTCGTGGGCTGTAAGCCATAATCATCAAAATTAAAATGAATAAACAATTGAAATATATCACTCTCTGTGTAATGAATCTATATAATATATGGGTTTCACTTTCTGAAATGACTGACAAAAAATATTGAACTTTTTCATGATATTCTAATTTTTTGAGATGTGCCTGTAAAGCTAGGTCCACCAGCCCTGGTATACAGGTTCACCTTGGGATCATTGACTTCTGACTATGGGTTTGGCATCAAAGGTCAAATTTAACATTGTTTATGCCCTATTACTGTACAATGAGTAAAGCTAGGGTCACCAACCTTGGTGCACAGGTTCACCCTGTGACCCTGAAGGGTGACTATGGATTTGGGATTGCACGGTCAACATCAAAATGGCTTACAAACTATGTCTCAACAACAAAGAAAGCTAGGGTCACCAAACCTGGTACACAGGTTCACTCTGAGGCCATGACCTCTGACTACAGGTTTGGGGTCAAAAGGTCAAAGGTCAAGGTTTGCACTCCCAATACCCTCTTGTAAAGCTCTCCTGGGTCACCAAACTTGCTACACAGGTTCATCTTTGAATCCTACCCTACAACTATGGTTTGTATACTTTGTTGTATATTCATGGATGATGGGTTCATCATAATTTAGTTCTGCCACAGTAATTTTATTGAAAAGTTGAAAACTGCTCTCTGCCATTAAGTATTGGGATCTTCAAAGAAAACGGAGGTGGGCGATATTGCACTTGCCTCAGTGCGCTGGTTGCAAATGTTTTAAATATGGTACCAGGGTTTGATATATACTGATAATGTGCATATTGCTATTTGACTCTGATCGGATGATTTTTGCAGGAATTATAGACCTTGAAGTCAAGGTCAGAGGTCAGCTTTTCTCAAAGTCTTGTAAACACATTAACTACTGAAAGAAATGATGTAGGCTTTTCAAATCCATACCACAGTTGCATCTAAGGCAAATCTTGGACGATTTACACCCTGATGTGGTTATGGGTTTGGAGCCAAAAGATCAAAGTTAATATTCCATTTGTACTATTACTATAGAACTGTGATGATGGGTTTGGGGTCAGAAGGTCAGAGGTTAAGTTTGGTCACCAAACTTGCTACACAAGTTCACCTTGGGATTCTGACGTACAACTGTGGGTTGTCTTAAATTATTTTTGTTGTATATCCATGGATGATAGACTTATCATAATTTGGTTCTGCCCCAATAGCTATATAGAAAAGTTGAAAACTGCTCTCGGATCTTCACAGAAAACTGATGAGAGGGATATTGCACTCGCCTCAGAGTGGTCTTGTTATTCATAAAGAGACTACCTTTATTGGACCATTAACCTTAAAAGGAGAGAAACATTCTTAGTAAACCTGAGCAGGTCTTTCAAAACATCTGACTTTACAGTTTAAGATGCACTACTGATAAAAATTTAAATTAATTGATCTGTGAAAGTTAAGATGCTTGGATTTTTTGCACTGCCACATGTCATCAATCCCACCAATACTTATGGTAAAGCAAAAACAGCTGCCATTTAAAATCTAATTTTCTTTCATTTCTAGGTGACACAGGAGATTTCTGATCCAAGCAGAGTCTTCCGCCTTCTGGGTTCTGACAGGTTGGTACATATTTATATAATCAAGTATGAAGAACCAAATGCCAAAGTGCATTTTTATGTAATTATTTGATGTTTCTTATCATGAGTCATTATCTCATGGTCCCCAATATTGTTATAAAAGCTTAACTCCACAACCCCAGTGAAATGTGAGCCTCTGAATTATAACCACCTCCCTCAGGTCTCTGTTTTTCCCATTACCAGGAAACCACCAAACAACCTGCTCACCGCTTGTTTTGATCCCACAGCTCTCATTTGTGACTTTGCTGCTCTCTCTAGTCATTTGAGATTTCCATATTTCCCATTATAAACATAGTGTTATACAGTCGTGGATGTTGTTATTAAATGGGGTCAGTATTTAAATAATGAGGTCAGCGTGTAATTACTGTGAGTCAAAAGTTTACTGCCAGATTAGACAAAGACAAGCCTGAGTTTTTTAAAATAAGGAATAAGAATTTTTTTCAACACTTACAGTACCCACAAAAAGTTTGGGATATTTGACTTTCAGGTGAAATTCATGGAAAATGTAAAAAGTTCACGCTACAGTGATGTTATATCAAGAAAGTAGAGCATTTAAGTAGAAACATGCTTTCCTCATCTCAAACAATTTATTGAAACAAAAGCCAACAACAGTGGTGGGTATACCACAACAAAAAATGTCTGTCTCAGTAACTTGTCATGTGCCCTTGAGCATCAACTACAGCTTGACAGCAACATGTCATGCTGTTCATAAGCCGACTTATTGTCTGCTGAGGCATGGCATTCCACTCTTCTTGAAGGGTGTCCCTCAGGTCATTGAGGTTGTGGGGTGCAGGGTTACGAGCCTCTACACAGCAACTTAGCTGATCCCATTGGTTTTCTATGGGATTCAGGTCTGGAGAAAGTGCAGGCCACTCCATTTGAGGTACCCCAGCCTCCAGCAGTCGTTCCCTAATGATGCGACCTTGATGAGCTGGAGCATTGTCATCCATGAAGATGAAATTAGGCCTGTGTTATTCATGCAGGGGCACAATGACTGGATTAATGATGTTATTCAGGTAGTATTGGCTTGTCACTGTACTATTCACAAGGTGTAGGGCAGTTCTGTGTAGACTAGACACATCTGCCCAGACTGTAACACCACCACCAAAGGCTGATCTGGTGACAACAGTGGCTGATGCATAGCGCTCTCCTTGACATCTCCAACATCGTTGGCCGCCATCTTTTCTGCTCAACGTGAATCAACTTTCATCAGAGGTGGAGCTGCGTGGTATTCGTCATCCAGTTTCACAGGGCACTGTTCACAATGAACCAGTCATCAGCGTGGGATGTGGCCAAAGGACGTCCACTTCTATGCCTTTCTGTGTCTCTTCCTGTCTCTCTGTTGCAACTTGCTGATGACACTCTAAGGTTACTTCCCTTTGAGAACATCCTGTTTGAAACCTTGCAGTGGCAAGGTACTGTTGATCAATTGTTAGGTGTCGTCTTGGCCTCATGATGCCAAAATGTGAACAGCATGATGAAGAGCACTGCTTAAATACCAATTCTAATTGAACCAGAATATTTATTGGTCGATTCATGGATCAAAGACCTGTTGTGAATTTTGCCGTTAAGCATCTTGTTGGAGAACAGCGAGTTATGCAAAAAGTATTGAACATTGAACAGCTGGACATGTGCATTCAAAAGGTTAGGGAAGGTCAAATTAAGTTCACCTGTAAAGGTTATAGTGCATTTTAGGTGCATCCTGAAATTTCACCCGAAAGCCGATTATCCCTAACTTTTTGTGAGTAGTGTATGTTCATGTAGTTATATGTTTTTACACCTGATAGACAAAGCGGGATGTGATTTTACCTCTCAGAACAGAGCATGCTCTGTAAGGGTGGATCTCCCAGCAGCGCCGCTTTGGTCAGTGGTGGCAACTGAGTGAATCCTCTCTCTACTGCCCAACCCCTCATGTTTAATTCACCGCTGCCTGGGCACTGTGAGCCTGGTTTTAGTGTCTCTCCACGCCTCTGTAATTTCATCGGATGGAACGGACAGTATAGACTGTAGCATCCCTGCTCACCTGTCACTGCCGAGACAGGTGGCATCTGAAGATGGATGCAGTACCATTGCGATCTGACTGTCACTTATTTAGCATGCACGACTCTGTCAGAACACTGATCGATGCACATGAAGGGCATCATAACAGTGCTGTAACCTCAGTTTATTTTATTAGCAACATTGCAATGTATTTACATCACAAATCCATCATGTGTTAAGCTCAGCTTTCTGTATTATAGACAGCTACTTTAGTCTGGTTTATTTATTTTGTGAAGTTATCATGACCAAATATTAGCAAGAGGAGAAAAGGACAAAGTTAAAACTGCGCTACTCTGAGTTTAAGTTAGAAACTTCCTCGAGTGTAGAAACAAAGGTTACAACCAAGTAAAACTGCAGCTCAAGCAAGTGATCTGATTATTCTGCAGCAGGGGTGTCCAATTCATGTGTCATGGAGGGCTAAGACCCTTCAGGCTTTACCTCCAACAGCAGATTTCACTGAACTTCTTCCCACTGATTGCTGATCAGTGAAAACACCTGCTGAAGAGACTGGGTAGAAGAGAAAACCTGCAGGGTCTTGGCCTTCCATGGCACATGACTGGACACCCCTGTTCTGCAGGATTCTGCTAGTTGTGTGTTGAAAATTACTGTGTATTAGATAATGTTCATTTGTGAGAAGGAGCCAGCAGATGAGTAGAATCATCCCTCTATCTCAAAACTTAAGCCTCTTTCACAATGACCAGAAAAAACCCTCAACTCCTGACTTTTGTCTGCAGTGGGTCACCATTCATACAGTATTAAGTCCCTTGTCTAATGACTCTGCAATAGTCACAGGTCAGTGTTGGCTTCACTTCTGATCAGCAACGACATGAACTACATCTGCATGATTTGAGACAAATGTGATTGCAAATATAGCTCTAGATATGATGATTTGCAATGCGATTTTGCAATTTTTCCACATTTTTTTAACAGATAGTTTTATGAGTTGTGTTTATCATTACCTCCGCCAAGGAGGTTATGTTTTCATCAGCGTTGGTTTGTCTGTCTGTCTGTTTGTTAGCAAGATAACTCAAAAAGTTATGGACAGATTTTCATGAAATTTTCAGAGATTGTCACAAATGGGGTATCCTACAGATGATTACATTTTGGTGGTGATCCAGATCACCGTCTGGGAAAAAAAACAAAAAACAAAACAAGCATCACAGTATAGCTAATATATGCCACTTGCGAATGGCATTTTTTTCATGGTCAAGGAATCTATAAAGTTAGACAAAATAAATGTAGGATTAATATTTATGATGTTAAACACTGTATGGGGGGAACTGTGGCGCTTGGCGGAGATCTGCGCTCTCCGAGTGCTTTTCTAGTTTGTTATGTAATTGCAGGGAGTAGCATTGCAATTGCAGTTTGATGAACTGCGCAATGCAAATGTGAACAGCACACCTGCGTAAACAAGCAAATTTACACAAACGATGTAGGCACCATGGCTGTAACGGAGAACCAGAACAATCGAGCCTGAGAAGCAAACATTGTTTGCTGGCCGGAGTCTGCTCACAGTGGGAAGAGAGTTGTTGGTTGGTTGCCAGTGTTTAAAAACTCCAGATGTACTCAAGAATTTCGGTGTGAAAGCAGGTTAATGTCATTTAAAACATGTGGCTCATTGTGGAACAGCAGGTGGTGGCAGTAAACTTAAGCTATTAAGGCAAGATGACAGTGAGACTTGCTGGTTATTGGTAACACAATTGCTGTATACAGTGTAAGATATGCTCTAAACAAATTTGTTTTTAATTTAACTTTTATCTGCTGATTGCAAACATTGGTTGAACAGTTTGGTTTTCCTAATTGCCTGTCCTGTGCCTGTTTTACAGAGTGGTGGTTTTAGAGAGCCGACCGACAGACAACCCCACAGCCCTGAGCAATCTTTACATTTTAGCAGGTCACGAGAACAGTTACTGAGCCACACAGACTGGATGTATCATTGAAAAGCAGATGAGACTACTCAGTTTTGGGAGAACCCATCAGACTCTAACTTAAGGGAAACTAAATGTCTGGTTGGAAACCATTTTGGGGATCTTTTTTTTCCCCCCCTGATCACAGGATTTGCTGGTCAGTAAATGAGGAGCCACTTGAACCTGGATTCACAAGTAGCCTTAACACCAGCATGACATTGAGTGTAGCTCATCTCACCAAATAGTGAGGAAGTGATTACGAGCAGGAAGTGGAGAAACCATGAAAGCTGAAATGAACATTGTTACATTTTCTCACTCTTCTGTGCTGTGGACTTGATTACAAGCAACATATCTAGAGGTATTATTGGAAAAAAGTGCCATTAAAACTCACAATTGTGACTGTATTAGGAAACAGTGGGAGATTTATTGTCATTGTGTCACTCATAATCACTGTCAGTGACAAACGTTCATCTGCTTGAGAGATTTTACAAACTCTGTAGTCAACCTAATAGATCCCCTGAAAATAAACCCATGAGCCCTATGGGTTGTCTGAGTAATATTTATTGACCTCATGTTTGATTAATTCGCTGTGACAGAGGGGTCTGCTGTGTGAGCATAACTACCTAATTACCAGTTTCTGTGTAGCTTTGGGTTATTTTTACTACTATGTAATATAGTTGCATCTCCTGCTCAGCTGCATTTTTACAAGTTGGATGTAATGTACATGTTGTATTTCCTTCTTTACCCTCCTCTTTTATAGACCTTCTCATTATTTGCACCGTGTAAGCACTTTTGTACATTTTTATTTAAAATAAAATGACAAAATGAGGGAAATGCAACGTTTTATTAACACCTCTGTGTTCCCTTTGCAAAAGTTTTAATGTGTACTGTTTTATAATAAAAAAAATTGACTCGACTGAAGCTTGTTTTCATTTTTGGTGTTGTGGGAGTGGTGTCAGAAGAAGGATGATAGTTGCTACCATGGGTGGAACAGGTAGGAGCTGGAATTACTTTCCATTATTCTGTTTAATCTCTTCTGTCATACATGAGTGACCTGCACTAATTGGTCTCACTGAGATGATTTTCCAGTTTACAGCTCACTGTCACATGGTAAATGTCAAGCTGTGCCCCTTTGGGATGACTTAGGGATACTGTAATGTATACAAATTTAATCAGCTGTTCACTGAAGTAGTTAATGTATTTTGGCATTTTGTTATAGTTCTTTTTTTTTTTTTTTTTTGTTTTTTTGTACTTTCAGTCCCTCAGGTGTGAAAATACTGAGGAGTTATTTCCCCTTTTCTAGAGGTGGAGTCTGCTGTTCCCATGGGAACCAGGGGGAAAAGACAGAAATGTGTGAAGCTGCTCTGCTCAAGAGGGTCTGTGACTGGAACCGGAAGTCAGGTGATTCCCCCCCCCCATCAAAATGAATGGGTTTACTCTCGTAGAGACGTTAGCTTTATCACCCAAATAGATGGCATAATGGTTGTACAGTCTAAAATGTCATGTCTAAAGTACACGACAATATTTATAACATGTATGTATGTATATATATATATATATATATATATATACAGTATATATATGCTGTATATATATATATATATATATACAGTGGTGTGAAAAAGTGTTTGCCCCCTTCCTGATATCTCATTTTTTTGTATGTCATACTTAAATGTTTCAGATCATCAAACAAATTTAAATATTAGACAAAGATAACAGAAGTAAACACAAAATGTAGTTTTTAAATGAAGGTGTTTATTATTAAGTGAAAATAAAATCCAAACTTACATGTCCCTGTGTGAAAAAGTGATTGCCCCCCCCCCCCCAACCTAATAACTGGTTGGGCCACCCTTAGCAGCAACAACTGCAATCAAGCATTTGCGATAACTGGCAATGATTCTTTTACAGCGCTGTGGAGGAATTTTGGCCCACTCATCTTTGCAGAATTGTTGTAATTCAGCCACATTGGAGGGTTTTTGAGCATCATCATGTAGCGGTCCAAGGGGTCGGGGCACACTGAACAACTTGCTGCCACACCGTGCGATTTTCCATGGCTGTTGCAAATTATATCCCTAAATCCCTCTACAGTACCTTCGGGAATGTAAGTTTCTGGGACTGGACTGGACTGGACCAGTAGGCTTTCAAAGGAGCAGGGAGTGTATAATCTCCGCGATGGCAATGGCCAGCAAATCTGAGTCTCCATTTGGTGAACCTCTGAGAGAGGGGCGGGATGTCATTATATATTCACTCGAGAGTGGTGTGCTCGGACCAATGGATGTTTTGTATATGCCTCAGTAAGTTTGTATATGTCCCGTCCAGTCGTTTTTCTTGACATGCAGAGTCCACGTCTCTGAGCCATAGCGCAAAATTGGCTCTATCAGCGTCCTGAATACGTGAATTTTCTTTTCGTTGTTGAGAGAGACAAATTTCTCTCCATTGCAATTTGTTTTTTGGCTGAATGTGAATGGTACGTCCTCTGGGCCAATTTGTGCGTTAAAATCTCCCAACACAACCCAAGAGGTTGTGAGCTGGAACATTTTCGGTGACACTTTTTAAATCTTCATAAAATTGATCTACAGCCAGTTCAAAGCTGACATTAGTTGGACTATAACATGCTATAGCAGTGGTGTGAACGTGTGGCAAGAGAAGGCGAGGCAAAATCTTCTTTTCAATTAATCCAATTTATTTTCACTTACAAGTAATCTCCAGTTTCTCAGGAAAAATCATCTGACATGGTCTTTCCAAACAAAAATGTACTTCCTCAGCCAAGAAGCATATCAAGCAATAAAGCACTTTGCAATCAGCAATACAATGCCATGCAATCCAATATCATCAAATACCACATCTCACTCAATATCTCACACCTGTTATATAATGGACGAGATAATTAGAGGTGATTAGCCCCTACCATAGTCCCAGGTAAAACAGTCATCATTCCTATTCTAAACACATACCCACTAACATCTAAAATACATAAATACTTTCCCCAAACATACACAATATAAATATAAATAACACTGTGGCACATATGTTGGGCTCACATTTTCCACAAAGGTATGACTGCATGTTTATTGGAGGCTTCACGTCTCAAAGGACAAAAGGCTCGAATCTGCAGAAGATGACGAGAAGGTGTGAGATTTGGCCTTTGTCTCGGAGAAGATGCCCCAGAGAGATCTCCTGTTCATCAATGAATAAGAGACAATGGTGAAAGTTCAAAGGGTTGCATTGTGACTGTATGTTTACTGAAGCACCATGTGACTTGAGTTCTGATGCTGGAAACATATAAAGAGGTGATGTGATATAGTTCTTTCTCTTCTTCCTGCTTTGAGAATGCTAGAGTATGTGTTCTGTCAATAAAGCTGAACCTGAGAAATAAAACTCAGCCTCATCATTGAACACATCCTCTACACTGGTGACCTACGACAAAGAATGAGCAGACAGAATTCTCCTGAGCGGGGCTCAGCGGAAGCCAGCCTGATGGCCGCCTCCACACTCCGGCTGCCCGATTTCTGGCAGCACAGCCCGCGCTCATGGTTTAGCGCGGTCGAGGCGCTGTTCAACCTCCGGAGAATCTCAAACGACGACACAAGATTCTACCATGTGGTAGCGAAGCTGGACAGCCACACGGTCCAGAGGGTGGAAGATCTGGTTAATCATCCACCGGACTGCGACAAGTACAGCGCATTGAAGGACGCGCTGATCAGCCATTTCACCCCTTCGGTCCAACAGCGAGCAGAGGGGCTCCTAACGTTGACGGAGTCGGAGAACGACAGACCTGCGGACCTGATGGTGAAGATGCTGAGGTTGAAAGACTCCGAGGATGGCGAATTTATTTTCGCCCACCTTTTCCTCCGGACCCTGCCGCCAGCAGTGAGAGTAGCCCTGGCAGAGTCGCCCCGATTGGCCAGGCGAGACTACCATGGGCTGAGCAAGGAGGCGCAGCAGCTTGTCGACGCCCACAAGCGGAGCGCGGTTTCGGCCGCGGCAGCTAGCCCAGGAACGACGTCTGGAGACGGCTTGGAGCCAGTGGTCGCGGCGCCAGATGCACGGACGACGGCGGCGACGGGGACCAGGCGGCGCGGAGCGGATGACAGCCTGTGCTTCTACCATCACCGTTTTGCAGAGAGAGCACACAGGTGCGTCCCACCGTGCCACTTCAAGCGCTCGGGAAACGCCAAGACCGAGGGCTGGTAGCAGCTGCGACCCTCGGCGAGGAGAACAAGCTGCTTTACCTGACGGATGCACACTCGGGGAAACAATTCCTCGTGGACACGGGCTCCCAGCTGAGTTTCGTCACACCCACCTACGCGGAACGGCTGATGCCGTCTAAAGCTCCCTGGGTGTCGGTGTCAGCAGCGAACGTCTCAACGATTAAAACTTTCAGTGAGAGGACTATGCTCCTGTCCTTACAAGGCCGTTCATTTGAGTGGACTTTTATTGTAGCAGCAGTCAGTTTCAACATGTTAGGGGCTGATTTTTTGCGCTCACATGGTTTATTGGTTGACCTTGCTAATAGACGTTTGGTTAATGCACTGTCTTTCCATTCTATTCCCTGCACAGCTCGGGTGGCCCCGCCGACTGCACATGCCAGCGTCACAGCTGCGGGTGGTAAGTTTCACGCATTGCTCGCTCAGTTCCCAGCACTCACAGTCCCCACGTTTTCGGTGACGGTGGCTAAGCATGGGGTGGAACATTTTATCACCACCACCGGGCCGCCCGTTTTTGCAAAAGCTCGGCGCTTGGACTCAGCTAAACTGGCCATCGCGCGCGAGGAGTTCGCCAACCTGGAAAAACTGGGCATTATTAGATGCTCCAAAAGCCCCTGGGCTTCGCCGCTACACATGGTCCCAAAAGCTGATGGCTCGTGGCGACCTTGCGGCGATTTCCGCAGGTTGAACAACGTTTCAGCACACGACCGCTACCCGATTCCGCACATTCAGGATTTCTCAGTTCATTTGGCGGGGGCGCGCATTTTTTCTAAAATAGACTTGGTGCGCGGTTACCACCAAGTTCCAGTGCACGCTCAGGATATACCCAAAACAGCGGTTATAACTCCTTTCGGCCTTTTTGAGTTTTTGCGCATGCCATTTGGTCTCAAGGGGGCCACACAGACTTTCCAACGCATGATGGATGCAGTTTTTTTTTTTTTTTTTTATTTAAGTTTTTGTAAAGGGTATACAGGTCATTACAGCATTGCATTGTTTACATTTTCATCACATGTTCCCTTATTTTTTGCTATTTGACAACATTGGTAGGATAGTTATTACAACACCCCCCCCCTTTTTTTTTTTGAAGTGAAAGAAAAAGTGAAATTAAGGAGAATTAAATAAAAACAAAAAAAACCCCAAACGAATAAACAAACAAATAGAACAGCAAAAAACAAACAAACAGAAAATTAAGTAATTAAAAGTAAAAGAGCAACTGAGTAGCGTTGGAACAAAGAGCGGGACCATTATTGAAATGGTATTTGTCAAAGATTAAATCTAATGGAAGACACATAAGCGATCCAGGGTTGCCAAAAGTTCAAGAACCCATCCATGTCCTGTCTCAGTGCAAATGTCAACTTTTCCATCGAGTAAATGTCTTGAATCACGTTAATCCAATCTTCAGGTGTAGGACAGTCCTTCAGCATCCATTTTTTAGTTAGGGCTTTTTTACTTGCCAATATTAAAACATTGAATAAGTATTTATCTCCTCGTCTTTCCAGTGAGTCCGGTAGTAAACCCAAATACAAAGTTACAAAAGAAAAAGGAACTGTTATTTTGAATATTTTCCCCAATATTGTCTGTACGTTGGTCCAATATTGGTGGATAACTGGGCATGACCAAAACACATGAAAATGATTTGCAGTCTTTTCACCACACAAGCGCCAACAGTTCAACCCCTTATGGGTAAATTTGTTTTGTGCAGGTGTAATGAAAAATCTTACCAAGTTTTTCCATCCAAATTCTCTCCACTGCAGGGATGAGGTACTTTTCCATTGCTGTTTATTTAGCTTTTCCCATATTTCCAATTGTAAAGTGAAATTCCCCTCTTTTTCCCATCTCTCTTTTATATAAGATGTGTTGTCTCCTTTTAAGTCTTGAAGACCTTGGTATATTTTAGAAATGTATCTGATCCCTGGGATCCCTTTATATGCCATTAAGAAGACCTTCAGAACACCTGACTGGGCCCTTTCCAAATCCTCCTTTTTAAGTATATTGTTTATGTGGTGTCTAAGCTGAAAGAACCTGTAAAGATCTTGATTTATTAGACCTTGTTTTTTCAAATCTTCAAAACTTCTTAAAGTTTGCCCCTTAAAAAAATCGTAATATTTTATCAGCCCTTTCTCTTTCCACTCTTTAAATCTAGTGTCTGTTTTATTGGGGGTAAAGTCTTGATCATAGGCAATCCATTGCAGAAGTCGATAGGGCTCTTTAGCTTGATTCTCTCTGACTATCTTAAACCAAATTTTTAGCGGGGTCTCTATCCACGGGTTAGTGTTATTCAAGAGTTTAGTTAAGGCATTGTTCCCTATTATCGCCTGTAGGGGGATGTCACTTGTTATTTGGCATTCCATCTCCTTCCATTGTGCAGTGTAGACTGGGTTACATATCTCTACTAAAGTTTTAATTTGTGCAGCTATAAAATAGTCCCTGATATTTGGCAGCGTGAGCCCACCTTTGTCTTTGTTTAGCTGTAGGGTTCTATATCTGATTCTAGGTCTCTTACCCTGCCATATGAATCTTGAGATCCTTCTGTCCAGCTCCTGCCATGTTTTTTTGGGAGGTTCTACCGGTATTGTTTGGAAAAGGTATAGAAGACGTGGAAGTATATTCATTTTGACTGCTTCAATTCTTTGTGCAGTACCTAAGAATGGTATCATATTCGATCTTGCTAGGTCAGATTTTATTTTTGTCACCAGTGGATCATAGTTTAGTGTTATAATTTTGTCGAGTTGTTTCGGGATATTGACCCCCAGATATTTCATAGATTCCAACTCCCAGTTAGTTTTGAGTTCATTTAGTGAAAAATGATTTGGGTCATAGTTGAATGTTAAGACTTGGGTTTTATGCATGTTTAATTTGTACCCCGATAAATCTCCATAGTCTGAAAAAACTGAGATTAGTTCTGGTAGAGAAGTGTCTGGCTGCCCTAGGTATATTAAAATGTCATCAGCAAAGAGTGCTATTTTATGTTCCTTCTGACCAAGTGTAATACCTTGAATTTCTTGATTCTGTCTTATCCATTGGCTCAGAGGTTCTATGAAGATTGCAAAGAGCAGTGGAGACAGGGGGCAGCCTTGACGACATCCTCTTTCCAGCTCAAAAGATGATGATAAATTACCGTTAATCCTTATTTTAGCTGTTGGTTTTTTATATAATGCCTGTATAGTTCTAATGAAGTTGTTATGAAAATTGAAACTGGATAAGATTCTATATAGGAAAGACCAGTCAACCGAATCGAATGCTTTTTCAGCATCTAATCCCAATATGACTGCATTTAAGTTATATTTTTTTATATGATGAATTATGTGTAAAGTGCGTCGAATGTTGTCTTGTGTCTGTCTTTGTCTTATAAAACCTGTTTGGTCTAAGTGAATTAAGTCTGTCAGTAGGTTTTCTATCCTTTTGGCAAGGATAGTGGTAAAAAGCTTATAGTCCTGATTTAATACACTGATTGGTCTGTAGTTGGAGCATTCTAGTTTATCCTTTTCAGGTTTAGGTATAACTGCAATGACCCCTTCTCTCCAGGAGGGGGGGATTTCCCCTGTGTGGAGGACGTAGTTAAATGTTTTCAGGAGGAGAGGAGATAGTTGCGGTTTAAAGGTTTTGTACCACTCTGCTGTATAGCCATCTGCTCCTGGGGATTTGTTAGCTTTAAGTTTCATAATTGCTTTTTCCAATTCTTTAGGTTGTATTTCTGACAGTAGGGTTTTATTTTGTGATTCCGTAAGTTGGGGAAGGTTTAATGTGTTTTGTAATGTCTCGGATGCGTTTTTATGTTTTTTGTGGGAGTATAAGTTCTTGTAGTAATTCTCGAAGCTTTTAAGAATATCCTGAATTCTGAATTTTATTTCCTTTGATACTGGGTCTCTGATTTTGTAGATTGCTCTTTCCGTTTGTTGTTTCCTCAATTTATAGGCTAGTAATTTTGCCGATTTACTGCCTGTTTCATAGTGTTTTTGTTTCAGAAATGTAAGTTTCTTCTGGATTTCTATTGTGTAGATCTCGTTTATTTGATTTTTAATTTCTTTAATCTTGAGCGAGCCGTTAGAATGAGTGTTGTCTTTGTGCTCTTTTTCTAGGTTCTTGAGTTCTGACTCTAGTGTGATTAGTTTTTCTTGTCTCAGTTTCTTTTGGGTTGCCAGTTTTGCAATAATTTTTCCCCTTATTACAGCTTTGCACGCATCCCACAGTATTAAAGGAGATACTTCTCCATTATCGTTTTCTTCCAAATATCTGAGAATATCTGATTCCAATTCATCTTTCAGTGGTCCTTTCAGGACACTTGAATTCAACCTCCAGGAAAATGTATTATTTGTGTATTTTTGGATGTTTAAGTCCATATAGATCGGACTGTGGTCGGAGAGATCCAGCAGTCCTATTTTACATGTTTTTACTCTTCCAATGTCTCTATTAAACATAAAAAAGTAATCAATCCTTGAGTAAGATGAATGTGGCGTTGAATAAAAAGTATAATCTTTTACATTGGGGTTGAATTCCCTCCATACGTCACAGATTCCCATTTCTTTTAGTAGCATCCGAGTATTCTTATTTTGGGTGTTATTTTGATGTGAAGAATTACCTGTCGCATCCCAGTATGGATTCAGTCTTAGATTGAAGTCTCCACCACATATCACTAAACCTTGGGCTTAAGTTATCATTAGGTCGAATACATTTTTATAAAATTTCCATTTAGCCCCTGGTGGTGCATATACATTCAGCAGGGTGATATCTTCTCCCTCTAGCCGCCCAGTTACCAAACTGTACCTCCCTTCTTTATCTTTGTGTTCTGATTTTTTTTCAAATGTAATTTTGGTTGATATCAATGTCGCTACTCCCCTCCTCCTCCCTGATTTATATGAAGATGAAGAGATCATTTTAAACCCTTGTCTACTGAGTTTAGTGTGTTCCACGTCTGTTAGGTGGGTTTCTTGTAAAAATATTATTTCTGCTTTGTCTTTTTTCATTTTGCGTAGAATCTTGGATCTTTTTTTTTTCCACAATATCTTTATTGAACCTTTTTTTTTTTTTAACAAACATGATACAAACAATCAAACACTAACACTAAAGTACTACAAAAAAAAAAAATGCACTAAAAACACCAACAACCACCAACAAAATCAAGTCTTCAACAATGCTCCTCTGTTTAGTCTAGACAATCCAATACATAAGTATACATATTATGTTCACCAGTTTGGAATTTACAAGGTCCACACACATCATTCACCTTCTTCTTCAAGAGTTATGTTTAAATTTTTTACATAATCAATAAAAGGTCTCCATATATTCTCAAACACAATTTCCTTTGATTTCAGTATATATGTTATTCTTTCTAATGGAAGGTTTGTTAACATCTGTCTTAACCACTGAGTCACATCTGGTCTATGAGTCTTTTTCCATAATAGTGCAATACATTTTTTGGCATTAAGCAAACTGAGGTCTATGAATGTTCTTTCACTTTTATTAAAATTATGCTTTTCTGGGTACAGACCCAACAAAAACAGTTTAGGATTCAGTATGATTTGTTTTGAGATTATTTTTTCAATTGTTACCCTCACCTCTTCCCAAAACATTCTTATTAATCTACATTCCCATAAACAATGAAATAGGGTTCCTTTACTTTCCATGCATTTTGTGCATGTATCTGGTATATTTTTGTTATATCTATTTAACTCCTCCGGTGTAACATACATCCGCATTAACCATTTGAAATGTATCAATTTAAGGCGTGCATTTATTGATTTGGTTTGAGCTTCTGTACAAGCCAATTCCCATTGTTCCTCTGAAATTTCAATTTGCAGATCTTCTTTCCAGTAGTTTAATCTTTTCAGTGAATTTTCACTTGAAGATAGTGTCAATGAGTTATAAAACTCTGAAATAATACCCTTTCTTTTACTATCTTTCATCATCATTTTTTCCAAGGATGAATAAATAGGTCGAGTGAGAGCTTTATTTTGATTTGATCGAATAAAGTTTCTAAGTTGAAGATATTTAAAAAAATGTGTTCTATTGAGATTAAATTTGATCCTCAGCTCTTCAAAAAACATTATGTTGTCTGCACATGGCAAATATAAATCCTGAATCTTTTGTATCCCTTTTAAATTCCATACTTTAAATACAGCGTCCGCTCTCCCTGGTTTAAAATATTGATTACCCCATATTGGACTAAATTGTGACAATAACTGTGGTTCTTTTAAATAGTTTTTAGCTTCACACCATATTTTGATCATATGCTTTACAAATGGATTTTTAACTTGTTTTTGTAATTTTTTTGCCGAATCTGAGTATATGAATATGGGAAGAGGTAAAGGTAAATTGTATGATTCCATTTCAGTCCAGTGAGGGAGATCATTTGATGAAAAATAATATGTCATAGACCTCAGTTGTGCCGACCAATAATACAACATAAAATTTGGACATTTCAGACCTCCACGATCAAATGGTAAATATAATAAAGACAAACGTAATCTAGCCCTCCTGTTGTTCCATATAAATTCCACTAACTTTTTTTTTATTCTTGAGAATAGATCTAAAGGTGGTGATAAGGGAATGTATTGAAATAAATAAAGTATTTTAGGTAAAATATTACTTTTAAGTATATTGATTCTCCCGATCATCGACATTGGTAGTGACATCCATCTCTGAGTTAACTCACTGATATCTGACATTAAGGCTTCATAGTTGACACTGGCGACTGATTCTAGCTTAGGCATAATTTGGATTCCTAAATATTTAAACTGATTTACAACATTGAATTGATTTACCTCAGGGGCTGGGTAATTTCTCTGGGTCTCATTTAGCATTAATATTGAAGATTTAGTTTTATTTATTTTATATCCTGATATTTCCCCAAAATTCTTTATTAAATTCAACAAGGTTGGAATTGATTTTTTTAGATTCGACATAAACAAAATTATATCATCGGCGTACAGGGAGATTTTATGTTCTGTTGGTCCAACTTTAATTCCATATATTTGTGAATGTAAACGTATCGCTATCGCTAAAGGTTCAATTGCCATAGTAAACAGTAAAGGTGAAAGTGGACAGCCTTGTCGACATCCTCTATTGATTTTTATTGGTTTTGAAATATTGTTATTTGTTAGGATTTCTGCTGTAGCATTATTGTATATTATTTGAACCCATTTTATGAAATTATTTCCAAGTCCAAACCTTTGTAGGACTTCAAAAAGAAAGGGCCATTCAACTCTATCAAAGGCCTTTTCGGCGTCCAATGATAGGAGAGCTGTATCCGGTGCTTCTTTATTAAAATAAATAATATTAAATAGTCTTCTTACATTATGGAAGCCTTGTCTACCCTTTATAAAGCCATTCTGATCTCGATTAATAATATTTGGTAAAATTTCTTGTATTCGTCTTGCTAAAATTTTACAGATTATCTTAAGGTCGGCGTTTAATAGGCTTATTGGTCTCATATTTTCACATTTATTAGAGGGCTTACCTGGTTTTGGCAGCAGTATAATTAAGGCATTATTTATGTATGATGGTAAATTATTATTTTGAAATGCTTCTAAAACCATTTCCAAAAAAGGTTTTATTAATTTATTCTTAAATTTTTTATAAAGGTCAACTGGAAGACCATCTGGTCCTGCACTTTTTCCTGATTTCATATTATCAATGGCTAGCCCAACTTCTTCTTGACTAATTTTAGACTCCAATATCTCCCTGTTTTCATTTGGAATACACGGTATAGATAGTTCGTTCAAAAACCCATTTAGTTTTGTTAAATCAGGTTCATTTTTGGTATCATATAATTTTTCATAGTAATCTCTAAAGGCTCTATTAATTTCTAAAGGATCTATAACTACCTGTCCATTACTTATAATACTGGTAATTGGTGTTTTAATTTCCAATTGTTTAATCTGCCATGCTAATAATTTTCCTGATTTTTCACCGTGTTCATAAAAAGATTGTTTCAATCTTAGAAGACTCGAGGCAGCTCTATTCGCTGATTTTTTGTCGTATTCAGCTCTCAAAATCAGTAATTCATTCTCCAACCTTGGGTCACTTCCTGCATACACTTTTTCCTGAAGATTTTTTATTTTATGTTCCAATTTAGCTCTCTCCTCTCGAGTCTTCTTAGATTTTGATCCTGTATAACTAATAATATGTCCCCTAATAAAAGCTTTGAAAGCCTCCCACTTTACACATGCTGATGTTTGTGTAGTATTGATGTCAAAGAACTCGTCTATCTGTTTTTCTATATACTTGACAAATTCCTCATCCTGAAGCCATTTATGCTGAAATTGCCATCTACCTGATTCCTTTGTCAATTTTTTATCTACATATATTAGACAACAGGGTGCATGATCAGAGATCACGATGTTATCATAAAAGCAGTTTTGAATCTTGGACCTTAATTCTGTGGAAATCAAAAAATAATCAATACGTGAGAATGTCTTGTAGGTACTGGAATAACAAGAATAGGCTTTAACTTGTGGTTTCATTTCTCTCCATATATCTAACAATCTCAATTCTTTCATAAAATGATTAATAGTCATCCTACATCCAATGTGCGTACAATCCAGTCCTGTTGATCTATCCACACCTGGATTCAATGTACAATTAAAATCCCCTGCTATTATATGTTGCCCTGTAAGTGATGATAAGATGAGAAATAAATTAGCAAAGAACTTCTGATCATCTATATTGGGACCATATAAGTTCACAAGATTTATATTTTCTAATAGCAAAGAACCTTGAATGATTACATATCTTCCAAATTTGTCTCCAATTACATTTTTCACTTGAAAAGGAACTGATTTATGTATGAGAGTCATAACTCCCCTGGCTCGGGATGAAAATGAAGAGGTGAATACACTTCCCTGCCATCTACTCCTAATTCTTTTAACATCCTCCTCTATCAGATGAGTTTCTTGTAAAAACACAATTCTTGAACCCATGTCCTTTATTTTATTCATAACTTGTTTAAGTTTTTTAAAATTTTGTAGACCTCTGCAATTCCATGAAGTTAAATTAAGATTAACACTTTGGTCCATGATCAATAGAGAGTTTGGGATTACCTTGCAGTGTAAACATGCTCATACAGAGAAGCAAAAACATGAGTGGTTGAACATTCATCCTACAAACTACACACAAACAAATTTCCCCTTCCCACACTTGTGGCAAACCCCCCAAAATCAAAAGAAAAATTCTGTCTCCCGATATAGCCATCGACCGTTCCACACCCACGGGGAACAGCCTAAGCCACTCCCTCTTCATCCTCCCAATCACCCTAACTCTACTGCTTTTAATGACGTAACATTAACTCTCCTCTGTAGTTTTCCAACTTAACTCCAAAATTTTTAACAACTTTGTACATCATAGTTTTTTTTTTTTTGTTTGTTTTGTTTTTGTTTTGTTTTTTTAATATATAATACAATCTATATTTTGTAAACTTACTATTTACTTCAAGTCAGTCAGATGCCTGTGCAAATGCTTAATTATTCTACCTTATATTTTGTTCATGCTTAGCTCCCACCAGTCTCTTCTTCTTCTTTGATCTTCTTGATGAACTCCTGCGCCTCCTCTGGGGTCTTGAAGATGTGGGTTCTGCCCTCATACGTGGTCAGCAGTCTCGCAGGATAGATTACACCATGACGAATCCCAAGGTTGCGCAGCTCCTTACGTACGGGATCAAACTGCTTCCTCAATTGCTGGATTCCTGTGGCCAAATCTGGGTAGAACCGCACCTGCTGGTCCTGGTGTTTAATCTCTCCTTTTTTAGCTCGTGCAGCGTTGAAGATCTTCATCCTGTCTCTGTTGCTAAGAAACTTCATAATTAAGGTCCTCGGCGGTCCCTTATCTCTCCGTGGGCCAATACGATGTGCTTTTTCCAGAATCACTGCTGATTGCAACTCCTCGCTGCCCAGCACCTCCGGAATCCACTTTTCCAGAAAGGAACATACGTCCCGACCTTCTGATTCCTCTGGAAGACCCACCAGCCTCAAATTATTCTGTCTCGACCGAGATTCCAAATCCAAAATATTATCTTCCAGAGATTTATTTTTTTTCCCAAAGTGCGCACCTTTAATTGAAGACGGGTGACGTCATCTTCAGCACTAGCGAGACGGAGCTCCATCTGCGCCGTTCGTTCTACACAGTCACCCAATTCCTTTCTTATTCCTTCCAACGCTGTCATAATCCCATCAAATCTAGAGGAAAAGTCCGCTCTCATTGAACTCATAGCAGCCATCAGCGCATCTGCGCCATTCCCCGCAAATATCGCACCGTTGCCAGCCTCCTCCGCCATATATGGAGTTTTGTTTGCTGCGTCACAGACCTGAAAGTCTGTTAATTTGGACTGTTTCGGCGGCTCGCTTTTTCCTTTTCCTGGTTTTCCAGCCTTAGGCTTCGCCGACATATCCTCGCCCAAATGCTGGGATACGTTCTGTCCCAAATGAGAGAGTTATTTGCCGATTTTTTTTTTTTCCAGGAGCAGAGCAGAGCGAGACACGTCCGTCCTACGTGGCAGCCATAACCGGAAGTGAGAATCTTGGATCTTTTAACTGGATTCAGGATCCCTTTTACATTATATGAGGCTATTTTGGTTACACCCTTTTTCTCCATTGTATTTTCTTTTTTAGTATAACAGTGTGGTGGCCCTCTTTTTTGCTACTCAGAAACTGAAAGAACATTAAGAACATAAAAAACATTAAGACCATAGTGTACGAAACTTTAAAACAAAAAACTGTCAAAAAAAACTTCCTGAGCTGGGGTCTCTTTAAAGACCCTGTAAGAGCCCTGATGGAGTGTAGGCTCTGAGGGAAATTCCTCAAACTCTGTTACGTGTTGAGGGCCCTCTCTTACCCCTGTAAGTTGTCCCATGTTTTTAACGTGAATTTCAGATCCCAATCCGAATTTGTAATGTTTTTTTTTTTTTTTTTTTTTTTTTTTTTTTATGCCTATACCCTATGAGATTGTGTGCACCCTCCCATCCCCATCACAGCAAACATTCACTCTAATACAGTATTTGTTAGTGTGGAGGGAACATGTGGGTCATTGTTTCGTTTCTATTTTAACATGATTTTTTTTTCCCCCTTTAAATTAAGAAGACATTTGTTTCTAATGCTATAACTGCTCCATGAAAGGTTTTACCACATGCTGATTCTACATCTCCTTTAATGTTTACCTTGTAGGAGGGGGGGTGGAAGTGCAGAGTGACTGAAAAGAAGAAAAAAACCCCAAAAAGGTCGCTATTCCTTCCTGGAACTGGAAAGCTTATCTTTGTAGCTCTGGGGCTGGGTTTCCCGCTGCTGGCCCGTGGATTTAGAAGGTCTTTGAGTGGACCACGTTTGAGCTCTGATCTTCTCGCTCAGATCCGCTGCGGGTTTAAACACCGTTACCGGGAGTCCTCTTCTTGCCATGTCAGTTGTTGCTTCTTCCGCTGAATTATAGAGACATGACTCTTCCCCGTAAAAGACCCTTGGCTTCGCCGGAAATGGCATCTGAAAGCGTAGATTCTGTTCCCGTAGAACCTTTTTGGCGTCGTTATATTCCCGTTGTTTTTTAAGAACCTCAGGGGCGTAATCGTGCTCCACGAAGACTTTTCTCTCATGATGCATAAATCCTTTTTTCTGCCAAGCCCGTCTTACAACCTCTTCTTTTATTTTGAAATTGGCGAATCTTACCACCACAGAACGTGGGGGCGCTTCCGGGGCTGGCTTTGCGGCTAATGTACGATGGGCTTTTTCTATCTTCAAATCGGTGGTTTGTGGAATATCCAACTTCTCTCTCAATAAGGATTCCACGCATTCCGCCACTGTGTTGAAACTATCTTCAGCTCCTTCTTTCAGACCATGAATTCTGATGTTATCTCGTCTCTGTCTTTCTTCTTGGTCGGTTAGCTTAGCCTCCAGCCTTGACTGTTTTCTGTGTAAATCCAGCACAGAATCTTCAAGCACTTTTACTCTTTCTTCAGCTTCCAAGATTCGGTTTTCGGCCTGGTCCATTCTGCTGTTCGCCCTTTTTAGATCCTCTCTGAATTCAAGAAATTCGGCCCAAAATCTTCGTATTTCGTCAAATAGCGATTTCAAGCTAATCCTTTTGTTAGCTAGGCCCAGGTCCTCGTCTTCTGAACGGAGGTCCTCTGGTTCAGATTCTGCAGCCGCTGCGCGTCCTGACCTGGGGAATGTCAGTTTCTTCTGCTTGTGGTTAGGCATGGTGTTATTGTCTTTTGATTTTTAATCTTCCAAAAATCCGTTAGGTCTGATTTTGAGGATGTTTTCCTTGGATTGAGTCTGGGAGTTTCAGCGTTGGGTTGCTATCACCATGGCGTCCAGACCGGAAGTCCATGATGGATGCAGTTTTACGCGACCTCCCTTTCGTGTTCGTTTACTTGGATGATATTTTAGTAGCCAGCATGTCCGAAGGCGAACACGAAAGTCGCCTCACAGCAGTTTTTCGGAGACTGACAGAGCACGGGTTAATAATTAACCCAGCGAAGTGCCAGTTTGGGGTGGCGCAAATTGATTTTTTGGGGCATCGCGTTTCGCCAGAAGGAGCGGTTCCTCTGCCCGATAAGGTGCGCGCAATAACAGATTTTCCGCAACCTCAAACGGTCAAGGCGCTACAGGAGTTTTTGGGAATGGTTAATTTTTACAACCGGTTCCTTCCAAGCGCAGCGCGGCTCATGCAACCATTATACACTGCGTTAAAAAAACAAAAGCCCGCAAATAAGGTTGAATGATCTCCGGAGCGGGAGCGCGCTTTTGCCCAGGTCAAATCAGCCCTGGCAAACGCAGTTTTGTTAGCGCACCCAGTTCCAACGGCCCGCATGGCACTCACCACTGACGCTTCCGATTTAGCAGTGGGGGTGGTCGTTGAACAGTTTGTGGCAGGTACCTGGCAACCCCTTGCGTTTTTCAGCAAAACCTTGCGCGATAGCGAGCGTAAATACAGTGCGTTCGACAGGGAGCTTTTGGCCCTACACTTGGCCATCCGCCATTTCCAGTTCTGGCTGGAAGGGCGACATTTCACCGCGTTTGTGGATCACAAACCGCTAACGTTTGCGATGGCCAAGATTTCAGAACCCTGGTCAGGCCGGCAACAAAGGCAACTAGCCGCGATATCGGAGTTCACCACCGATATCCAGCATGTCGCTGGTAAACACAATGTAGTGGCAGACTGACTCTCGCGTGCGGCAGCAACGCCAGGCCCCGTGGGGGCAGACTCTGTAGCCATGGCCGCGGGCCCGGGCAGCGATGCGGAAGCGCGCGCAGCCCCGGTCCGTGTAGGTTTAGATTATGCAGCCATGGCCGCGGTGCAGGTTAATGATGTGGACGTGCGCGCGCTCCAGTCTGGACCAACAGGGTTAAGGCTGGAGCACAGGGTGCAGCAAATTGGTATGCCCCCCCTAATCTGCGATGTCTCCACGGGACGGCCTCGCCCCGTGGTTCCAGCTGCATGGCGTCGCCGCGTTTTTGACTCGGTCCATTCTCTGGCGCACCCGGGGGGTGCACGCATCGATTAAGATGGTGGGGGAGAAATTCGTTTGGCCCGGGTTGCGCAAACAGGTCAAGGAATGGGCGGCGGCCTGCATAGCGTGTCAGCGAGCCAAAATACACAAGCACACTAGGGCTCCGTTGGAACCTTTTCACATCCCCGCTAAGCGTTTTGATCATGTGCATGTTGACTTGGTGGGCCCCCTTCCACCATCACACGGGCACACACATCTTTTGACGATGGTGGATCGCACCACGCGTTGGCCAGAGGCGATCCCTCTGACATCAACCACAGCGGAAGAAGTTGCGCGAGCATTTTTAACAGCGTGGGTTGCGCGTTTCGGAGTCCCGTCGGACATAATGTCCGACAGGGGTCCCCAATTTATTTCCGAACTATGGTCATCGATGGCCCGCAGCTTAGGGGTGAAGATTCATCGCACTACCGCGTATAACCCCTAGGCTAATGGTTTATGCGAACGCTTTCACAGGTCGTTAAAAGCAGCCCTCAGAGCGTCGCTGACGGATACAAATTGGGTGGACAAACTTCCATGGGTTTTATTGGGGTTGTGTTCTGCACCTAAGGAAGATTTGCAGGCTTCCCCGGCTGAGTTAGTTTTTGCACAACCTCTCCGTTTGCCGGGGGAATTTCTCCCTGACAATCCCGCACCAAATTGCCCCCCCGCTCAGCCGTTGCAGAGCGACACAGGAGCAAACACACTCCCTGGCCCGGTTCATCACAGTTTCCCATGCGTTTTTGTGCCGAAGGCTTTAAAAAATGCGGAGTTTGTTTTTGTTAGACATGATGCTCAGCGCCCAAGTTTGCGACCGTTTTATGACGGACCGTTCAGAGTGCTGGAGACCGGGGAGAAGCATTTTCTGCTAGATTTAGGGGGTAGAAAGGAGTTGATTTGCATAAACAGACTCAAACCCGCTTTTGTTTTGGCTGATGACCAAGTGCAGCTGGCGAGGCCCCCCCGCCGTGGCAGGCCGCCGAGAAGACATTCTCCAGAACCTTCACAGAGACGTGCTAACAGCTTTAATCCACAGAGGCAGAAAGACACTGCAGGGGTAGCAAAGCTGGGTTACAGCAGATTCGGCAGAAGGTTAAGACCCAGGCATCTGGTGGATTGATTTGTGATATGTGGAGTGTTTTTTCTTTTTTTTTTATGCCATGCATGTTTTGTCCTTTAATAGACGTTTGGGGGGGTTATGTGGCACATATGTTGGGCATTTTCCACAAAGGCATGACTGCATGTTTATTGGAGGCTTCACGTCTCAAAGGACAAAAGGCTCGAATCTGCAGAAGATGACGAGGAGGTGTGAGATTTGGCCTTTGTCTCGGAGAAGATGCCCCAGAGAGATCTCCTGTTCATCAATGAATAAGAGACAATGGTGAAAGTTCAAAGGGTTGCATTGTGACTGTATGTTTACTGAAGCACCATGTGACTTGAGTTCTGATGCTGGAAACATATAAAGAGGTGATGTGATATAGTTCTTTCTCTTCTTCCTGCTTTGAGAATGCTAGAGTATGTGTTCTGTCAATAAAGCTGAACCTGAGAAATAAAACTCAGCCTCATCATTGAACGCATCCTCTACAATACAATAAATAGTAATATAAATAGTTCAGTAAATAACTTTAACCCCTGTTTACAAATATTAAACCACCCCTCTGACTTACCATACATGTTTGCTCCCTGCTGGTGTCCTATATAAGGCCCTCAACCCCTAACGAAGTCTTTTACCTGGACACGCACAGGAAGCATGTTGGCAAAGGTATGTGCAATAAATCCTTTAACAATTATTTTACCAAATTCTTAATCATACTAATTATCTCCCAGGGCCTTCAAATTAACAAAGACAAATCCTAAACTACTATGTGCATCTTAACAAACAATCATACAAACATTACAACAATACAGATACAACATAATCACACAATACAACCAGACATACAGTGGTGACATCCCATCGTCACAAGTGGTTTGGGGGTTGCCGTAAAATTGGGCCACTAATATGCGTGGAGATGTCTTCTCAATGGATGTCAGCTGTTGAGCGGCGCGAGGGGATAACAAAAAGCCTACTCCACCAATAGTAGAGCCTTGGGAGCCTCGCCATGCCGACAATGTAATCAGATGATAGCCATCACTTGTCTTGCGCTCAATTGCAGTATCTGGATGGTGTAATCTGTGCTCTTGAATGCTCACAATATCGATCCTGTATTGTTTTGCACAGTTGACAAGTTCTAGGAGTCTACTGTCCTTTGACAAGGTACGGGCGTTGAAAGTTACTAAAGAGTGTTTGTTTCTTACATTTCAGTAAGTATGTTGATCCATTCCCGCTTCCTTCACGAGATACCTGTCAAGACAGATTTAGGGTATTTCGGTCATTGATACCTGAGGGTACGAGGATAGAACTTGAATCTTGAGTAGCAGGGACTGGGACCCTGGTGTGGATTTTAGTTGCTGTCATGTGTCCTTTCGCTTGCAAGATCGGAGTGCTCTTCGCAATGCCTGCATTCAGGTTTTCCATTCAGAGTTTACCTTCTCCTAAAGGGCTTGCCGTTCGGAGCTATTGGGCACCACCTACCCAGGGTGCATGCGGGCTGTTGGCTCACTAGGAGCTCATCCGCCCTTGGACAGGTCTTGTTTTTAGTCCTGCAGGGTGACATGCCACCCCGTTTGAGCATAAATCGCCTTTTTAAGGTCATGCCACAGCATCTCAATCAGATTCAGGTCAGGACTTTGACTAGGCCACTCCAAAGTCTTCATTTTGTTTTTCTTAAGCCATTCAGAGGTGGACTTGCTGGTGTGTTTTGGACCATTGTCCTGCTGCAGAACCCAAGTGCGCTTCAGCTTGAGGTCACAAACAGATGGCAGGACATTCTCCTTCTGGATTTTTTGGTAGACAGAATTCATGGTTCCATTTACCACAGCAAGTCTTCAAGGTCCTGAAGCAGCAAAACAGCCCCAGACCATCACACTACCACCACCATATTTTCAAGATTTGAAAGATTTTATTATCAATACTACTATACGTGCAAGATATACAGGAGAATTGAAATGGCGTTTCTCTCTCTCTTCAATGGTGTGCATTTTATAAAAAGAAAAGGAATAAGGCTGGATAAAAAAGAAAAACAAGAACAAACAGCGACAGCAGCAGTCTGTGTACAGTCTATATACAGTGATGCAACCCGTGGTGCCAGTGGCAGCCAGAAGGACTCAGGTTCAGGTTACTTTATTTGTACCCGTAGGCAGATTTGTTTTGCAGTCTGGTGACATCCATATTTACAAGCCACAAATTACATTAAACATAGACACAAACACAGGCACACATGAAGCTGACTATAAACATGATAAAAATACTCAAGGCTCCATCAATCAGGGTATAAAAAGACAAAGAGATGGGAGAAAAACCAGAGGTAAGAGAGAAGGGTCATATTAAAAGTTTAAAACTAGTCAAAGAGGTTAAAAACTCAAAGGTCTAAAACCCAATAAAATATTTAGAACCCAAGTAACATCCTACAAAAATAAGTAAGTATAAAATGGAGTTAATAAATAGGTACCTAAATTATGTGCAATATATTGTTACAGCTTGTTCAACTCTTTGACAGCAGCAGGAACAAAGCTGTTTTTGTAGCGCTGGGTTTTACTTTTTGGGACAGCAAACCTCCATCTTGAGGAAAGAAGCTGAAAGTTGCAGTGCAAAGGGTGGGAGTCATCATTTAAAATGGAGGTAGCCACCCTCTGTACTTGTCTGGTGTACAGGGACTCTGACCTCCATAGAGGTAAACGATTAGTTTAGGTAAATGATTAGTGGTAATAAACCCAGCAATCCTATATTCAGACAGCTAGAGATGAATACCCGTAGTTGCATTTCAATGCGGTAGTGTAGGTGCAGATAGTGACAGATAAGATTGCACATGATTATTAAGTGATTGCACATGATTATTAAGTTATCCAGGACTTTGTGGACTGGTGCCATCGGAACTGCCTCCAGATCAACGCGAGGAAAACTAAGGAGCTGGTGGTGGACTGCCGCAGGCATGGGCAGCCCCTCACAGCACCAGTAAATATACAGGGAACAGACATCGAGATGGTGACATCCTACAAGTACCTGGGTATTCATCTGAACAATAAACTAGACTGGTCACACAATACTGACGCACTCTACAAGAAGGGACAGCGCAGGCTGTTCCTGCTGAGGAGACTCAGGTCTTTTGGTGTACAAGGGGCGCTGCTGAAGTCATTCTATGACACGGTGGTGGCATCAGCCATCACTTTTGGAGTGGTCTGCTGGGGCAGTGGCATTACTGCAGCCGATAGGAAGAGACTGAACAAACTGATTAAGAAAGCTAGCTCTGTCCTGGGGCAACGCCTTGATCCGATGGAGGAGATAGGAGAGAGAAGGACGGTGGCTAAACTGTCATCTCTGCTGGAGTCCGAGTTCCACCCTATGCAGGACATACTGGATGCACTGAGGAGCTCATTTAGCAGCAGACTACATCATCCCAGGTGCACAACCGAGAGGTTTCGTAGGTCCTTCCTACCAACGGCTGTCAGACTGTACAACCTAAGCAGGGCTGCTCGCAGAGATAGCAAAAAGACGTAACAAACTAATAGTTTTTTTTTTTTTTTGAATGCAAAAGATGCAATAGACTTACACAATGGTCCTCTCCGGCATACAACTAGGAACATACCGGTCGCTATGGAGGGTGAGAATATGTATGGGCACATAATCATACCATGTAGGATAACTAAATAGACGGTTATGCTGTTTCATCCCACCTAGCAACAATGCTCTGCACTGTGTGTGTTTATATATTTACATATTTATTCCATCTAGCTACAATGCTCTGCACTGGGTGTGTTTATATTTATATATCTATATATTTATTCCATCTAGCTACAATGCTCCGCACTGTGTTTTTATATATCTACATATTATTCCATCTAGCTACATTGCTCCGCACTGTGTGTGTTTATATACTTGCATATTTATTCCACCTAGCTGCAATGCTCCATACTGTGGGTGTTTATATATTTACATATTTATTCCATCTAGCTACAATGCTCTGCACTGTGTTCATATATTCATATATTTATTCCATCCAGCTACAATGCTCTGCACTGTGTGTCTGTGTGTGTGTGTGTGTATATATATATTTTATAGTAATATGTACATATGTATATTAGCTGCTCTTGCTTGCTTGTTTTTTCTTGCCTTCTGATTGTTGCTCTGAGTGTTGCTATCCCTGTGCTGTTGCAATCCTGGAATTTCCCCGTTGTGGGACTAATAAAGGCTTATCTTATCTTATCTTATGATCAAGGTGGTTTACTGTTGGTATAATGTGCCTTTTCTGAAATGCTGTTACTTTTATGCTGGATGTAATGAGACACACACTGTCCAAAAAGTTCAACTTTTGTCTCGTCAGTCCACAGAGTATTTTCCCAAAAGTTTTGGGGTTCATCAAGACGTTTTCTGGCAAAACTGAGATGAGCCATTATGTCCTTTTTGCTCAGCAGTGGTTTTTGTCTTGGAACTCTCCCATGCAGGCCATTTTCGCAGAGTCGCTTTCTTATGGTGGAGTCATGAAGACTGACCTTATCTGAGGCAAGTGAGCACCGCAGTTCTTTGGCTGTTGTTGTGGGGTCTTTTGTGACCTCTTGGATGAGTCGTCGCTGCGCTCTTAGGATAATTTTGGTCGGCCGGCCACTTCTGGGAAGGTTCACCACCGTTCCATGTTTTCGTCATTTGTGGATAATGGCTCCCACTGTGGTTCGCTGGAGTCCCAAAGCATTAGAAATGGCTTTATAACCTTTTTCAGACTGATAGATCTCAGTTACTTTGTTTTTTTATTTGTTCCTGAATTTCTTTGGATTGCAGCATGATGTCTAGCTTTTGAGGATCTTTTGGTCTACTTCACTTTGTCAGGCAGGTCCTATTTAAGTGATTTCTTGATTGAGAACAGGTGTGGCAGTAATCAGACCTGGGTGTGGCTAGAGAAATTGAACTCAGCTTTCCAAAGATGTGATAAACCACAGTTAATTTATGTTTTAATGGGGGGGGGAGGTCACTTTTTCACACAGGACTATGTAGGTTTGGATTTTTTTTATTTTTTTTTTTACTCTTAATAATAAACACCTTCATTTAAAAACTGCATTTTGTGTTTACTTGTGTTATCTTTGTCTTTTGGGGAACCCATGCTGGGATATTCATCTCAGACTGGGAGGAAAGGAGAGGCAGTAAATTCCTCTGCCAGAAGAGCATGGGGAATTAAGCAACTGGGGACAATAGGAATTGTGATGGGAGAATGTATTGTGATGCAAGACCCCAGGCAGCAGGAATAAGCAGCTGTGGGGACAATAGGAATTGTGATGCGTAAATGTATTGTGATGCAGGACCTCAGGCATGCAGGGGGAGTGAGTGTTGTGATATAAAGGAGAGACCCTGCAGCATGAGTCCAATGCTGTTTCTGAGACTGAGAAATGTGAGAGAGTGAATAAAGATCGTCTGCCATGAATGTCTGGCCTGTTTATTGCTCTCTCCACACTGGTGACCCTTGACGAATAATGGAACATGAGACAAACACCCCGGAGACAGCCCAGTCAGGAAGCCCCAGCAGTGCGTGTGCCGTTTCAGTCAAACTACCAGACTTTTGGCTGCACGACCCAAAGTCTTGGTTCCTCCACACCGAGGCCCAGTTCGCGCTCCGAGGAATAACGGCAGATGACACCAGATATTACTATGTGGTCGCAGCGTTGGACGCTTGCACGATTCAGCAAGTAGAAAGCCTGCACCAACAGCCCCCAGCCCGCGACAAATACGGGGCTCTCAAAGCCGTGCTGGCCCGGCGCTACACGCTCTCGGACTGTGAGAGAGCAGAGAGGCTCCTGTCGTGCTCCGAGTTTGGAGATGGGTCGGCGGTCAAACTGATGGAGAAGGTGTTGGCGTTGATGGGCACGGACGACAGGCATTTTCTGTTTGCCCACCTTTTCCTCCGGAACCTCCCAACGGTGGCCAGAGCGGTCCTTGCCAACTCTCTGTTGCTGGCCGTGCGTGACTACCATACGCTAGCCCAGGAGGCAGATCGGATCATCATCACCACCAGGGCCCTCACAGTGAACGCAGTGGAGTCGGAGCCCAGTGAGACAGCCAGCAGAAGCGAGGAGCCAGTGATGGTAGCGGCAGTGGGGGCCAGGAAGCGCCAGAGAGACACGCTCTGCTCCTACCACCGCCGTTTTGGAGAGGACGCACGCCGATGCGTGTCACCGTGCCGATTCAAACGTTCGGGAAAACGCCAAGACCGGCAGTCGGTAGCAGCCGCGACCGCCGGTGAAGAAAGCAAGCTGCTCTACGTGACAGACTCACGCTCGGGGAGACGGTTCCTCATGGACTCCGGCTCCCAAAAGAGCCTCATCCTACCGTCTTATGCTGACCGGCTAGCGGGTGCTAGCGGCCCCAAGCTGACGGCCGCAAACATCTCAGACATTAAGACTTTTGTTGAAAAGACACTGACTGTATCCCTACACGGCCGTACGTACGAGTGGACATTTGTCATAGCGGCATGCAGTTTCCCAATCTTGGGCGCTGATTTTTTTGTGTGCACACAGACTAATAGTCGATGTTGCTAACAGACGCCTGATTAATGCAATGTCTTTTGATTCCCTCCCCTGTACAGCTCGAGGAGCCGGCCCAACAGCGCTAGCCAACGTCACAGCTCCAGGTGGTGAGTTCCGCACACTGCTCACCCAGTTCCCAGCACTCACGGTCCCAACGTTTTTGGCGGCCATCACTAAACACGTGGTGGAGCACTTTATTACCACCACCGGGCCGCCCGTTTTTGCACGACCTCAGTGCCTGGACACAGCTAAGCTGGCCATAGCGCACGAGGAGTTTGCCAACTTGGAAAGGTTGGGCATCATCAGGTGCTCAAACAGCCCATTGGCATCTCCACTACATATGGTCCCTAAGGCAGAGGGATCGTGGCGACCGCGCGGTGATTTCCGCAGATTAAACAGCGCACAACCACTACCCGATTCCCCATATTCAGGATTTTTCCGTTCACCTCACCAGGGCACGTATTTTTTCTAAGATAGACCTGGTCCATGGTTACCACCAGGTCCCGGTGCGCGTGGAGGACATACCCAAAACGGCGGTAATAACCCCGTTTGGTCTGTTTGAGTTTTTACGCGTGCCCTTCAGATTAAAAGGCGCAGCACAGACATTCCAACGCATGATGGATGCAGTGTTGCACGATCTGCCGTTTGTGTTCGTCTACCTGGATGACATCCTGGTGGCCAGCGTGTCCGAGGACAAACACGTAACCCACCTCAGGACAGTTTTCCGGAGGTTAGAGGAGCACGGGTTAATAATCAATCTGGCGAAATGCCAGTTCGGCGTGACAGGGATCGATTTTTTGGAGAACCGCATCTCACCGGAGGGAGCAATACCCTTGCCGGACAAGGTGCGCGCAGTGGCAAATTTTCCCCAACCTCAGATGGTCAGGGTGCTGCAAGAGTTTTTGGGGATGGTTAACTTTTATAACCGTTTCCTCCCCCGTGCAGCCCAGCTCATGCAGCCATTGTACGCCACATTCAAGAAACAGAAACCGGTGGACAGAGTCGACTGGACTCCTGAGTGGGAGCAGGCATTCTCTGAGGTTAAAACAGCCCTGGCAAACGCCGCACTGTTGGTGCACCCAGACCCGGAGGCTCGGATAGCGCTCACTACCGACGCCTCGGACGTGGCCATAGGGGCCGTCGTGGAGCAATGCATCGCCGGTTCTTGGCAGCCGCTCGCTTTTTTTAGCAGGTCTTTGTGCGACAGTGAGCGTAAATACAGCGCGTTTGACAGAGTGTTACTGGCTCTCCACTTGGCCATACGCCACTTCCAGTTCTGGCTGGAAGGGCGCAGCTTCACTGCATTCATGGACCACAAACCGCTAATGTACGCGATGACCAAGGTTTCGGAACCATGGTCGGGCTGGCAGCAGAGACAGCTGGCTGCAATCTCGGAGTTTACGACCGATATTCAGCATGTGGCCGGTAAACTGAATGTGGTGGCGGACTGCCTCTCGCGCGCAGTAGTGGCCCCAGTCTGCATAGGGATAGATTAGACGGCCATGGCCGCAGAGCAGATTGGCGATGTGGACGTGTGCGCACTCCAGTCTGGACCAACAGGGTTAAGGCTGGAGACCAGAGTACTGCAAGACGGGGGGCCCGTCTCTGTGACGTCTCCACAGGATGCCCGCGCCCGGTGGTCCCAGGTTCTTGGCGCCGCCACATGTTTGAGTCTGTTCACGCCCCGGCGCACCCAGGAGTGCGCGCGTCAGTCAAAATGGTGGGAGCGAAGTTCGTATGGCCAGGCCTGCGCAAACAAGTGAAAGAGTGGGCTGCAGCCTGCGTAGCGTGCCAACGAACCAAAGTGCACAGGCACACAAAGGCCCCTTTGGAGCCGTTTCGTATCCCAGCTAAGATGTTTGACCATGTTCACGTGGACCTCGTGGGCCCCCTCCCGCCATCGCAGAGGTTCACACACCTTCTGACGGTGGTGGACCGCACCACACGATGGCCAGAAGCAGTCCCGCTAGCTGCATGCGCGGACGTGGCGCGCGCCTTTTTGACAACATGGGTGGCACGTTTTGGCGTCCTTTCGGATATCACGTCCGATCGGGGCCCTCAGTTTGTTTCCGACCTCTGGTCTGCTATGGCCCGTAGCCTGGGTGTCGCAATTCATCGCACAACCGCGTACAACCCACAGGCCAATGGGTTATGCGAGCGTTTCCATAGGTCACTGAAAGCAGCGCTCAGGGCTTCGCTTACGGATGCAAATTGGGTGGACCAGTTGCCGTGGGTTCTATTAGGGTTGCGTTCCGCACCAAAAGAGGATTTGGAGGTAGTTTTCTCTCAGCCGCTGCGGCTCCCCGGGGAATTTTTACCAGATAACCCCGCGCCGAACAACCATCTGTCCCTGCGTTCACGACATAGCGCAGACGCAGGCATGCTACCTGGCCCGGCCCACCACTGTTTTCCACACACTTTTGTGCCGAAAACTTTGAAGAACGCGGCGTTCGTGTTTGTCAGGCACAATGCCCACCGCCCCCCATTGCGCCCACCCTACGATGGCCCATTTAGAATGCTGGAACCAGGGGACAAACATTCTGTGTTAGACTTGGGGGGTTGCCGGGAGAAAATCTGTATAGACAGGCTTAAGCCTGCCTTTGTGGTGGCGGACGAGCAGGTGATGTTGGCCCAGCTCCTCGGCGTGGAAGACTCCCAATGAGAACTCCCCAGATAAACGATTCATCAGAGCAGTCACACGAGCAGACTGAATGTCCCCCCCCCCCCCGACATTATCCACCTACAGACGGACACACCTCCAGGAACCCCCCACCGGCACAGCAGTGCTGCGGAGCCGAAGTCCCCTCGTTACAGCAGATATGGGAGGAGGCTGAAGCCAAAAGGACGTGAGAGTTAACGCTCAGTCTGAGACTCTGCGGGAAGCGGTATGGGGAACCCATGTTGGGATATTCATCTCAGACTGGGAGGAAAGGAGAGGCTGTGGGCGACCCCCACAGCCTACGGACAAGCAGAGCGCTCAGCTGGAGCAATTAGCAGAACAGTGAGATGTATGGACTGATATCAATAGGCAGCCTCTCTTTGTCTAATCCCTGCGCCAGTAATCCTGCTATTGATATGTAGGACTCTCTTTTTGACCACTTGCATTGCCTGTTTGCTGACTAGAGACAGAGGGCTCGCTCCAGCGTGCTCCCAGCGCTGGAGTGACCCTCGTGTTGGAGGATGAATAAAACACCCTTTTAAACTTCAGTTCGCCATGTCCTGCCTGCACTTATTCCGTGCCTCCACACTGGGTTCCCTTATTTCATCCGCCACACTGGTGACCCCGAATACAAGAACACGCTGACGACGAACGAACACAGCCCCCGGCGGTGACTCCGACGACAAGCGAACGCAGCTGCCTGACGCAAATGGACTGCCCTCCCTTCTGCCACACGGGAGACCTCGACGCAGAACTGACACCAGGCGAACTCCCTCGGAGATCATCCACGACTGGGAAGGCTGCAGAAAGCGTCATGGTGCGACCCCCGCCTGAGATCAGGACATCCACGCTGGGACCGGCCGAGGGACACAGAACGTCTACTCCCTCTCACCGCTCCTCCGCATCCACACGAGCCCGAGGGACAAAGAACGTCTACTCCCTCTCACCGCTCCTCCACATCCACACGAGCGCGCACGCACCTCGTTCTCTCTCCACGACGGCGACCTCCAGGGCCAGACGGAGAACGCAGCGCGTGGACCAGAACGCACCATGACCCGGCACGAGTGAACAACAGCAACAGCCCAAACAGGGAAGACCATCGGCGCCGACGACGCTGATCTCCATCAAGCTCCCTGACCCTGACTCGCCTCGCGACAGCGGACCTGCCATGCACCGAACCCCCGCACGCACATTGGGGGGTTATGAGGACAGCGCACCATGCACGGGACAATACTGGCTCCACAGACCGCCATCGTCCTCCGCCGCTGCACACGCCCGAGAAACACAGCCGACCGCCATCCTCGGAACCTTCAGGGCTGCTCACACACCTGAAGCACACACGCAGCCCGCACACAGGATTTTGTATGAGTCTCAGCTACGGCGCACAATGGGAATCCAGCTGTCAGCTGTCCCCGAGGGCTTTAGGGCTGCGCGCGCATCTAAAGCCAACACGCCAAGTCCCTCACACAGCTGCAGCTCCTGTTTTTTCTTCATGGCTGCTACGCGTCCTCGCAGTACTGAACCGCGAGAAGAGTCAGAGACAAATTTTTCTTCTCACAGCCGCTGTGGATCTCCGCCACGTTCAACGGGACAGCCCCTCAGCATCGTGGATCCACATGCAATTTTTGTGTGGCCCTGACAACTTCGCCGTCCCGGGCCGGCACTTGCTACTCCCACCCCCCCTCCCTCCACCTCCGCCTGCACAGAGCTTTTCCTGCAGCTCGCTACCAAAGCCGGACGATCGAGGCCTCAGCCCCCTGCTGAGCCCTCTGGGGGGGAGTAGTGTGGGCGACCCCCACAGCCTACGGACAAGCAGAGCGCTCAGCTGGAGCAATAAGCAGAACAGTGAGATGTATGGACTGATATCAATAGGCAGCCTCTCTTTGTCTAATACCTGCACCAGTAATCCTGCTACTGATATGTGGGACTCTCTTTTTGACCACTTGCATTGCCTGTTTGCTGACTAGAGACAGAGGGCTCGCTCCAGCGCGCTCCCAGCGCTGGAGTGACCCTCGTGTTGGAGGATGAATAAAACACCCTTTTAAACTTCAGTTCGCCGTGTCCTGCCTGCACTTATTCGGTGCCTCCACACCTGGGTGATCCTTATTTTATCCGCCACAAGGCAGTAAATTCCTCTGCCGGAAGAGCATGGGGGATTAAGTAACTGGGGACAATAGGAATTGTGATGGGAGAATGTATTGTGATGCAGGACCTCAGGCATGCAAGGGGAGTGAGTGTTGTGATATAAAGGAGAGACCCTGCAGCATGAGTCCAATGCTGTTTCTGAGACTGAGAAATGTGAGAGAGTGAATAAAGATCATCTGCTATGAATGCCTGGCCTGTTTATTGCTCTCTCCACAGTCTAATATTTAAATTTGTTTGATGATCTGAAACATTTAAGTGTGACAAACATACAAAAAAATGAGAAATCAGGAAGGGGGCCAACACTTTTTCACACCACTGTACATAATAAATACAATGCATATATACATTTAAAAATATATTTATATTGTATAGGTAGCACACTATTCAAAATGTGAAATTTAAAAAGTAAACAGAAAAAAGTTATAAATGAGTGAGTTTCTGTTAATGAAATATAGCCAAGTTAGGAACTTTTTAAAAAGTTATGTGCTGCCTTTGCCACCTAAAAGGTGATAATTGATCTGAGGATGGTTAAGATTTATTACCCACAAAAAGGATTCCAATGGGGAATGAATTCAGTGCCCTGGTGACAGCTACCAGGCTTTTAGAAGAAGTTCAGGTGTCCTTATGCACTTTTTCCACATGGTGACAAAGTTCCCAGAGGTGCTTATGAAATGTCTGACATGCTTTGGTCAAAATAGGTTAGAGTTTAACTGTTGCAGTACCATTTTACACATGGGGGAAGCTCTTTTCAAAATAGGCTATTATGGCATAATGTTTTACATGCTAATGAAGCTCAGTTCATTCCACCCTCCGCCTTTTGTCATTTACAGTGGGGCAAAAAAGTGTTTAGTCAGCCACCAGTTGTGCAAGTTCTCCCACTTAAAAGATGAGAGAGGTCTCCAATTTTCATCATAGGTATACCTCAGCTATGAGAGACAAAATGAGAAAAAAAAATATCCAGAAAATCACACTGAAGGATTTTTAATGAATTAATTGGTAAATTCCTCAGTAAAATAAGTATTTGGTCACCTACAAACAAGCAAGATTTCTGGCTCTCACAGACCTGTAACAACTTCTTTAAGAGGCTCCTCTGTCCTCTACTCCTTACCAGTATTAATGGCACCTGTTTGAACTCGTTATCAGTATAAAAGACACCTGTCCACAACCTCAAACAGTCAGACTCCAAACTCCACTATGGCCAAGACCAAAGAGCTGTCAAAGGACACCAGAAACAAAATTGTAGACCTGCACCAGGCTGGGAAGACTGAATCTGCAATAGGTAAACAGCTTGGTGTGAAGAAATCAACTGTGGGAGCAATTATTAGAAAATGGAAGACGTACAAGACCACTGATAATCTCCCTCGATCTGGGGCTCCACGCAAGATCTCACCCCGTGGGGTCAAAATGATCATGAGAATGGTGAGCAAAAATCCCAGAACCACACGGGGGGACCTAGTGAATGACCTGCAGAGAGCTTGGACCAAAGTAACAAAGGCTACCATCAGTAACACACTACGCCGCCATGGACTCAAATCCTGCAGTTATTTATTTATTTAGCGAATGCAAAGTCCTCAAGCCAAGCAGTTGCCTCCTGGTTTGCTGTATGGAAGGTGTGTAATCCTCCTTCCAGTCTTTGGAGTGGGCAAGCCTCTATGATGTGTTCCATTGTTTGCTCCTCTCCACATGCACACAGTGGGCTAGGGCTACTGCCCCATCTGTGAAGGTTGGCCAAGCAGGGGCCATGTCCAGTCCTGAAGCAATTGAGTGTAGACCACTGTCTCCTTGGGAGGTTGGTGCCCGGGACCTGTTGGTTGGGGTTTGTCACCAGGTGTTTGTTTAGGACCTCCTTGGTCTCCCATTCCGCTTGCCGAGCTGTCTGGATGGTGAAATCAGCTGGGGGAGGGTTTTTCCAAATCGGCCGTCTGGATGGAAGTCGGGCAGTGGGTGGGGTGTAGATATCTGCATGGATTGGTAAGTGACAAGAGTCTTTGGCTTTTTGAAGCATCCTTTGAGTTAGTGCTGCTCGCCGGATGTGTGGGGGGGCTATGTTTGACAGTACAGGGAGCCAGGGGAGTGGTGTTGAGCGGATTGTCCCAGTTATGGTTCTCATGGTTGTGTTGAGCTGGGTGTCTACGTGGTGTGTGTAGGATGACCTGGACCAGACAGGACCACAGTATTCTGCTACAGAGTATGAAAGAGCCAGTGCTGAGGTGCGCAGGGTGGAGACTGCCGCCCCCCCATTTTGCACCAGCGAGCTTGCAGAGCAGGTTGTTTCGTGCCTTCACTTTAGCAGCCGTCCCCTTTAAATGTTCCTTGAAGGATAGGGTCCTGTCAAGGGTCACTCCAAGGTAGGTTGGATTCGAGGCATGCTTAAGCTTGAGTCCGCTCAGGTGGATGTTTAGTTCTCTGGCAGCTTTAACATTGTGGAGATGGAATACACTGGAGACGGTTTTTGCTGAGCTTGGTTTTAGGTGCCAGGTTTTGCAGAACTGGTCCAGTTTGGCAAGATCTTCCGTGAGCACCCGTTCCAGTGACTCAAAGTCTGGTGCTTGGAGTGCCAAACAGATGTCGTCTGCATAGATGAATTTGCGGGATTTTGTAGTAGGCAGGTCGTTTATGTAGAGGTTGAACAGGGTTGGAGCTAGAACTGAGCCTTGTGGGAGTCCGTTTTTCTGCGTTCTCCATGCGCTTGTGTTCTGACCGAGGTGGACTCTGAACCTTCGGTTGGTCAGCAGGGTTTTTATAATTGCTGTTGCCCAGGCAGGGATCACCTTTGGAAGTTTCAGGAGGAGGCCTTTGTGCCAAACCGTATCATAGGCAGCTGTAAGATCGAGAAACACAGCCCCTGTCTTAAGTCTGCTCTCGAAGCCATTTTCAATGAAGGTGGTTAGGGCCAGTACTTGTCCTCCTGTGCTGCGGTCCTTGCGGAAACCTGCTTGATCCACACTTAGAATTTCCTCTATTCCTGGGGAAATACGTTGCAGTATTAGGCGCTCCATGATTTTATAAGGAACGCTGAGTAGGGAGATTGGGCGGTAGCTTGCTGGTAGTTTGTGGTCTTTGCCAGGTTTTGGTATGGCAATGACCTTTGCTGTCCGCCATTTCTTTGGGATCGAGTTTGTTTGTATGATCCTTGTGTAGAGTTGTGTCAACCAGGTTAGGGCTCGGGGGCCAAGATTTTTCATGAATTCTGGGAAGATGTTGTCGTATCCTGCTGCCTTTCCACATTTCGGGCCCTGTAGGGCTTTCTCCAGTTCAGCAGCCTCGAAGGGTTCAGGGTTCGTTTCCTCTATGGGAATTTTTTGGTGTTTTTTTTAGCTCAGTTGTAACTGCTCTTCTGGTGTCTTTGTCTTGCGGTGCTTTGGCAATGGTCAGTAGGTGGGATGCAACTTGGTTGGGTGTGACAGATGCTCGGCTTTGGCTAGGGGGCTTCTGTGCAGCTCCTAGGCGACGGATGAGGCTCCAACATTTCCTGCTAGAGTGGATAAAGCTCCGGTCAGCAACTGTCTCCTCCCATTTCTTTCGCAGGGCTGTACTTAGCGATTCAATGAGATGGTCTGCTATCTCTGGGTCCCCTGATGTTTGATAGGATTGTAGGAAGGCAGCGCTTTCTCCGTCCAGGCATGGGACATAGAGGGGTCGGTAGCCTCATGGGATTGCAGTGTGAGCAGCCTTGAAGATTATGCTGCAGAAGCGGTTGTATGCTTCATCTACAGTGATGGTGTGGAGTGGGATGGTAACAGCACTCCGATCCAGGGTTTCACTGAATTTCTTCCAGTTGGCTTTGCGGAAGTTCCAGTGCATCTTCCTTGGGCTGTTTATGACTGGAAGTTGTAGGCCAATGGGTACAAGCAGGGGCCGGTGTTGGCTGTGTGGAAAATCGTCAAGAATGAGGATCTGTGTAGGATATGGCATCCCATTCAAAGAGCTGACCCAGCACAGGTCAGGAGAATAGTCCTTCTTCCACCTAGCAGAGTGGAAGGTTCCTCTTTGTTTGGGGTCATGTATCAGAGCGAGATCATTTCTAGATGCCCAGTCTGAAAGTACCTCCCCGTCACTATCCACTGCTGGGTACCCCCAGTCAGGGTGATGGCTGATAAAGTCCCCCACATAGATGGCAGGGTGGGGTGGGGTGGGTAAGACCTGCAGATCCCAGTTGGCACTAGGGGGCTTGTACACATTGACAATATGGAAGCCACCAATGGTTATGGTGTCTGAGAAATGTGTTGTTGTCAGGTGGTTTACTTCAACTATGTCAGAACGCAGATAGGTGGCACGTCCATGTTTGGCATGTGGAACATAGCACAGGAGGTCAAAGCCATTGATGGTGTAGCGGCCAGCTTCCTCTGTGCCAGTATGAGTCTCTTGGAGGCAGATTACATCAATCGAGTGTTGGAAGGTAAGGACTTCAATAAGGCTTCGCTTGGCTGCAGATAGGCCTTCAACGTTTAGTTGTAGTATGCAAAGGGCAGGTCCTACCGCAAGGTGCTCTTGGGGCTGTTTGCTTTCGGCTTTGGGACTGTGACTAGGATTCTTCTTTGACTTGGCACTGAGGCGTCGTCTCTTCGAATTTAGTCTGCTGGTAGGATCATTAGCTTCCCTGGGCAAGCCTGGGTACTGGCGGAGGGCGCGACGAGAACGCTGATCCATTGCCCTCCAATCCTGCAGTGCCAGACGTGTCCCCCTGCTTAAGCCAGTACATGTCCAGGCCCGTCTGAAGTTTGCTAGAGAGCATTTGGATGATCCAGAAGAGGACTGGGAGAATGTCATATGGTCAGATGAAACCAAAATAGAACTTTATTGTAAAAACTCAACTTGTCGTGTTTGGAGGAGAAAGAACACCATACCTACTGTGAAGCATGGGGGTGGAAACATCATACTTTGGGGCTGTTTTTCTGCAAAGGGACCAGGACGACTGATCCGTGTAAAGGAAAGAATGAATGGGGCCATGTATCATGAGATTTTGAGTGAAAACCTCCTTCCATCAGCAAGGGCATTGAAGATGAAACGTGGCTGGGTCTTTCAGCATGACAATGATCCCAAACACACCGCCCGGGCAACGAAGGAGTGGCTTCGTAAGAAGCATTTCAAGGTCCTGGAGTGGCCTAGCCAGTCTCCAGATCTCAACCCCATAGAAAATCTTTGGAGGGAGTTGAAAGTCCATGTTGCCCAGCGACAGCCCCAAAACATCACTGCTCTAGAGGAGATCTGCATGGAGGTATGGGCCGAAATACCAGCAACAGTGTGTGAAAACCTTGTGAAGACTTACAGAAAATGTTTGACCTCTGTCATTGCCAACAAAGGGTATAGTGATCCCTCACTTATCGCGGTTAATGGGTTCCAGAACCAACCGCGAAAAGTGAAAAACCGCGAAGTAGCGTCACCCCTAATGACGTCACCCATAAATAATACGTACGTTCATTCTCTCACTCTCTCTCTCATATGATACGTGTGTGTGTGTGTGTGTAAGTATACATACATACGTAGATGTAAATAAAGTGTACATAAATATGTTTTTAGAACTCTTTTATTCTTATAACAAGATACGTAACTCAAGATGAAGATGATTTACTGCACAGGTTAATGAGAGCTTTACTGCTCCTCAGGTGACGCCTCATCGTCAGGTGCTAGAGGCGCAGGATCGTCGAGGGCAGCTTCCGATAGAGCTGGAGAAGCTGCAGGAGGCGGTGTAGTGGCTCGACGGGAAGACTATTTTGCACAAAAAGGCACAAGAGAACAGCGAACAATGAATGCGGTCTTCCTTCGCTGGGTATGGGCGCTCGGCAGGGAGAGACGCTGGGTAAAACGTCTCGGCCAATCAGCTTGCGAGATTCCCGAGCAGTGAAGAGGTGGGCGGAGAGGAGTGGAGCGGTGGTCAGAGAGGTGGATTTTGAGTTGTGCGGGCTCTCCGTGTTGATCCCTGATGTTCTAATGTAGTCTCCCTGCCTTCTGCTAGCGCCCGCCCATTTTTTCTCAATTTTGAATTTTTGATGAATATTTTTGAAAAATCCGCGATGCACTGAGGGCGCAAAAGGTGAAGCGCGAAGTAGCGAGGGATCACTGTATAACAAAGTATTGAGATGAACGTTTGTTATTGACCAAATATTTATTTTACCGAGGAATTTACCAATTAATTCATTAAAAATCCTTTAATGTGATTTTCTGGATTTTTTTGTCTCATTTTGTCTCTCATAGTTGAGGTATACCTATGATGAAAATTGGAGACCTCTCTCATCTTTTAAGTGGGAGAACTTGCACAATTGGTGGCTGACTAAATACTTTTTTGCCCCAGTGTATCTGTGCTCTGTGGCAGCTCCGTATTTGAGGCTAATATTAGTAGTTGTCAAGCTAACTAAATTGGTTAGTAAGCTGGCTGAATGTGAGAGTGTAAAAGAACAAGGAAAGCATTATTAGAGATGGAGGTTTGTGGTTTGAGAGATCTTCTTTCCATGACTCCCAAAGTCACTAAGCAATGTCATGTAAGCTGTGGAGCCAGGTCACTGTCTCCAGGATGGGGTTGGTGAGATCCACACGTATACCCTCAGGTGGTCCAAGGTCAGGACTTGATGTGCTGTCTGCTGTGGGTTGCCACAAATACAACCTGGTGACAAGCGAAGGCCCCAACGATCCATGCTGGCATTGAAACGGCCGACTCTTGTTCACAGACGGTTGAGTATAACCCAATCTCTGCAGCCAAGCTGGACACCTGGTGGTGGTTTTGTGCTTGGTGTAACGTTGAGCTGAGGTGGTTTTCTGGTCTCTTGCCAAGTGAGTCTCCAGCTTTCCAGAAGATTAAAGTTGGAAATTTCAGGGGTGACAACATAGCTCCTGAAGGGTTTGCGAGAGCATAGGTGTTGAGCGCCTAGGTCTTGGGCAGCTTGGATGCGATGATGTAAAAAAATGCTTGTTTTCGTCAGTGGCCTTCTTCACAAGCATGTGTGTTTGGTGTTTTCTGCGAAGGGAAGGAGGACCAATGCCAGACAAAACAGGCAGGTAATCCGCAAGTGTGGCACGAAGGCATCCTGTGATTATCCTCATGGTCTCATTGAGTGTGACATCCAGCTTCTAAGTGTGAACACTCCTCCTCCAGACTGGAGAGGCATATTCCGCTGCACTGTGTATCAGTGCAAGTGCTCCAGTATGGAGTGTGCTTATCTAGGCTCCCCATGAAGAACCAGCAACGCGCCACAAAAGATAAATCCTTGATAATACTTTAGCACGCAGAGAGACAAGATGGTGTTTGTAGGTAAGTTGTCTGTCAAGTTTGACTCTAAGGTATGTTGGCATGGGGGTGTATGGCAAGGTTGAATCTCCAAGGGTGACATTGAGCTGGCGGTTAGCATCTCTGTTAGTGAGGTGGAATGCTGTAGCAGTAGTTTTTTCCATGCTGAGTTTCAGCCTCCACATCCTTAGATCGTCTGAGATGGCAGCAATGTCTTCAGTGAGAATTTCCTCCAACTTGAACCAACTGACATTGGAGTACAGCAAAGGAAGATCGTCAGCATAGCCGTACTGTAGGGAAGTTGTCCATGGTAGATTGCTAATGTAGATGTTGAAGAGGGTTGGTGCCAGAACAGAGCCCTGGGGAATGCCATTTCTCAACCAGCAGAGTCTACTGACTTGTCCATCACTGGTCTTAAGGATGAAGCTGCAGTTCGAGATGATTGTGGCAATGAACTGTACAATATGACGGTCAGGAACCATCCACAGAAGCTTCAGAATCAGCCCTTGGTGCCACACAGTGTCATATGCTGCCGTTAGATCAACTAGGAGGACGCCTGCCGTATGACCTTTTTCATAAGCTTCCTCAGTGTCATCTGTGAGCTGTACAGCTTGTTGGACAGTGCTACATCCTCTGCGGAAACCAGCCTGCTCATTGGGAAGCTGGGAGTCGATGACAGGCTCAAGATGGCTTAGTATGAATAGTTCAAGTAACTTGAAGGGCACACACAAAAGCGAAATGGGTCTGTAATTCTTTGGGTTATCGACTGGCTTGTTGGGTCTTGGAATGGCAATGATAGTTGCCTTGTGCCAGAGCTTTGGTATGGCCAATCTGGACATGCAGAGTGAGTAGAATTCTCTTAGCCACTCAATGCAGTGAGGACCACAGTTGATAATGAACCCTGGTGGGATGCAATCTGGGCCCTGGGCCTTCCCACTCTTCAGCTGACAGATGTCGAGAGAAATCCCTTCAGTGGAGAACGGTTCCAAGAGGAGATCATCAACACCAGGTGCTTGCCACAGCTCTGAAGTTTCCTGTTTCACGGACAATGTATGCTCCTTGCTTGCATCTCTGAATTTTCCATTTTCTAGAAGCTGCTTGGCAATGGAGTTTGCTGTTACTGGACAGTTGGTAAGTTTTGAAGACCTGCCAGTGAGGCGGTTAAAGGTTTTCCTGGCCAATCTGCTGGAATGGGTGAAGTCAGTGCCTTGAGCGCTCTCTTCCCAATTTTCCCGACATTTCCAATCCAGACAATCTATCAGGACAGGAGGAGTAAACATGGTTCAGATCAGTGGAAGAACTGGGGGGTAGGTTGTCGATCCCCGATTCCACGAGCTGTCTGAACTGGAGCCAGTCAGTCTTGTGGAAGTTCCAACTCTTCACTGGCTTGGAGGGAATTGAGGAGATGGGGTTGTTTGAGATGATCAGCAAATGCCTGTGCTGCGACTTGGGGAAAGGGTCAAGGGTGATCTGTTGGGGGGCAGGTCCATCCACGTTAGCAAAAGCCAGGTCAGGATTGGAGCTGGTACTCCAGCGGCCAGAGTGGAAGCTATCTGGTTGCTTTGGATTGTAGAGAAGCATGTTAGCAGCAGATGCCCAATCTTCAAGAGAGTTACCATCTGGATTGGTGGAACTGTAACCCCAATTTGTGCTGTGGCAGTTGAAATCCTCAGTGTACAGACATGGTTTGGGGAAGATGGGAATGGAATCAAGCTGTAGACGGAATGATGGTGGTTTGTAGATATTAACAATAGCCACGCCTGACTTCCGGTTATGGCTGCCACGTAGGACGGACGTGTCTCGCTCTGCTCTGCTCCTGGAGAAAAAAAATCGGCAAATAACTCTCTCATTTGGGACAGAACGTATCCCAGCGTTTGGGCGAGGATATGTCGGCGAAGCCTAAGGCTGGAAAACCAGGAAAAGGAAAAAGCGAGCCGCCGAAACAGTCCAAATTAACGGACTTTCAGGTCTGTGACGCAGCAAACAGGGCTCCATATATGGCGGAGGAGGCTGGCAACGCTGCGATTTCTGCGGGGAATGGCGCAGATGCGCTGATGGCTGCCATGAGTTCAATGAGAGCGGACTTTTCCTCTAGATTTGATGGGATTATGACAGCGTTGGAAGGAATAAGAAAGGAATTGGGTGACTGTGTAGAACGAACGGCGCAAATGGAGCTCCGTCTCGCTAGTGCTGAAGATGACGTCACCCGTCTTCAATTAAAGGTGCGCACTTTGGAAAAAAAAAATAAATCTCTGGAAGATAATATTTTGGATTTGGAATCTCGGTCGAGACAGAATAATTTGAGGCTGGTGGGTCTTCCAGAGGAATCAGAAGGTCGGGACGTATGTTCCTTTCTGGAAAAGTGGATTCCGGAGGTGCTGGGCAGCGAGGAGTTGCAATCAGCAGTGGTTCTGGAAAAAGCACATCGCATTGGCCCACGGAGAGATAAGGGACCGCCGAGGACCTTAATTATGAAGTTTCTTAACAACAGAGACAGGATGAAGATCTTCAACGCTGCACGAGCTAAAAAAGGAGAGATTAAACACCAGGACCAGCAGGTGCGGTTCTACCCAGATTTGGCCACAGGAATCCAGCAACTGAGGAAGCAGTTTGATCCCATACGTAAGGAGCTGCGCAACCTTGGGATTCGTCATGGTGTAATCTATCCTGCGAGACTGCTGACCACGTATGAGGGCAGAACCCACATCTTCAAGACCCCAGAGGAGGCGCAGGAGTTCATCAAGAAGATCAAAGAAGAAGAAGAGACTGGTGGGAGCTAAGCATGAACAAAATATAAGGTAGAATAATTAAGCATTTGCACAGGCATCTGACTGACTTGAAGTAAATAGTAAGTTTACAAAATATAGATTGTATTATATATTAAAAAAACAAAAAAACAAAAACAAAAACAAAAAAAAAAACTATGATGTACAAAGTTGTTAAAAATTTTGGAGTTAAGTTGGAAAACTACAGAGGAGAGTTAATGTTACGTCATTAAAAGCAGTAGAGTTAGGGTGATTGGGAGGATGAAGAAGGAGTGGCTTAGGCTGTTCCCCGTGGGTGTGGAACGGTCGATGGCTATATCGGGAGACAGAATTTTTCTTTTGATTTTGGGGGGTTTGCCACAAGTGTGGGAAGGGGAAATTTGTTTGTGTGTAGTTTGTAGGATGAATGTTCAACCACTCATGTTTTTGCTTCTCTGTATGAGCATGTTTACACTGCAAGGTAATCCCAAACTCTCTATTGATCATGGACCAAAGTGTTAATCTTAATTTAACTTCATGGAATTGCAGAGGTCTACAAAATTTAAAAAAACTTAAACAAGTTATGAATAAAATAAAGGACATGGGTTCAAGAATTGTGTTTTTACAAGAAACTCATCTGATAGAGGAGGATGTTAAAAGAATTAGGAGTAGATGGCAGGGAAGTGTATTCACCTCTTCATTTTCATCCCGAGCCAGGGGAGTTATGACTCTCATACATAAATCAGTTCCTTTTCAAGTGAAAAATGTAATTGGAGACAAATTTGGAAGATATGTAATCATTCAAGGTTCTTTGCTATTAGAAAATATAAATCTTGTGAACTTATATGGTCCCAATATAGATGATCAGAAGTTCTTTGCTAATTTATTTCTCATCTTATCATCACTTACAGGGCAACATATAATAGCAGGGGATTTTAATTGTACATTGAATCCAGGTGTGGATAGATCAACAGGACTGGATTGTACGCACATTGGATGTAGGATGACTATTAATCATTTTATGAAAGAATTGAGATTGTTAGATATATGGAGAGAAATGAAACCACAAGTTAAAGCCTATTCTTGTTATTCCAGTACCTACAAGACATTCTCACGTATTGATTATTTTTTGATTTCCACAGAATTAAGGTCCAAGATTCAAAACTGCTTTTATGATAACATCGTGATCTCTGATCATGCACCCTGTTGTCTAATATATGTAGATAAAAAATTGACAAAGGAATCAGGTAGATGGCAATTTCAGCATAAATGGCTTCAGGATGAGGAATTTGGCAAGTATATAGAAAAACAGATAGACGAGTTCTTTGACATCAATACTACACAAACATCAGCATGTGTAAAGTGGGAGGCTTTCAAAGCTTTTATTAGGGGGCATATTATTAGTTATACAGGATCAAAATCTAAGAAGACTCGAGAGGAGAGAGCTAAATTGGAACATAAAATAAAAAATCTTCAGGAAAAAGTGTATGCAGGAAGTGACCCAAGGTTGGAGAATGAATTACTGATTTTGAGAGCTGAATACGACAAAAAATCAGCGAATAGAGCTGCCTCGAGTCTTCTAAGATTGAAACAATCTTTTTATGAACAAGGTGAAAAATCAGGAAAATTATTAGCATGGCAGATTAAACAATTGGAAATTAAAACACCAATTACCAGTATTATAAGTAATGGACAGGTAGTTATAGATCCTTTAGAAATTAATAGAGCCTTTAGAGATTACTATGAAAAATTATATGATACCAAAAATGAACCTGATTTAACAAAACTAAATGGGTTTTTGAACGAACTATCTATACCGTGTATTCCAAATGAAAACAGGGAGATATTGGAGTCTAAAATTAGTCAAGAAGAAGTTGGGCTAGCCATTGATAATATGAAATCAGGAAAAAGTGCAGGACCAGATGGTCTTCCAGTTGACCTTTATAAAAAATTTAAGAATAAATTAATAAAACCTTTTTTGGAAATGGTTTTAGAAGCATTTCAAAATAATAATTTACCATCATACATAAATAATGCCTTAATTATACTGCTGCCAAAACCAGGTAAGCCCTCTAATAAATGTGAAAATATGAGACCAATAAGCCTATTAAACGCCGACCTTAAGATAATCTGTAAAATTTTAGCAAGACGAATACAAGAAATTTTACCAAATATTATTAATCGAGATCAGAATGGCTTTATAAAGGGTAGACAAGGCTTCCATAATGTAAGAAGACTATTTAAAATTATCTATTTTAATAAAGAAGCACCGGATACAGCTCTCCTATCATTGGACGCCGAAAAGGCCTTTGATAGAGTTGAATGGCCCTTTCTTTTTGAAGTCCTACAAAGGTTTGGACTTGGAAATAATTTCATAAAATGGGTTCAAATAATATACAATAATGCTACAGCAGAAATCCTAACAAATAACAATATTTCAAAACCAATAAAAATCAATAGAGGATGTCGACAAGGCTGTCCACTCTCACCTTTACTGTTTACTATGGCAATTGAACCTTTAGCGATAGCGATACGTTTACATTCACAAATATATGGAATTAAAGTTGGACCAACAGAACATAAAATCTCCCTGTACGCCGATGATATAATTTTGTTTATGTCGAATCTAAAAAAATCAATTCCAACCTTGTTGAATTTAATAAAGAATTTTGGGGAAATATCAGGATATAAAATAAATAAAACTAAATCTTCAATATTAATGCTAAATGAGACCCAGAGAAATTACCCAGCCCCTGAGGTAAATCAATTCAATGTTGTAAATCAGTTTAAATATTTAGGAATCCAAATTATGCCTAAGCTAGAATCAGTCGCCAGTGTCAACTATGAAGCCTTAATGTCAGATATCAGTGAGTTAACTCAGAGATGGATGTCACTACCAATGTCGATGATCGGGAGAATCAATATACTTAAAAGTAATATTTTACCTAAAATACTTTATTTATTTCAATACATTCCCTTATCACCACCTTTAGATCTATTCTCAAGAATAAAAAAAAAGTTAGTGGAATTTATATGGAACAACAGGAGGGCTAGATTACGTCTGTCTTTATTATATTTACCATTTGATCGTGGAGGTCTGAAATGTCCAAATTTTATGTTGTATTATTGGTCGGCACAACTGAGGTCTATGACATATTATTTTTCATCAAATGATCTCCCTCACTGGACTGAAATGGAATCATACAATTTACCTTTACCTCTTCCCATATTCATATACTCAGATTCGGCAAAAAAATTACAAAAACAAGTTAAAAATCCATTTGTAAAGCATATGATCAAAATATGGTGTGAAGCTAAAAACTATTTAAAAGAACCACAGTTATTGTCACAATTTAGTCCAATATGGGGTAATCAATATTTTAAACCAGGGAGAGCGGACGCTGTATTTAAAGTATGGAATTTAAAAGGGATACAAAAGATTCAGGATTTATATTTGCCATGTGCAGACAACATAATGTCTTTTGAAGAGCTGAGGATCAAATTTAATCTCAATAGAACACATTTTTTTAAATATCTTCAACTTAGAAACTTTATTCGATCAAATCAAAATAAAGCTCTCACTCGACCTATTTATTCATCCTTGGAAAAAATGATGATGAAAGATAGTAAAAGAAAGGGTATTATTTCAGAGTTTTATAACTCATTGACACTATCTTCAAGTGAAAATTCACTGAAAAGATTAAACTACTGGAAAGAAGATCTGCAAATTGAAATTTCAGAGGAACAATGGGAATTGGCTTGTACAGAAGCTCAAACCAAATCAATAAATGCACGCCTTAAATTGATACATTTCAAATGGTTAATGCGGATGTATGTTACACCGGAGGAGTTAAATAGATATAACAAAAATATACCAGATACATGCACAAAATGCATGGAAAGTAAAGGAACCCTATTTCATTGTTTATGGGAATGTAGATTAATAAGAATGTTTTGGGAAGAGGTGAGGGTAACAATTGAAAAAATAATCTCAAAACAAATCATATTGAATCCTAAACTGGTTTTGTTGGGTCTGTACCCAGAAAAGCATAATTTCAATAAAAGTGAAAGAACATTCATAGACCTCAGTTTGCTTAATGCCAAAAAATGTATTGCACTATTATGGAAAAAGACTCATAGACCAGATGTGACTCAGTGGTTAAGACAGATGTTAACAAACCTTCCATTAGAAAGAATAACATATATACTGAAATCAAAGGAAATTGTGTTTGAGAATATATGGAGACCTTTTATTGATTATGTAAAAAATTTAAACATAACTCTTGAAGAAGAAGGTGAATGATGTGTGTGGACCTTGTAAATTCCAAACTGGTGAACATAATATGTATACTTATGTATTGGATTGTCTAGACTAAACAGAGGAGCATTGTTGAAGACTTGATTTTGTTGGTGGTTGTTGGTGTTTTTAGTGCATTTTTTTTTTTTTTTGTAGTACTTTAGTGTTAGTGTTTGATTGTTTGTATCATGTTTGTTAAAAAAAAAAAAAAAAGGTTCAATAAAGATATTGTGGAAAAAAAAAAAAACAATAGCCACGCCTTCCACTTCAGTAGTTATCCATACCAGGATGGAGTCTTCAACCGATACAGTGGATAGAAAAAGTCTGCACACCCCTGTTCAAATGCCAGGTTTTTGTGATGTAAAAAAATGAGACCAAGATAAATAATTTCAAAACTTTTTCCACCATTAATGTGACCTATAACCTGTACAACTCAATTGAAAAACAAACTGAAATCTTTTAAGGGGAAAAAAAAAAAAATAAAACACTTGCAATAACCTGTTTGCATAAATATGCACACCCTCAAACTAATACTTGGTTGCAGCACCTTGGCTTTTATTACAGCACTCAGTCTTTTGTGAGGGCATCTCCTGTGCCCAGCCCTCTTCAGGTCACCCCACAGATGTTAGATCAGATTCAGTTCTGGACTGTGGCTGGGCCATTCCAAAACCTTAATCTTCTCCTGGTGAAGCCATTCTTTTGTTTATTTGGATGCGTGCTTTGGGTCATTGTTGTGCTGAAAGACGAAGTTTATCTTCATCTTTAGCTTTCTAGCAGAATTCTGAAGGTTTTGTGCCAACACTTTGACTGGTATTTAGAACTATTCATAATTCCCTCCACCTTGACTAAGGAACAGTTCCAGCTGAAGAAAAATAGCCCCAAAGCATAATTCTGCCACCACCATGCTTCACTGTAGGTATGGTGTTCTTTTGGTGATGTGGTGATGAGCAATGTTGTGTTTGCACTAAATATACCTTTTGGAATTATGGTCAAAAAAGTTCAACCTTGGTTTCATTGGACCATAACACATTTTCCCACATGCGTTTGGGAGATTTCAAATGTGTTTTTGCAAAATGTAGCCAGGCTGGGATGTTTTTCTTCGTAAGATAAGGCTTCCGTCTTGTACCCTACCCAATAGCCCAGACATATGAAGAAGACAGGAGATTGTTGTCACATGTACGAAACAGCCAGTACTTGTCAGAAATTCCTGCATCTCCTTCAATGTTGCTGTCGGCCTCTTGGCAGCCTCCCTGACCAGTTTTCTTCTCGTCTTTTCATCAGTTTTGGAGGGACATCCAGTTCTTAGTAATGTTATGGAGAAAGGAGGCAGGCGAGGCAATGAGCTGGACGACACAGAAACTTTATTCTTTCTCCAACATGAAGGACAGCAAACAGCGATCTTGGGTCTCCATGCATTCCACTTTTATCTCTTTATTTCCATTCATTGAGACCCGGAACTCCCGACCAGAACACATTGTTGTTTGAACAAAGGAATGTGTGGCACATTAACATGACATTACGCTGGGGCCGCTCTTACACCCTTCTACCCTCAGCGGCTCCGGCAGCTCTCACTCTCCCCGGGGGGCACGTAGACTCAACAGACCTGTCTGATACCCCCCCCCCCCGGTGACACCTCCTCCTTCGGTCCATTGTTCCCCCTTCCCCCTGCCCTCTCTGGGTGGAGAAACCCCCACCGTGCCCCCCACACAGCCACCCGAACACTCAGAAGGGGCACTAACCCCCCTGTCCTTTGGGCTTGAGCTGGCACCCATAGCGGCTGTAGCGGGGGATCGCCGGTCCAGTTGAACTGCCCTGCCGGCGAGGTGTACAGGAGGGCACATCAGTCTGTGGAGGGAAAAAGGGAGGTGGGGTGGAACACATGATCTTCGTGAGCACAGGTCCCTGCTTAGGGGTCACCAACCTGCAGAGCCACCAACGGTGGGTGTCCGTGCCGGGGAGCTTAGGCCATCACCACCTGCTCGTCTGCCAACACAAAAGCGGGCTTCAGCCTGTTGATGCAGACAGTCTCCCTATGTCCCCCCAAGTCTAACCCAAAATGCTTCACCTCAGGTTCCAACACCCTGAATGGTCCATCGTATGGTGGACACAGCGGGGTCCGGTGCGCATCATGCCTGACGAAAACAAAACGGGCATTCTGGAAGCTTTTTGGGACGAATGTGCAGGGAAAACAATGGTGGGCCGGACCTGGTACGCTCAAAACCTCTGTACTGTGTAAAAATTGTGCAGGCAGATCAGCCTCAGGTGCGGGGTTTTCTGGTAAAAACTCTCTGGGAATCCGCAGCGGCTAAGAAAAAACGAGTTCTGCCAGGGAGGCTGCCAAATCCTCCTTAGGTGCGGAGTGCAACCCTAAAAGAACCCAGGGCAGGTGGTTGACCCAATTTGTGTCCATGAGCAAAGCTCTGAGCTCTGCTTTAAGTGACCTATGAAAACGCTCGCATAACCCATTAGCCTGGGGGTTGTACACGGTAGTGCAGTGAATTTTAACCCCCAGCCTCTATGCCATCGCGGACCACAGTTACCCCTGTCGGACGTGATGTCCGATGGAGATCTGAAACGTGCAACCCAAGCCGACAAAAAGCTCAAGCCACTTCCACGGACATGGTAGAAGCCAGCAGGACCACTTAAGGCCAGCGCGTGGTGCGGTCCATGGCCGTCAAAAGGTGCGTGAAACCTTGTGACGGCAGGAGGGGTCCCACCAAATCCACATAAACATGGTCGAAGCTCCTAGCCAGGATTTGGAACGGCTCGAGTGGGGGCTCTGGTGTGCTTGTGCACTTTGGCCCGCTGGCACGCGACGTAAGCTGCAGTCCATTCTTTCATGTCTTTGCGCAAGCACGGCCAGACGAACTTCACCCCCACTAGCTTCACCGAAGCGCGCACTTCCAGATGCAAAAGGGAGTGGACCGACTCGAAAATGTGACGGCACCAAGAGCTCGGAACCACCAGGCATGGGCGGCCGGTGGACGTCGCAGAGCAAGAGAGGGCACCCTTCTTGCACCACCTTACTCTCCAGCCTTAACCCAGCTGGCGAAGACTGGAGCGCGCAAATGTCCATGTCCCCGGCTTGCTCCACGGCCATGGCAGGGAAATCTATTTCCATGTATACTGGAGAGACTAACGCACATGACAGATAATCGTCCACGACGTTGAGCTTACCGGCAACGTGTTGAATGTTGGTCGTAAACTCCAAGATCAAGGCCAAATGCCGTTGCTGCCGGGCCGACCACAGTTCTGAGACCTTGGACATCGCGTACATCAGCGGCTTATGGTCCACGAATGTGGTACACTCGCGCCCTTCTTGCCAGAACTGGAAATGGCACATCACCAGGTGGAGAGCCAGCAATTCTCTATCAAACACACTGTATTTGCGTTTGTTGTTGCGCAAAGTTCGGTTAAAAAATGCAAGCGGCTGCTACGAACCTGAGACGCACTGCTCCACCACTGCCCCATGGCACCATCAGATGCGTCCGTAGTGAGTGCTATCCGTGCAGACAGATCCGGGTGGGCTAGCAACGCGGCATCCGCCAGCGCTGTTTTGGCATTAGTAAAAGCCTGGTCTCGCTCGGGAGTCCAGTCGACGGTTTCTGCAGGCTTCTTTTTTTTAAGCGCGGCATACAAAGGCTGCATCAGCTGGGCTGCCCGGGGAAGGAAACGGTGATAAAAATTAACCATTCCCCAAAACTCCTGTAGTGCTCTCGCGGTCTGTTGATGCGGAAAATCCGACACAGCGCGCACCTCATCCGGCAACGGGATCGCCTCCTCCGGCGAAATGCAGTGGCCCAAAAAATCAATCACTGGCACACCGAACTGGCACTTCACCGGGTTAACTATCAGCCCGTGCACTTCCAACCTCTGGAAAACTGTCTCGAGATGGGCAATGCGCTCCTCCTTGGTCGCGCTGGCTACCAAAATGTCGTCTAAGTAGACAAAAACAAAGGACAAGCCGCGAAGCACCGCGTCCATCATCCTCTGGAAAGTCTGCACCGCGCCTTTTAATCCGAACGGCATGCGTAAAAACTCGAAAAGGCTGAAAGGGGTTATTACTGCTGTTTTTGGGACATCTTCCACGCGCACCTGGACCTGATGATATCCGCGGACCAGATCCACTTTTGAAAAAATGCGTGCCCCAGCCAGGTGCACGGAAAAATCCTGGATGTGCGGAATTGGATAACAATTGTGTTCCGTGGCGTTATTCAAGCGCCAGAATTCGCCGCATGGTCACCACAACCCCATCGGCTTTAGGCACCATGTGTTGCAGGGATGCCCACGGGCTGTTGGAACGCCTGACGATGCCCAACTGCTCTAAGTTGGCAAAGTCCTCTCGCACGCTGGCCAGTTTAGCTGCATCCAAGCACCGAGGTGGCGCGAACACCGGCAAGTCTTTTGTCATTGTGAAGTGTTCGACCCTGTGTTTCGTTGCCGTAGCCGAAAAAGTCGGGACCGTGAGTGCTGGGAACTGTGTGAGCAAATGTTGGTACTTACCCCCTGGAGCTATAACATTAGCCAGTGTTGTTGACCCAGCTCCTCGAGCTGTACAGGGCAGTGAGGTGAAAGAGACAGCATCCACTAATCTCCTATTAGCAACATCGACTAACAACCCATACGCACATAAAAAATCTGCGCCTAGAATGCAGCCGGAACATGCAGCTATCACAAAGTCCCACTTAAAGTTGCGTCCATGTAAGCATATTGTCGGTGTCCTCTCGCTAAATGTCCTGATGATGGTGGATCCGTTAGTAGCCGTGAGCTCGGGACTGCTGCCTCCTGCCACCCTGTTTGCGTTAACTGGTAGGATGATGCTCTTCTGGGAGCCGGAGTCCACCAAAAATCATCTCCCCAAACGTGTGTCTGTGACATAAAGCAGTCTGTTCCTGTTGCCATCGGTGACAGCTGCAACTGAATTCCAAATGTACCGTCTTCCCGGCTCCTTGAATTGGCATGGCACTAGGCAGCGTTGGGCATTTAAGCCGAAATGGCGATGATTAAAACAGATTGCTCCGTTCCTTCATCTCCTGGTGTCCGTCCCGGCTACCACGAATGGCTTCTTGACCTCGCTGGAGTCCCTCATGGATCCTGGTGCCATTGCCTGTGCGCTGAGAGTTCTGGTCGCCAAAATGATGCGGTCCGCTTTCTGCGCCAGGGCACGGTAGTCCTTAGCAACTAGTCGCAGCAAGTTGGCCAAGATCGCCCTCACTGTAGCTGGTAGGTTCCTGAGGAACAAGTGGGCTAACAGGAAAGATTCATCGTCCTTCCCCTTCAGCGCCAGCATGCTCTCCATGAGCTCCACTGCTGATCTGTCCCCTAACGCCGAACGCGTTAGGAGTTTCTCTTCCCTCTCTCTGTCAGAAAGGGTGTCACGCTGGAGAAGCATCCTATTGAGTGCTTCATATTTTCCTTGGGCTGGCGGTTCCTGGAACAGGCTTGTCACCTGTTGCGTGGTGCGCGCATCCAGCGCAGCGACCACGTAGTAATATCTTGCGTCATTCGTTGTTATCCCGCGGAGTGCAAACTGGGCTTCTATGTGCAGAAACCACACAGTCGGGTTATGAAGCCAGAAGTGTGGGAGCTTGACTGAGCCGGCACACACAGCCCCGGTGCTCTCTCTCCAGGTAGTCTCCAGGGCAACGCTCGGCTCACTTTCCATGGCACGTCTTAGAGTCACCAATGTGGAGAAAGGAAGCAGGCGAGGCAACAAGCGGGACGACACAGAAACTTCATTCTTTCTCCAACATGAAGTACAGCAAACAGCGATCCCAGGTCTCTGTGCATTCCACTTTTAACTCTTTATTTCCATGCATCGAGACCCGGAACTTAGGACCATAACACGTTGTTTGAACAAAGGAATGTGAGTCACATTAACATGACATTACACCAGGGCCGCTCTTACACCCTTCTACCCTCAGCCACTCCGGCAGCTCTCACTGGGGGGGGGGGGGGGCATAGACCCAACAGTCCTGTCTGATACCCCCCGGTGACACCGCCTGCTTCGGTCCATTGTCCCCCCTTCCCCCTACCCTCTCTGGGTGGAGAGACCCCCATCGTGCCCCCACAATGTCACTGTTGTGCCATATTCAAGATTCAAAGATTTTATTTGTCAGTACTACTTTTCATACAGGACATACAGGAGAATTGAAATGGTGTTTCTCTCTCTCTTCAGTGGTGTGCACAATGTAAAAAAAGAAAAAGGAATAAGACTGGAAAAACAGCAACAGTAGTCTATGTACAGTAATGCAACCCCTAGTGCAAATGGCGACAAAAGATAGACCCAGACCTCCCATAGTGCAAATAAAGATTAATGATTAACAATGATGAAACCCAGCAATCCTATATACAGAAAAGTAGAGATGTAATACCCGTAGTTGCAACTTCAATGTGGTAGTGTAGGTGCAGACAGTAACAGATAGGACTGCACATGATCAGTATTGCAATGACAGACAGCAGCAGATGTAGCATTTGTGCAAATGGTTGCAGTTAAAGTGCAGGGACATACAGCAGCAAATGTATTACTGTTGATGTGCCAGTCTTTCTGTGCCAACAACTGAGGTAGTTATTATCCGGGTGAGTGCGTTATGGTTCTCCACTTGATGATGACTGTCTTCACTGTGTTCCATGGTATATTTAACACCTTGGAAATTCTTCTGTACCCTTCTCCTGACTGATACCTTTGAACAATGAGATCCCTCTGATGCTTTGGAAGCTCTCTGTGGACCATGGCTTATGCTGTAAGATGTCACTACAAAAATGTCAGGAAAAGCCTACTAGAACAGCTGAACTTTATTTGGGATTAATTAGAGGTAGGGCTGTCACGGTAGAGGAATTTCCCCTGCGGTAATGGTGGATAGCAAAACACCGCAGTGTGCAGTATTATTGCAAATGTATTTAGGACCCTGTGGTCTCATAATTTAAACAGGGTTCATAACTTATGTGGCAAAAGATGGAAGCTGTGAGAAACTTGCTGCAGCTCCACTCTCAACTTTATGTGCGTGTGTGACAATTTTGCGAAGCTCCGGTCTTACTAGTCATGAACTGCTGATTCTGTAAAAAAAAAAAAAAAAAAAAAAAATCATTTTCATAAACCATTGGCGGGAACTCCAGTATTTCAACTACGGGGTGTGTGGTTTGGAGATTGCAGCGACATTCAGCTTACTTAAACAAGACAGCCTCCGTACAGGACCCTGCATGGCTCTTGTCTCCATGATTTTTGGATTTTTGCCGCTGTCCGAAAAATCACATTCAAACAAGCAATGCACTGTGCAGTAGTTGTTTCGCTCTTGGAGCTCACACTCCACTCAGAAGGAAATAACATGCTTTGTGCCCTTTGAGTGCTCACTGTCACGGCTGTATTTAGCAAGGAGTCCAAACGCTTCCCCCAGCTGGAGTCCATCTGGACAGAGAGTGCCCCACACGTTACTGCCGCCGTCAGTACCGGGTGCAAACATGCTGTTGACAATAAAAATACACTTAACATTTAATTCTTTATTAATCAATAGGGGCAGATAAATGAACGAGATTTAGCCACACACACAAAAAAGTGAACACTGCAGTTGTTGCGGTTGTTTGTTATCCTCCGTGGTAGCGTTGTCCATGGCGCGGTATTACATAATTGCGGTTATCGCAACAGCCCTAGTCAGAGGCTCTTTAAATGATGGCAAGTGTGTGCTGACTCCCATTTAAAGTGAGTTTGAATGTGATTTGTTAATTCTGAACACAACCACATCCTCAGTTATAACAGGGTGTGCATATTTATGCAACCAGGTTATTGTAATTTTTTTATTTTTCACCTTTAAAGATTTCAGTTTGTTTTTCAGTTGGGTTGTACAAGTTATGGGCACATTAATGGTGGAAAAAGTTTTGAAATGATTTATCTTAGTCTCAATTTTTTACAACACAAAAACCTGGCATTTGAACAGGGGTGTGGAGACTTGTTATATCCACTGTATACCTAGTTTGCGCCACTTCGTAGAGTACCTGACAAAAGTGGCTATGCCATGAATGTCACTTTTGGTGTAGGCAGCCAGGGAGTATCCTGGGGTCTTGAGTTTGGAACTCTCCTTGGTGTGTGTCTCCTGCAGGAGAACAGCAGTTGGTTTGTGCTCTTCAATTATACGCTCAAGCACTAATGCTTTAGCTCTCGTGTAACCTTCAATATTAAGCTGTAGAACTGATATGCCTTCCCATATGACACCTGACGGTGCCTGCTGTGAAGAGGGTACATGTTCCAAGTAGGTTTGAGGGATCGATTGCATGTGAATGGTCCCTGGGCTGTAGTAAGTACAGACACAACCCTGAATGAGTGAACAGTTAGCTCTGCAAACTGCAGCTAATCACTGCTAATGAGGAGGTGTCCTGACCAGTATAATAAACTGTAGTAACATAAGCTAAAATGTGAATGAAATATAGGGTTTTTAGATGATCCGGCTGGGATTGGTGCTTTGCGTAATGGAATAGGGAAAGGAAAGTTGGTTACCCAACCACGAAAGAACACAAGCCAGTGTACTGTAGTGCCCGTCCCAAGCCTGGGTAAATGCAGAAGGTTGCATCAGGAAAGGCATCTGGCCTAAAATCCTTGCCAAATCAAATGTGTGGACGATGATCCGTTGTGGCGACCCCTGATAGGGGAGCAGCCGAAAGAAGATGATGATCCGTCTGGGAAGATGGTTATCTAGTGGGGATGGATAGAATATAGAAAATACACAAAAACAGATGTTGAGCTGTAGCTATGCTAAAGGCTAGCTGACTCATGTCTCCTGTCCTGGATATCATGTCCAAAATATTTACAAAAAGATAGAATGACACAAGATATATTATCAGCTATGTATTAATAATGAGCTGGTCTAGCATGGTGGCTACAGTTTACAGTAAAAAGCTATAAATCCCGTGGATACAATCAGTATGTTGCTAAGCTAGCCAGGGTAACGGTGCCATACCCAGGTCATGCTGGGCAAAATTACAGTTTGCCAGAATGACATGAGATATATTGTCAACTGTGGATTAATAATTGAGCTGGGACCACAGATGTGTAGTGGGGTGGCTAGAATTCACAGAGAAAAGCTGAGCTATCTCGCTAGCTAAGCCAACTGCACTGTAGGTGCCTGAGTTCTGAGGTTTATTGGAAAATGTCCCTCCTTCTTCTTTGAGGAAATGACGTGCCAGACTAGCCAGGAGGTAGGTCTATATCAGGTCTCTCGCTTTCTGAAGAAATAACTGGAAGAGAACAGCAAAACCAATGGAGGCGTTTCAGGCAGATTTGTGGTCCAAGCTCCTGTGGGAGAGGAGAACTCCTGTACAGGCGGCTTTTGAGTTGTTTGACTAGAAAGACCATATGATGTCACAAAAATACTACATAACACACTAAAATAAAGGGGAAACCCCAAAAAGCATAATGGTGGCTCTTCAAATTATAAGTGAGAAAATTAGCTGTACTGGTGAAGGTTTGAACTCTTGAGTGCTTTCTAGATTGATTTTTAATGAGAACACAGGAACACAAATCATTCAGGGGTGTTTCTTCTTTGTGCACTGCAAAGTCAGTTAGTCACATCTTGATCTGTTGGAGTGATTCATTGAAGTAATTTCAGTGGATAATAAAATATTGATTGTAAGTGAGAACCAGAAAGAGTGTCTTCCCTTTAAAAAGTCTTTTGATGAGTTTTATTTTGAAAATTCTGATAGGAAGTGGGCCTTTGACATTGTCTGCCTTGATGATTTAAATAGGGGCTTGTTTGCTCTGCAGGAACAGTTGGGCTATGATCAAGCACCTCAAAGGTCTGTGTTTGGAGGAAGAGTCTTCTGACTCGGATTTTCTGCTTGGAAAAACATCTACAAATATTTTCACAGAAAGTAAGTTGAGTCTTTGACATTTGATAACAATCAAAATGTATTTTTACGGGAAAATGTCACACTATTACTGAAATATGTTTTTGTTTTGCAAATGCATTTTTGCTCAGATTTATGGATTATAATCACTGTTTTATCATCACACATAAGATCAAAATATCAGTTTAAAAATTAAATTTAAGTTGTTTATCTTTCAAATATGTATTCAGTATTTCTGGTGTTTGTAGGTGCAGCACAGATTTTATTCCCATAGCTGTTTCACTCTGTTATTTGTTTTGTCTCTCCTGAGAGAAATGAGCTAATATACTTTGCATTGCAAATGTTTCATTACGCAATCTAACTGTTGGGAGACAGGTGTAATGTTCCCTTTGAGTGATTAAATCTTTTGTGGACAGTTTAAGGGGTTATTCCAACATTAATGGACCATGCATCCATTTACTCATAGCGAGCTGCTGGTTTATCAGATACTGAGTAATTGTTTTTCATATTGGGCCGACTGTCAGTGATCCAGAGATACAGTTCAGATACAAAAGCAGCTACAAAGACGCACCTAAATCAGTGCCATCTTCAGTAAAAGCTTGTTGTTTCCCCTTCTTAAAGCCTATCCTGTCACTTTGTTTTCAGGCTGCAGTGAGCAACAGTTCTGCCTCTCCGTAAACCCTCCCCCTGCTTGTAAAGTTTCTTTTATCTGCCTTTCTGGGTGAGGCCTGGTTCTCAATGAGGATGGAGAAGTATGAGAAAATTGGGAAGATCGGAGAGGGCTCCTATGGTGTCGTATTCAAGTGCAGAAACAAAGACACAGGACAGATCGTGGCTATCAAGAAGTTTGTGGAGTCTGAGGATGATCCTATAATCAAGAAGATTGCACTGAGGGAGATCAGGATGCTCAAGGTATAAACATTCTATCTGTTTTGGTTGTTCACAGACCTTTAGGGGCATGTTGGTGTGAAATGATCCTTTCTTAAAAATACTGATTTGTAGAGAACTGTAGGGGGAAAAATACTGACTTAAAATTGTGAGATTAAAAGAGTAAAGAGCAACGAACAAAGGTTGACATCTACTTTAGCTATGATATCAGTCTATTGCAAATCCAAAAGAACCAAACTTGGCTGACTACTTTAAGTTGTCATATAAAGAAATAACATTTGTAAAGTGAAAATTGAACATGTGATGGGTTAGAGCCTTGTCTTTTCAACTAGGGGTCCTTGGGAAATTGTCTAATTTCACTTCTTAATTGGTCAAAAAAATTGCAAATAATTTGCTGTTGTTGTGCATGGGTGCCTGTAGTGGCTCTTCCATGTCAGTAGGGGGCAGTATGAACACAATAACAATGCAATAATAATGGCTCCTGTCTTCTTAATGACCTTGTTAAGACATGCTAGAGGTCGCGGTGACTCAATAAAAACAGTGATGGATAAACACTTGAAAAGGAAAGATTCAGACTCTGAACTGGGCCCTGTACTGATGGAGCAGCCACCATGATCAAGTGTGCCAAAGGCCTCGTTAGCAGAGTGAAAAGGAAACCCAAATGTTTTTGTTATGCACTGTTTTTTGCATCATAAGGCACTCCTTACCAAGAATTTCCCAGCAGACTTAGTTGATGTGTTGGATGATGTTGTGCGGATGGTAAACTTCGAAAGACAAGACCTCTGAAAAGCCGCATATTTGCATCTTTATGTGAGGGAATGGGAATAAAACCTTATTGCTCCATACTGAGGTCCAATGGTGGTTGTTAGTGCTGGTTCATGCGCATGAGCATTTTTATTTTGTAACATTTTTGGTTGGTGGGGTTCCCTGAGATTTTTTTCAAAGGGTTTTTTCAAAGGGTTCTTTGGCTCAAAAAGGTTGAAAAGCACTGAGTTACAGATTGCCATGATATAACTCAAACTTTGGTTTGTCAAGTCAGAACAGTAGGAAATAAATTTTAAAAATATGAAAGTGATTTTGTTAGAATTACTATGCAATCCTGAAATGTTTCCGTATCTGCCAACACTTTGCCTTTGCTCCCACAAAAGTTGTAATTATCAAACACCGTCAACTGAGCCTCAGTTAGACTGAATCACTGTTAAATCGATACCAAATGTTAATATCTAACCTTTCAACCCCATCTTCACAAGTAAAACAAGGGTCTGAACTACTTTGTAGATTTGTAGATGTGATTTCAACCTTTTATTCAGTATTGTGGGGATTAAAACCTTGCTTTTAATGCCATGGTATATAAAATGTTCCTGCTATTGTGCGGCCAGCAGGAGGGACACCATGTAATGAATTCTGCAGACAGAGTGGAAGCACTTTTAACATTTAAACCAGCAGCTCTCCGAAGAGGTTTAGAGGGCTGTAATGAAACTGAGGAACAGCTCCGCAGGGTCACAGCTGCCTCCAGTATTTCAGATACAGAGGGAAACGGTAGCAGAAATGTATTTTGATGAAAGGAAATGGGGAAATTTGCTGCCTTAAGACAAAAATGACCAAAATAATCCAGCAATTTTGAATTTTGCAGTATTTTATGTTGCGTGATATGATTGTTATAATATAGGTGCAGTTGTTGGTGTTTAATTAGTCATGCGTTGGGTGGGAGTGTTAGTCTCTTGCTGGACAACAGGAGCTCATGAATAGGCTAAGTTGTTAGGGGCAACAGCATGTTTATTAGCGTTAACAGTTCGGGCCGTTTGAGATATAGAGCTTATTTGTTTTGTCTCTGCTAAATCTGCATGAATGTTTGTTTTTCGTGTCTTTTTGTGTCTGTTCAGCAACTGAAACACGCCAACCTGGTGAATCTGATCGAAGTGTTTCGACGTAAACGGAAGCTTCACTTGGTGTTCGAGTACTGTGATCACACCGTCCTCAATGAGCTGGACCGCCATCCCAGAGGGTGGGTGTATCTTTGCCCAAATATTAGCTTCAATTATCAGCGTAAAAAAGCATTTGTTTTTAGGCTTTTATGGGTTATTAAAACGGGCAAAGAAGCCTGACAGTTGAACACATCAAAAATTCAGGCAGACAGGCAGTAAATTTAAGAACTTGAGGCAATTTAAGATGGAAAACGTGGCCACTGAGACTTAATTTGACTTACTAATTGTCTTTTTCTAAATGTGGCAAATGTCAAAATTGTGATATATTATAGGATCCATATTAAGAGTATTATATCTATGAAGGTGGGCGTTATGGAAAAACTGGAAATAGCCTACTTGTTTGTCTTGGTCTCAGTCTGAAACTCAAAATGTACAAGTATAAAGTCGATCCTCAAATATACACGCACACCATTTGTTGTCTGACCACATTGGGTTTTGATTGCCATCACACTTTGTAAGCTTTAGCTAAAATTATACTCATTGGCAAAGGTGACTATTTTAACTCTGATAGGAACAATTTTAAACTTTCGCTACATACACAAAGTTAGAAAATATAATTATGCAACACAGTCAACAACTACAGTAGCACCAGCAGCTCAGAATCACAAAAATCTGAGTCACTGCTGGTCCTGGCTTACATACAGACACTGTGCAGCCAGAGCCAGCACATACACGCATGGCAAACATGTCCCTGCTTTTTTTGTTCTTCTGTATTGATCGACAGAGGTGGTCCCAGGTTTATCCCCTGCAGATCACCGAAAAATACTGTATACTCAAATGGTTATTTTGGTTTTTGTCAAAACATAACCCTTAAAATTTACAACAGCCACCTTTAAATTCTTCAATAAAAGATGGATTATGACAGTACCTTCACATACAGTATGTACTGTGAAATACAAATTACAAAGTATATTCCAATTCAGGGAGTATATCAAAATATGGCAATATATATTGTAATGCGTCAAACATTATCATTCATTTTGGTTTTGTTTAAAAATGTGTACACCTGCACTCAAAATTCAAATCGCATTTAAGCAATATTGCATGAGAGGGAGTACGGTATCAATGAATATAGTAACTGCAGGTGTGATACATCTAAATTAGAGTATCACACCCATAGTTGGTATATTCATGATACCATAGCAACCTCAAGTGTAATATTGCTTTTATACAACAGTTCCACAAGCACAATTTATTAAATGACAGCAATACTGGACAAAATATTATGATTTGTTTATTTAACCAGTTATTTTGCACAGCTGAGAAAAAAAAAATAGTCCCTTAAATCAGGGGTTCTCAACTGGTTTCACCCTGGGACCCACATTTTCCCATGGTCATCAATTCGCAACCCACTTATATAGAATTCAGAGCATGCAAATTTATTTTTCAAAGATAGCATTTGAAAACATGTACATCATTTTTTAAAACATTAATACACATATTTATATGTGCAAAGTGCATTTCAGAGCACATTATTAAGAAACTGAGGACTAATAGATTAAGACAACTGCCTTAGTGAATAAAATAAAATTGAATATCAAAACTGCACAAAATAAATAAGGCTACAAAATTAGATATTTGACTTCTTTGAGTATCTCTGCCCAAAAGCCAGTTTAGGAAGCTTGGGATCACACCGCCAAGGTCTCCACCTTTGACCGCCACCTGATCCACATAGCACCGGACCCCCATGGTCCCTCCTGCAGGTGATGAGCCCACTGGAGGGCGGACCCATATAACTCCTTCGGGCTGAGCCCGGCTGGGTCCTATGGGCGGAAACCCAGCCACCAGACGCTAGCTGTCGAGCCCCTCCCCTAGGCCTGACCCCAGGGTGGGACCCCGGTAACCCCATACTGGGTGGGGTACACTGAACACTTGTTCTAATATTTATCATGAGAGTCTGTTGGATCGTTCTTAGTCTGGCCCTTCACCCAGGACCAGTTTGTCTTGGGTGACCCTACCAAAGGCAAATTGCCCCGGATCACGAGGGCACACAAACCCCCCACCATGATAAGGTGACAATCCATGAGGAGAGAGGAGAGTCTGGCCGTTGGTCGAACCTCGGATTCAGGAGGAGCAATGTGGTTTTCGTCCTGGCCGTGGCACATCGGACTAGCTCTTTACCCTCTCGAGAGTCCTCGAGGGTTCGTGGGAGTTTGCCCAACCAGTTTACATGTGTTTTGTGGACTTGGAGAAGGCATTCAACCACGTCCCTCGTGTTTTTTTTGGTGGGGGGGTGCTTCGGGAGTATGGGGTATCGGGCTTGTTGTTACGAGCTAATCAGTCTCTGTACGACCGTTGTGAGAGTTTGGTTCATATTGCCAACACTCGGTCGGACTCATTCCCAGTGAGAGTTGGACTCCGCCAGGGCTGCCCTTTGTCATCGATCCTGTTCATCATATTTATGGACAGGATTTCTAGGTGCAGCCAGGGAATGGAGGGTGTCATGCTTGGTGACCACAGGATCTCATCTCTGTTATTTGCAGATGATGTTGTCCTGCTGGCTTCATCCAGCAATGATCTACAGGTCTTATTGGGACGGTTTGCCGCTGCGTGTGAAGCGACTGGGATGACAATCAGTACCTCCGAGTCCGAGTCCATGGTCCTCAGCTGGAAAAAGGTGGATTGTCCTCTCTGGGTTGGGGACAAGCTCCTGCCCTAAGTGGAGGAGTTTAAGTGTCTTGGGGTCTTATTTACGAGTGAGGGGAGAATGGAGTGAGAGATTGACAGACGGATCAGAGCAGCATCTGCAGTGATGCGGATGTTGTACTGGTCTGTTGTGGTGAAGAGGGAGCTGAGCTCTAAGGCAAAGCTGTCGATTTACCAGTCAATCTACATTCCTACTCTCACCTATGGTCATGAGCTTTGGGTAATGACTGAAAGAACGAGATCACGGATACAAGTGGCTGAGATGAGCTTTCTTCGTACGATTGCTGGACTCGCCCTCAGAGATAGGGTGAGGAGCTCAGTCATCCGGGAGAGGCTCAGAGTAGAACCACTGCTCCTCCACATTGAAAGGAGCCAATTGAGGTGGTTTGGGCATCTGATCAGGATGCCTCCTGGACGCCTCCCACTTGAGGTGTTTCGGGCATGTCCCTCTGAGAGGAGACCCTGGGGCAGACCCAGGACTCGCTGGAGAGACTGTCTCCCCCAGCTGGTCTGAGAACGCCTTGGTATCCTCTCTGAAGAGCTGGAGCAGGTGGCTGGGGAGAGGGAAGTCTGGGTTTCTCTGCTTGAACTGCTGCCTCCATGACCCGGACCTCCAGAAAAGTGGTAGAAGATGGATGGATGGTTATCTCTGCTTCCAGTAGTGTTGTAGTCAGGACATTACCGAGACCAGAGTGAGCCAAGACCAAGACTTCAAGGGTTCAAGACCGAGACCACATAAAGTATCTTATATACAGTCATGTGAAAAAATTAGGACACCCTGTAAAAGCCTGTGTGTCTTTTAAACATATTTGGACATATGGATATTTAATATCAATGTTAAAAATACTGGGAGATTCATGTAATACAACTAAACAAATAAATATGAATTAAAGACTTTTTTCAAATCTTCTGTAAAATGTAATTCTAAACAAATAGTGAGGAATATATTAGGACACCCCCCCCCCATCTTTTTTAGGACACCCCCATTCATTGTCACTTACAATGACTAAAATGAATGTTAAAAAATGCAAACAAAAACAAGGTTAGACATAGATACGTGAACATTTCTCAATAAGGAACTAAATATTTAATGGGGCGGCCTAATTTTTTCACATGGCTCTGTGTGTGTGTGTGTGTGTGTGTGTGGTGCATCTGGAAAGTATTCACAGCGCTTCACTTTTTCCACATTTTGTTAGGTTACAGCCTTATGCCAAAATGTATGAAATTCATTTTTGTCCTCAAAATTCTACACACAATACCCCATAATGACGATGTGAAAAAAGTTGGGTTTTTTTTAGATTTTTACAAATTTATTAAAAATAAAAAAACGTAGAAATCCGATGTGCATAAGTATTCACAGCCTTTGCTTAATACTTTGTTGATGCACCTTTGGCAGCAATTACAGCCTCAAGTCTTTCTGAATATGATGCCACAAGCTTGGCACACCTATCTTTGGGTAGTTTCGCCCATTCCTCTTTGCAGCACCTCTCAAGGTCCATCAGGTTGGATGCGAAGCGTTGCTGCACAGCCATTTTCAGATCTCTTCAGAGGTGTTCAATTGAATTCAAGTTTGGGCTCTGGCTGAGCCACTCAAGGACTTTCATAGAGTTGTCCTGAAGCCACTCCTTTGATATCTTGGCTGTGTGCTTAGGGTCGTTGTCCTGCTGAAAGATGAACTGTCACCCCAGTCTGAGGTCAAGAGCACTCTGGAGCAGGTTTTCATCCAGGATTCCTCTGTACATTGCTGCATTCATCTTTCCCTCTGTCCTGATTAGTCTCCCAGTTCCTGCTGCTGAAAAACATCCCCACAGCATGATGCTTCCACCACCATTGGCATGGTTATGAGTGGTACCTGGTTTCCTCCAAATATGACACCTGGCATTCACGCCAAGAGTTCATTCTTTGTCTCATCAGACCAGAGAATTTTGTTTCTCATGGTCTGAGAGTCCTTCAAGTCCCTTTTGGCAAACTCCAGGTGGGCTGCCATGTGCCTTTTACTAAGGAATGGCTTCCATCTGGCCACTCTATAGGCCTGATTGGTGGATTGCTGCAGAGATGGTTGTCCTTCTGGAAGGTTCTCCTCTCTCCACAGAGGAATGCTGGAGACAGAGTGACCATGGGGTTCTTGGTCGCCTCCCTGACTAAAGCCCTTCTCTCCCAATCGCTCAGTTTAGACGGCCAGCCAGCTCTAGGAAGACTCCTGGTGGTTCCGAACTTCTTCCATTTATGGATGATGGAGGCCACTGTGCTCATTGGGACCTAAAAAGCAGCAGAAATTTTTCTGTACCCTTCCCCAGATTTGTGCCTTGAGACAATCCTGTCTCAGAGGTCTACAGACAATTCCTTTGACTTCATGCTTGGTTTGTGCTCTGACATGTACTGTCAACTGTGGGACCTTATATAGACAGGTGTGTGCCTTTCCAAATCATGTCCAATCAACTGAATTTACCACAGGTGGACTCCAATTGAGCTGTAGAAACATCTCAAGGATGATCAGTGGAAACAGGATGCACCTGAGCTCAATTCTGAGCTTCATGGCAAAGGCTGTGAATACTTATGTACTGTGGTGACCCACCACAATCTACATGGACATTCAGCCTTCACACTCAGCTAGGCGGCAGGAAGCAGAACAATTTGCATACGGACAGAGAGCCCCTAGGAGACAATCAGAACAGTGGCTATTGCTATCCATCCCTGGATTAAGGAGAGGAAGTCCGGGCCCAGTTAATCACACGATCGATATGTATTGACTGATATGTATATCAATATGCAAATGTGCCATGCATTCTCTCTTGTCTGTATAAAAGAGCTTACTATACATGCCACAGACACGCACACACAGGACGCACACACACACAGCACAGACACACAGGACACACAGCCACAGCGCACAATGCTACTTACTGTGTCTAATGATGATGGAGGAATAAAACTCTGAAACCTTCCAGCTTGTCGTGCCTCGCCTGAACTTATTTGTATCTCCACAGTACATGTGATTTCTTAGTTTTTTAAAATAAATTGGCAAAAATCTCAAAAAAAAAACTTTTTTCACACTGTCATTATGGGGTATTGTGTGTAGAATTGTGAGGGGAAAAAATAAATTTAATCCCTTTTGGAATAAGGCTGTAACAGAACAAAATGTGGAAAAAGTGAAGCGCTGTGAATACTTTCTGGATGCACTGTGTGTGTATGTATATATATGTGTGTGTGTGTGTGTGTATATGTATGTGTATACATACACTACCGTTCAAAAGTTTGGGGTCACCCAGACAATTATTTTGTGTTTTCCATGAAAAGTCACACTTATTTACCACCATGAGTTGTAAAATGAATAGGAAATATAGTCAAGACATTGACAAGGTTAGAAATAATGATTTGCATTTGAAATAATAATTTTTTCCTCCAAACTTTGCTTGCATCTAAGAATCCTCCATTTGCAGCAATTACAGCATTGCAAACCTAACATGATTGCACAAGGGTTTTCTAATCATCCATTAGCCTTCTGACACAATGAGCAAACACATTGTACCGTTAGAACACTGGAGTGATAGTTGCTGGAAATGGGCCTCTATACACCTATGTAGATATTGCACCAAAAACCAGACATTTGCAGCTAGAATAGTCATTTACCACATTAGCAATGTATAGAGTGTATTTCTGATTAGTTTAAAGTTATCTTCATTGAAAAAAAGTGCTTTTCTTTCAAAAATAAGGAAATTTCTAAGTGACCCCAAACTTTTGAACGGTAGTGTATGTGTGTGTATTATGTATGTGTGCACACACACACACTCACACACTACTGTATCTCAAAGAATTGGAATATCATGATTCATTAATTCTTTCAAAAAGCTGTAAGTCATAATTATTAAAATTAAAGCAAAAATGGGCCTGAAATATTTCACTTCATGTGTGATGAATATAGGATATTTCGGCATTTGCCTTTTTGAATTAAATTGTGGAAAAATCAAGAACTTTTTCTTGATATTCTAATGTTTTGAGATGCACTAGTATATATAAATGAGTTTGTTTTCTAAATAAATACAAGATTGTTGAAATCAATTTAACCATCTTTAATTGACAGACATCCTCAAAAGTCCCATCAACTTCAAACAGTGTGAAACATTCTGGCTGCATTCACAGAACATGAGAGAATGTAACAAGCAGTTCATTTTCTTTCAGCAAATACAAACACCACAGATGGAGCAATGAATTTAATCATCTGTAATTAACACGAAATGTCCATAGGTTCTCAAAAGTCCCATCAACAGAAAAATGTTTTTTTTTTTTTTTTATTTAAGTTTTTGTAAAGGGTATACAGGTCGTTACAGCAATGCAGTGTTTACATTTTCATCACATGTTCCCTTATTTTCTGATATCTGACAACATTGGAAGATTAATTCTTACAACACCCCCTTTTTTTTTTTAAAGTGAAAGAAAAAGTGAAATTAAAGAGAAAAAAAAACAAAAAACAAATAACAAAAAAAACCAAACAAACCAGTAAAAAACAAACAAAAAGAAAAAGTAAGTAAATAAAGATAAAAGAGCATCTGAGTAGTGTTGGAACAAAGAGCGGAACCATTATTGAAATGGTATTTGTCAAAGATTAGATCTAATGGAAGACACATATGCGGTCCAGGGTTGCCAAAAGTTCATGAACCCATCCATGTCCTGTCTCAGTGCGAATGTCAACTTTTCCATCGAGTAAATGTCTTGGATCACGTTAATCCAATCTTCAGGTGTAGGACAGTCCTTCAACATCCATTTTTTAGTTAGAGCTTTTTTGCTTGCCAATATTAAAACATTGAATAAGTATTTTTCTCCTCGTCTTTCCAGTGAGTCCGGTAGTAAACCCAAATACAAAGTTACAAAAGAAAAGGGAACTGTAATTTTGAATATTTTCCCCAATATTGTCTGTACCTTGGTCCAATATTGGTGGATAACTGGGCATGACCAAAACACATGAAAATGATTTGCAGTCTTTTCACCACACAAGCGCCAACAGTTCAATCCCTTATGGGTAAATTTGTTTTGTGCAGGTGTTCTGAAAAATCTTGCCAAGTTTTTCCATCCAAATTCTCTCCACTGCAGGGATGAGGTACTTTTCCATTGCTGTTTATTTAGCTTTTCCCATATTTCCAGTTGTAAAGTGAAATTCCCCTCTTTTTCCCATCTCTCTTTTATATAAGATGTGTTGTCTCCTTTTAAGTCTTGAAGACCTTGGTATATTTTAGAAATGTATCTGATCCCTGGGATCCCTTTATATGCCATTAAGAAGACCTTCAGAACACCTGACTGGGCCCTTTCCAAAACCTCCTTTTTAAGTATATTGTTTATGTGGTGTCTAAGCTGGAAGAACCTGTAAAGGTCTTGATTTATTAGGCCTTGTTTTTTCAAATCTTCAAAACTTCTTAAGATTTACCCTTTAAAAAAATCGTAATATTTTATCAGCCCTTTCTCCTTCCACTTTTTAAATCTGGTGTCTGTTTTATTAGGAGTAAAGTTCTGATCATAGGCGATCCATTGCAGAAGTCGATAGGGCTCTTTAGTTTGATTCTCTCTGACTATCTTAAACCAAATTTTTAGCGGAGTCTCTATCCACGGGTTAGTGTTATTCAAAAGCTTAGGTAAGGCATTGTTCCCTATTATCGCCTGTAGGGGGATGTCACTTGTTATTTGGCATTCGATCTCCTTCCATTGTGCAGTGTAGACTGGGTTACATATCTCTACTAAAGTTTTAATTTGTGCGGCTTTAAAGTAGTCCCTGATATTTGGCAGCGCGAGCCCACCTTTGTCTTTGTTTAGCTGTAGGGTTCTATATCTGATTCTAGGTCTCTTGCCCTGCCATATGAATCTTGAGATCCTTCTGTCCAGCTCCTGCCATGTTTTTTTGGGAGGTTCTACCGGTATTGTTTGGAAAAGGTATAGAAGACGTGGAAGTATATTCATTTTGACTGCTTCAATTCTTTGTGCAGTACCCAAGAATGGTATCATATTCCATCTTGCTAGGTCAGATTTTATTTTTGTCACCAGTGGATCATAGTTTAGTGATATAATTTTGTTGAGTTGTTTCGGGATATTGACCCCCAGATATTTCATAGATTCCAACTCCCAGTTAGTTTTGAGTTTGCTTAGTGAATAATGATTTGGGTCATAGTTGAATGTTAAAACTTGGGTTTTATGCATATTTAATTTGTACCCCGATAAATCTCCATACTCTGAAAAAACTGAGGTTAGTTCTGGTAAAGAAGTGTCCGGCTGCCCTAGGTATATTAAAATGTCATCAGCAAAGAGTGCTATTTTATGTTCCTTCTGACCAAGTGTAATACCTTGAATTTTTTGGTTTTGTCTTATCCATTGGCTCAGAGGTTCTATGAAGATTGCAAAGAGCAGTGGAGACAGGGGGCAGCCCTGACGACATCCTCTTTCCAGTTCAAAAGATGATGATAAATTACCGTTAATCCTTATTTTAGCTGTTGGTTTTTTATATAATGCCTGTATAGTTCTAATGAAGTTGTTATGAAAATTGAAACTGGATAAGATTCTATATAGAAAAGACCAGTCAACCGAATCGAATGCTTTTTCAGCATCTAATCCCAATATGACTGCATTTAAGTTATATTTTTTTATATGATGAATTATGTGTAAAGTGCGTCGAATGTTGTCTTGTGTCTGTCTTTGTCTTATAAAACCTGTTTGGTCTAAATGAATTAGGTCTGTCAGTATATTTTCTAACCTTTTGGCAAGGATAATGGTAAAAAGCTTATAGTCCTGATTTAGTACACTGATTGGTCTGTAGTTGGAGCACTCTAGTTTATCCTTTTCAGGTTTAGGTATAACTGCAATGACCCCTTCTCTCCAGGAGGGGGGGATTTCCCCTGTGTGGAGGACATAATTAAATGTTTTCAGGAGGAGAGGAGATAGTTGCTGTTTAAAGGTTTTGTACCACTCTGCTGTATAGCCATCAGCTCCTGGGGATTTGTTAGCTTTAAGTTTCATAATTGCTTTTTCCAATTCTTTAGGATGTATTTCTGACAGTAGTGTTTTATTTTGTGACTCCGTAAGTTGGGGAAGGTTTAATGTGTTTAGGAATGCCTCGGATGCGTTTTTATGTTTTTTGTGGGAGTATAAGTTCTTATAGTAATTCTCGAAGTTTTTAAGAATATCCTGAATTCTGAATTTTATTTCCTTTGATACTGGGTCTCTGATTTTGTAGATTGCTCTTTCTGTTTGATGTTTCCTCAATTTATAGGCTAGCAATTTTGCCGATTTACTGCCTGCTTCATAGTATTTTTGTTTCAGAAATGTAAGTTTCTTCTGGATTTCTATTGTGTAGATCTCACTTATTTGGTTTTTAATTTCCTTAATCTTGAGCGAGTCAGTAGAATGAGTGTTGCCTTTGTGTTCTTTTTCTAGGTTCCTAAGTTCTGACTCTAATGTGGATAGTTTTTCTTGTCTTAGTTTCTTTTGGGTTGCCAGTTTTGCAATAATCTTTCCTCTTATTACAGCTTTACATGCATCCCACAGTATTAAAGGGGATACTTCTCCATTATCGTTATCTTCCAAATATCTGAGAATATCTGATTCCAATTCATCTTTCAATGGTCCTTTCAGGACATTTGAATTTAACCTCCAAGAAAATGTATTATTTGTGTATTTTTGGATATTTAAGTCCATGTAGATCGGACTGTGGTCGGAGAGATCCATCAGTCCTATTTTACATGTTTTTACTCTTCCAATGTCTCTATTAAACATAAAAAAAATAGTCAATCCTTGAGTAAGATGAATGTGGAGTTGAGTAAAATGTATAGTCTTTTACACTGGGGTTGAGTTCCCTCCACACGTCACAGATTCCCAATTCTTTTAGTAGCATCCGAGTCTTCCTGTTTTGGGTGTTATTTTGATGTGGGGAATTACCAGAAGCATCCCAGTATGGATTCAGTCTAAGATTGAAGTCCCCACCACATATCACTAAACCTTGAGCTTTAGTTATCATTAGGTCGAATACATTTTTATAAAATTTCCAGTTAGCCCCTGGGGGAGCATACACATTCAGCAGGGTGATATCTTCTCCCTCTAGCCGCCCAGTTACCAAACTGTATCTCCCTTCTTTATCTTTGTGTTCTGATTTTTTTTCAAATGTAATTTTGGTTGATATCAATGTCGCTACTCCCCTCCTCCTCCCTGATTTATATGAAGATGAAGAGATCATTTTAAACCCTTGTCTACTGAGTTTATTGTGTTCCACGTCTGTTAGGTGGGTTTCTTGTAAAAGTATTATTCCTGCTTTGTCTTTTTTCATTTTGCCTAGAATCTTGGATCTTTTAACTGGATTCAGGATTCCTTTTACATTATATGAAATTATTTTGGTTACACCCTGTTTCTCCATTGTGTTGTTTTGTTTAGTATAACTGTGTGGTGGCCCTCTTTTGTGCTACTCAGAAACTGAAAGAACATTAAAAACAAGAAAAACATTAAGAACATAGTGTAAAAAACTTTAAAACAAAAAGCTGTCATAAGAACTTCCTGAGCTGAGGTCTTTTTAAAGACCCTGTAAGAGCCTTGATGGAGTGAAGGCTCTGAGGGAAATTCCTCAAACTCTGTTACGTGTTGAGGGCCCTCTCTTACCACTGAAAGTAGTCCCATGCTTTTAACGTGAGTTTCAGAACCCAATCCAAACTTGTAATGATTTTTTTTTTTTTCCTTTTATGCCTAAACCCTGTGAAATTGTGTGCACCCTCCCACCCCCATCACATCAAACATTCACGCAAAAACAGTATTTGTTAGTATGAGGAGAACATGTGGATTATTGTCACATTTCTATTTTAAGAAGTTTTTTTTTTTGTTTTTTTATTACAAAGACTTATTTGTTTCAAATAATATGATTGTTCCATGAAATGTTTTACCACATGCTGAATATGCATCTCCTTTAATGTTTGTTACCTTGTATGAGGGGGGTTGGATGTGCGGATTGATTCAAGAGAAAAGAAAAAAAAAAAAAAAAAAAAAGGTCGCTATTCCAACCTGAAAACGGATAGTTTATCCGCGACGCTCTGGTGCTGGGTTTCCCGCTGCTGGTCCGTGGATTTTGAGGGTCTTTGTGTTGTCCATGTTTGCGCTTTGATCTTCTCACTCGGGTCTGCTGCGGGTTTAAATACCGTTACCGGGAGCCCTCTTTTCGCCATGTCAGCTGTTGCTTCTTCCGCCGAATTATAGAGACACGTTTCATCGCCGTAGAAGACCCTTAACTTCGCAGGAAATGGTGTCTGAAAGTGCAATTTCTTCTCTCTTAACACCTTTTTCGCGTCATTGTATTCCCTGCGCTTTTTAAGGACCTCCGGGGCGTAATCGTGTTCCACGTAGACTTTTCTCTCCTGGTGCATAAATCCTTTTTTCTGCCAGGCCAGTCTTACAACCTCTTGTTTTATTTTGAAATTGGAAAATCTTACCAACACCGAACGTGGGGGCGCTTCCGCCGCCGGCCTAGCGGCTAATGAACGATGTGCCTTTTCTATCTTCAAGTCGGTGGTTTGTGGAATATCCAATTTCTCTCTTAGTAAGGATTCCACGCATTCTGCCATTGAGTTAAAACCATTTTTGGTTCCTTCTATCAGACCATGAATTCTTATGTTGTCTCTTCTTTGTTTTCCTTCTTGGTCGGTTAGCTTAGCCTCTATAGCTGCTTGTCTTTTGCGTAGGTCTAGCACAGAATCTTCGAGCACTTTTATTCGATCCTCTGTTTCCAAGATTCGGTTCTCGGCCTGGTCCACTCTGCTGTTTGTCCTTTTCAATTCTTCTCTGAATTCCCGAAATTCGGCCGTAACATCTCGGCGAAATCGTCGTAGCTCCTCAAATAGTGATTTCAGGCTAACCCTTTTGTTAGCTATCACCAGTTCCTCGTCTTCTGAACGGAGATCTTCCAGTTCAGATTCTCCGGCCGATAGGTGTCCTGGCCTGGAGAATTTCAGTTTCTTCTGTTTTCCTTTAGACATGATGATTTTGTCTTTTGATTTTCACTCCTCCAAAAATCCGTTAAGTTTGATTTTCAAGGTGTTATCCTGGATTGGGTCTGAGAGCTTCAGTGTTAAGCTGCAGTCGCCATGGCGTCCAGACCGGAAGTCCAGAAAAATGTTTAAACAAGAATTTGGTTGCATTTAAGGAACATGAGAGACTGCAACATTTGGTGACCTAAACGTGCACGATGGGGTCTCATGAGAATGCCCCCTCTACTGAAAACCCTCTCAACCGGTGCTGAGGAAGCAGGGACAGATAGCACCTTCACTGCCAGGTTGTGGATATGTGGGAATCTGTCACAGTTTTTGGCCCAGAACACAAGTGCACTGTCAGTGTCAGAATCCTGGATGGCATCAAAATATTTACTTATCTGTGTAACAATACTGGATTCCTGGCCTGAGCTGCGCTTCTTGTGAGCTTTGTAGTGAGACAAACGGCGTGGGCATTTGACTGGTGGTGAGTCACTGGGGGATTCTTCATTTGGAGGATCCGAGTCAGGAGCACTTCCTTCACAGTCCACCAAGTTCTCAGCCTCGGAGATCAACATGTCTGAAAAACTTAAACAAAAAACACAATTACTGAGCTAGCAGTCAAGTAATTTTGTGCCTGTAAGCAGGACATTAAATATTTTCACAATCTCTTATCAACAGCAGTCAAGTTCATAGCTGGTTAAATATAAAAACACTGTTAAGTTCAGATGGATGGAATTCAGTTGATAAAATATGAACATTTTATGACAGTAACATACATGAAATTAAAAATTCAAATTTAATGTCAAGACTTTTTAATGCTATATAACACATTTAAAGATTCATAGTTGCAATTGGGAAAAAAAAATCTTAACTGAATGTGAAATTTTTACTAACCTGTCAGTGTCTTCTTTAGTTCATTTTTAAACTTCTTCGCTGATGTTGTTTTTCTCCATTATCCAGATCCACCCAGCTTAGTCCAAACTGTGGATCTAGCATTGTAGCCAAAAAGTACACATCATGTTTAAAGGATTCCTCTCTTTCGCTCTGTTTGACCAAGTTTGTTTTTGTAAAGATTCCAGAGAATCTTTTCACCAGAGACAGGCGGAGGGCCTTTATTAATGGCCGGCACTGTATTCGGGTGTCCTCCATCTTCAGGAGGTGCATGTTCAAGTCGAGGACAATTGGAACCACCATACTAATAGTAACTGACCCCTCTCCTTCTGTCAGGTCAGTTGCCTCAGAAAACGGTGTAAGAACTGTAGTCAGTTCCTTTAGGTGGTTCCACTCATGAACCGTAAACACCACTTCCCCATAGTCCTTGCTACACATTTCAGTCAGGGTTTTATGGTCCAGAGCTGTGAGGGCCTGTATTGTTTGAAAGTGCTATTCCAGCAAGTGTTGTTTGCAGTTGGAATAGTCTTATCCACGCTAAACACAGCCTCAAACTTGTCTTTGAATTGTGAGCTGCTGTGTATTAGAGTTGTGAATCTCGATGTTTTGGCTGTGGTTCAGGAGATGGCCTTAAACATCTTCAAGCCATCATTCAGAACTAACTTTAGGGAGTGAGCAAAACAAGAAAGGTGCTCACCTGATGGCCAAGGTAACTCTGCATCATCCAATGGATTTGTGTCCTCCCACAAGTGTTCATCATCAAGATTTTCCTCCTCACTCTCACTGTCAGACTGCTGTGGCATGTGAACTTTCAATACACATTTCATATTGGCAGCATTGTCTGTGATGATGTAACTTATCTTCTGACGGATACCATATTCCTCTGTGATCTCCTCGAAGGCAGAAGCAATTCGCTCGCCACTATGTCTACCTGTAAAATGTCTACAGTCAAGCAAGTAGGATTCAAGTGCATAGGACTCCTTTGATTTGTTGCACACATGGGCAGTGACTCCAAGGAAAGAGTGTAGCCTGCGATCAGACCAGAGATCAGTTGTTGAGGACACAACTGGCTGGGTCTCCAGCTTCTCCAAAATAGTTTCCTAGACTTTCTCAACCAACCACTGGTATGCATCTTTCAGAAATTGTTCTTCTTGAGAGTGGTGTGTACTTGCTATCAATAACCTCAAGGAAGTGTTTAAAATGGGCATTTTCCGCAAGTGACAGTGGAAGAGAACACCCAATTATCAAATGTTTGATGATGGCATCGCTTATAGCTTTCTGCCTTGGGGAATGGAGACAGTAGCTCTGCACTTTATGGGACAATGATGTGATAGTTGGCTGCATGGAATCTGTTTCTTGTCCTGCTTTGTACTCCAGAAACCTGAAATTTAGGAAAAAAAAAAAAGGATGATGTCTGTCATATGAAAAATATTTACTGTATCTATGAACTGCAACAACATTTTGTCTGTGAATTATTTGATTGTGTTTGAGTTTATACGGCACTAATCTATAACGTGTTTAAACTACAGTATATTTTGTAGCAGTAATCTTTATTTTGATTCTGCAAAATACCTGAAACTGTCAGATTTATTTAACAGAGTAAAAGTTATAATACTGGTTTCCAACAAGCTTTGAAATTTGAGTATAAAGGAGTATAAACAGGTAATACTCAAGTACAAAAACCCTAAAATTTTAAAGAAGTGAGTAGATTTATTTTATTCTCTGCCACTACATGTGATATGGCTTAACCAGCTCATTTTTCTTCGAGCACACTGTATAAAAACACAAAGATTTGCCAAAGTAATATTTGATCTGTATTGTATTCAAATCCCAAATAAGATAAATAATGTCTCTTAAATAAAATAATCAACTATTCAAAATCAAATCACTCAGAATGGACCACTTTTATTCCCAGCTAAATATGGGAACATGCAGAGCCTTTTTTAAGGTTAATCATGTGAACTTAAACATAAGTAGCAGTTACATATCACTTAAAATGAAGACATATTAAACCAAAATAACCTGCACAGAAAAATATCAGTAAAGTTTAAGTGGAAAATATGTTTTCTTGATCAGTGAAGTGCCTGTTGCTGGCACAATATATCATTCTACCATTATACGTTTTTAACCAAATAAATAAATAAAATTATAGACAAGCGCCAAGCCCCGGCTCAGTCACTAACAACACATCAATAAACCACTAATATCAGTCACAGTCATCAATATGTCAAACGTCACTTTAAACTGGGGCTATTTAGGTTAGTTTAAGCATTTAACATTTAACTACACAAGTTAGCTAATATATTGTGGGGTTGATAAGCTAATTGATGCTAAATGTATTTTAGGTGAGGAACTTTCTTAAGAGTTGTAGCACAGGGAGTTGGCACTTGGCAGAGTTCCAAGACGAAAACCACTGTTGAGCAAAAAGAACATAAAGGCTCATCTCAGTTTTGCCAGAAAATATCTTGATGATTCCCAAGACTTTTGGGAAAATACTCTGTGGACTGACGAGACAAAAGTTGAACTTTTTGTTAGGTGTATGTCCCATTACAGCCGACGTAAAAGTAATACAGTTCAGAAAAGGAACATCATGCCAACAGTAAAATATGGTGGTGGTAGTGTGATGATCTGGGGCTGTTTTGCTGCTTCAGAACCTGGAAGACTTACTGTGGTAAATGGAACCATGAATTCTGCTGTCTACCAAAAAGTCCTGACGGAGAATGTCCGGCCATCTGTTCGTGACCTCAAGCTGAAGCACACTTGGGTTCTGCAGCAGGACAATGGTCCAAAACACACCAGCAAGTCCACCTCTGAATGGCTTAAGAAAAACAAAATGAAGACTTTGGAGTGGCCTAGTCAAAGTCCTGACCCGAATCCGATTGAGATGCTGTGGCATGACCTTAAAAAGGCAGTTCATGCTCGAAAACCCTCCAATGTGGCTGAATTACAACAATTCGGCAAAGATGAGTGGGCCAAAATTCCTCCACAGCGCTGTAAAAGACTCATTCCCAGTTATCGCAAACACTTGATTGCTGTTGTTGCTGTTAAAGGTGGCCCAACTAGTTATTAGGTTTAGGGGGCAATCACTTTTTCACACAGGGCTATGTAGGTTTGGGTTTTTTCCCCTTAATAATAAAGATTAAAAGATTTTATTTGTCAATACTACTATACATACAGGACATACAGGAGAACTGAAATGACATTTCTTTCTCTCTTCAGTGGTGTGCACAATATGAAAAAGAAAAGGAATAAGGCTGGAAAAACAACAACAGCAGTCTATGTACAGTAATGCAACCCGTAGTGCAAATGGTGACAAAAGATAGACCCAGACCTCCCATAGTGCAAATAGAGATAAACAATTAAAGATGATGAAACCCAGCAATCTTATATACAGAAAAGTAGAGACGTAATACCCATAGTTTCAGTTCATTGCGGTAGTGTAGGTGCAGACAGTAACAGATAGGACTGCACATGATCAGTATTGCAATGACAGACAGACAGCAGCAGGTATGGCATTTGTGCAAATGGTTGTAGTTAAAGTGTAGAGACGTACAGCAGCAAATGTATTACTGTTGGTGTGTCAGTCTTTCTGTGCCAACAGCTGAGGTAGTTATTGTGTGGGTGAGTGCGTTATGGTCCGGGGGTAGGGGGTGGAAGAGGACAGAGTTCAGGGTCCTGATGGCCTGATGAACGAAGCTGTTTGGTGGTCTTGTGGAGAGGGCCCGGAGGCTCCGGTACCTTCTCCCCGAGAGTAGGGAGCTGAAGAGGGAGTGTGAGGGGTGGGAGGTGTCACCTGCGATGTTGATGGCTCTGCCAGCGAGGCGGGGGAGGTAGATATCCGAGAGGATGGGCACTGATGATCTTGCTGGCTGCTTTCACTGTGTGTTGTAGTGTCTTCTGGCAGGAGGCAGTGCAGCTTCCATACCACACCATGATACAGCTGGTGAGGATGCTCTCAATGGCACCCTGGTAGAAAGAGCACATGATGGGGGATGGGACTCGTGCTCTCCTCAGTTTGCGGAGGAAATGGAGGCGAGTTTGAACCTTCTTGGCCAGTGATGTGGTGTTGTTGGACCAGGAGAGGTCTTCAGAGATGTACACCCCCAGGAACTTGGTGCTGCTCTCGTTCCCCACAGCTGCATCATCGATGATCAACACCTTCATTTAAAAACAGCATTTTGTGTTTACTTGTGTTATCTTTGTCTAATATTTAAATTTGTTTGATGATCTGAAGCATTTAAGTGTGACAAACATATAAAAAAATGAGAACTCACAAAGGGGAAAACACTTTTTCACACCACTGTAACATACAAACACCTCATAGAATTAAAACTAACGGGCAATTTACGTATTATTTAGCGCACAAACATCCAGGTGAAGAGCCGCTACATTACCCTTCCTTGTTGTTATCACATGATCACGATTGGTTCATCTCAGTTACTTTCGGGTCTTTCTCGAGATCTCGCATTATTTTGTACAATTCTCACGTGAGCTTGTATTTCGAACTCTGTTCTGATCCATGCCACTGCAAAACACAAACGGAGTTGGTAGGGATAGATGCAAGGGTCCATCCATACTGCATCTGCAATGGACTGCTTCCGGAGTCCGTGTAAATCCTGGGTAAGGTTTTATTTCATGAAGTGTTAATTTAAAAAAACGGTTTGATACTTTAGATCATTAGCTTAAGTCAAGATTTTGATGTGCAACATCAAAATATAAACATATCTTTACATCTCTGAAATAATGGGGTTTAGGACTACTGTATATCTAAAATGTTTTAATCATCACAAAAAAAAATATAAAACTTGGGAGATACAGAGATGTGGGGAGGTTCAAAGGTAGAAAATGCAGTATTTTCTACTTTCAGATATTCCAGAAATACCTAAAAACTATAGAGTGTAAAGAAACTTTTTTTTGTTGTTGTTACGCAAAATATGACAATTTATGATATTGCAGAGCTATGAATTAATTTATGATGTTTGCCGGGTTGATAAAGTGATGAATATGACGTTACACCAGCAGGGTGAGGATAAGCAAGTTTTCAACTCAGTAAAAAAATTCTGTTTTTTAACTTAATAACATTAATTTCTAGAGTAGGGCAGAACATGTAATGATACCAGTTAATTACCGGTTCACTTGGAGTAGACAAATTTGAAGAAGTCGCCATGGGTCTTAAGTTAAAAAAAAAAAAAAAAAAAACTTTATCAAATTGCTTTGGCCTAGTGAATGAAAGTTCATTACTGCCATCTGGTGTTGCTAGTAATCACCTGCAGTTTCTACATAATCCACCTTTAAGAGCACAATGACTAAGTACAAGTTTTATAAATAAAAAATAGACAGCTCAAAAGAAATGATCATATTTAACTGCATTATGTGCGCTCAGATGCATTTTACAGTAGCGACTTTGAGTCAAAACAGTGGGTAAACACAGGTAAACTTTGTAGGTGATATTTTTTTTTTGGGGGGGGGGGGGCTGCTCCCCTTGTTAGCAAAATGAACGAAAACAGTCTCCACCCCAATAAAGAGTGCAAGCATAGTTTATAGAGAACAACTGAACAGGTCTGATAGTTGCAGATGCACAAGAAAAATCTTGAAAATCTGAGGGAAAAAAGTTGCAAATTTATGAGATAAGATAAGCTATTCATGCCACAATGGGGAAATTTCAGGATTGCAGAATGCATTTTATCTTCTCCTGATCATAATGAATTCTCTCTTTTGCCATCAGGGTGCCGTTATATTTTACCTGCTAGTGAAACTAATTGGTATGCCAAGTCCTTTATTCCCTTAGCAATAAAACTACTAAATGCTTCTTGAGGTTGTTAAATGTCACACATAGTTTTTGTTTGTTTTTTTAATACATTATTGTTTATTATACAAGTTTTAGGTTTTTGTTTTTATCATGACCAGTCTTTTATTCTTTTAGTAACCTCCAATCTTATTGTTGTATTTTTTTAGAACTATTTATTATAGCACTCTCTCTAATGGATGAGACTAGATGTGACTTTCAGTTTGTCTTCCTTTACTGTCTGTTGTGTTTGCACAACTCAGTGCATCAATATACAAGTTGTCTTTTTTTAGTTAAATGCCCCTTGAGGGATAAATAAAGTTGTATATACACAGTGCAAGAGCATTGCAGTTAAATGGTATTTACAGCATTACCTTGCAATATATACATGTAACTCCAAGCAGAATATTTCACAGTTGAATGAAGTGTTGTTGCTGCCTTAAATAATAGTTGTAATTGTGTTAGTAGTGGATTGGAAGGGAATGATCCCGACTGTGCAAAGTAGTGGTGTTATGTACGGTCTCTATGAGCAGCACAGATTAGATTATAAAGTCTGACAGCAACAGGTAGGAAGAAAAAAAAAGTTGCAAATTTATCAGAAAAAGTTGTTTCCAATAAACATGTTACAGCTTTACAAGAAAGCCTCACAAATTGGATAGAAAGTGGAAAATTTGAGAGAAAAAAGTCAGATTTTTTTTTTTTTTTAATGGTCCACTTTTCTTCTTGGGAATTGGAAAAAAAAAAAGAAATTGTGTAAATTTCAGACTTTACTGTTGTAAATTTTTGTCTTTATTTTTTTCTCACAAATTTATATATTTTTTTTCTTGTAAATTTGGGAGTTGCTTTTGGTAAATGGGGACTTTTTAAATTATAAATTAGCATATTTTATCATATGTTTGCATATTTTTTCCATACTCTTGCAAACTTGTACTTAATTTACATTTATTCATTTGTAGCTTATGCTAAATTTAATACCCCCACCATCACCATCCATTAAACACATCACCTACAGACTAATGACATTAACAACAGTCCTCTTCTGTTTGGATGCATAGCTTTGATCATTGACATTAAAACCATCAGTGTTTCTACTCTATATTGTGTTAAAATAGCTGCAGTAAAATAGGCCTTTGACTAGGACACCGTTGTGCTTCAGAAAGAATAAATCTTACTCTGGTTGTTTCTCATTAAACTGAATGCCGTGTGCTTTCGGTTATCTTTACATAACATATATAACAGCTTTCCCATCGCTTTGTCCACGTCTGACGGCACAAAGCTTGTTTCCCCGGAGGCTAACCAGCTCTCTGTGGTATGCTTACAGTGATGTCCTCCCAGAATGCTTTGCTGGCAAAAAGCCACATTTTATAGGCACTGTTTTGGCCGTGTGGTTCCCCTTTCTCATCCAGGGTTCAAAAGAACAGACAAAGTGTGGAGAAAGGCTCACATTGTTATTAATTGCCCATCACAAGGCTCGAATTAGCAATTTCCACAGCAACGCTGATAGATGGCGGCCCCTGAACCAACAGAGCCTCAGGGCCGCGCATTGGAACTCACAATGGAAATGGCAAAGACATGTCATGTCACTGTCTTCCAGTGAAATTTTCAACATTGTTTGAAGGGATTGTCAGGAAATTTTTAGAAGATATTCCTATTTCTCTTTAGTGGCCTTAACCTTTCTGTTTGTGCTGTGGGCCTGAGCTGGGGGAAAGAAAAAAAAAACACACCCACTGTTTTGACCTTTTATTTGCTAGATGCAGCCAATCAGAAAAAAGGTACGAAGAAAGGAAGGAATCCTAAAAGGAAAAAGGGGCTTGTTTCATGCAGCGGGTAAACTAAGGGATGCAAACTGTTAAAGATTGATTCAGAGAGTGAATTATATGAGGCTTATTCAGTAGTGTGTATGTGTGTGTATATATATAGTATAGTATAGTATTGTAGCGAACTCAATATGAGCACCCTACTTGGCTTGCCAAGTAGGGTGCTCATATTGAGCACCCCTCCCGCACCCTCCGGAGCGGGAGGCGTGAGTTCGAATCTCCCGGTGGGACGTCGCCATGTCGAGCAGCACGTTACATTGGTGTCAGAAGTGGGATCTCCTGTCCAAAGCAGTAATGGGGCGCTGACATCGGGACGATGTCGAGAACCAGAGGGGAGTAGTGTAGCGAACTCAATATGAGCACCCTACTTGGCTTGCCAAGTGGGTTGACCCTATTGGCGACACAGGTAGGGTGCGGGACTCCGGAGCGGGAGGCGTGAGTTCAAATCTCCCGGTGGGACGTCGCCATGTCGAGCAGCACGTTACAGTATAGTATAGTAGAGGACACATGACAAGTAATCTCCACTAAGGGGGTAATGTGATCATTGTTGGTTGTTTTCCAGCTGTTAGCAGGAATACGCAAAAATTACTTGATGGCTTTGTTTGAAATTTCATAGAAGTTGACTACTGACCCAAGGATGAACTCATAAGATCGTGGGGTAGATCCAGATCAGTATGTGGATTCTGGATTTTTTTTTTTTTTTTACATTGTGTCAGAGAGCACTGTTATACATTTTTGCCTATATGAAAAAATAAATGGTGAATAAACCTGAAACATACACAGGCACAGAAAACTTATAGTGCTCTGTCAGTTGACACATTTTAATCATATTTTCATTGGAAGATAAACAGTGTTGGTGGAGGTATGTGCTCTATGAGTGCCCTCAAGTTATTTGATTTTCCTCATACTAGCACATCTAAGAGAAAATTTGCACAGTTTGGTTAGTCACAAATTTGTGAAAATGCAACTGTATGAGAAAAGTCACACGTTTTTTATTGCTTACTTTATTCTTACTCAACTAATTTGTTTGGTGGTTACTCAGACTTGAGTGATATCTATCTACTTTTACAGTGCATCCAGAAAGTATTCACAGTGCTTCACTTCTTCCACATTTTGTTATGTTACAGCCTTATGCCAAAATGGATTAAATTCATTTTTTTCCTCAAAATTCTACACACAGCACCCCATAATGACAATGTGAAAAAAGCTTTGAGATTTTTGCAAATTTATTAAAAATAAAAAAAACTAAGAAATCCCATGTACATAAGTATTCACATCCTTTGCTCAATACTTTGCTGATGCACCTTTGTCAGCAATTACAGCCTCAAGTCTTTTTGAATATAATGCCACAAGCTTGGCGCACCTATCTTTGAGCAGTTTCACACATTCATCTTTGCAGCACCTCTCAAGCTCCATCAGGTTGGATGGGAAGCGTCAGTGCACAGCCGTTTTCAGATCTCTCTGTTATGTATGTAAACAGAATCAGAATCAGAATCAGATTTATTGCCATTGTTCATGTAGTACACAAACTAGGAATTTGTCTTGGTGCAATGCTGCAACATTAAACATGATAAAATAAAAGAAATAAACTATACATGCAATAAAGTGTAGAATAAGAGTGAGTAATACTAGTCAGCAGTTTAAATATATTAGCGAGCAGCAGATAATGTGGAGAACCATATAGTGCAGTCGGTAATGCAGGAAGAAAACAGTGATGATTGACATGAGTCTGGTTGAGCTGCTGTATATAGTGCACGAGAGTCAATAAGTCACTTAGTGTTCAGCAGTCTGATGGCAGAGGGGAAGAAGCTGTTCATGTGATGGGAGGTTTTAGTCTGGATGGACCGAAGTCTTCTACCTGAGGGGAGAGGGGCAAACAGTACGTGACCAGGGTGTGAGGGATCGGCTATGATCCGGCCAGCACGCCTCCGGGTCCTGGAGATGTACAGATCCTGGAGAGATGGGAGCTTGCAGCCGATCACCTTCTCAGCAGTGTGCACGACGCGCTGCAGCCTTAGTCTGTCCCTGGCAGTGGCTCCTGCGTACCACACGGTTATGGAGGTGGTGAGGATGGACTCGATGATGGCTGTGTAGAACTGCACTAACATCTTGGTGGGTAGCTTGAGCTTCCTCAGCTGCCGCAGGAAGAACATCCTCTGCTGGGCCTTTTTGATGAGGGAGCTGATATTAGCAGGCTGGTATTAGCAAGATGGCAGCCAGGTTGGTTATGAGACAGACTGGGGTGGCTACTACCGGTTTCCGGCGGTGACGCCGCCCTAGGTATAAAAGAGTGGGCGGAAGAGGCTCTGCCTCTTTCGTCGTGAAGCCACCTAGCCAGCAGGAGAGTGCCATAAGTCTCTGTACATAGTTAAGTATTGTATTTAATAAACCCTGTTAACTGAAGTGAGACTCACTCTTCTTTGCTATAATTATGGACATAACAAATGATGACAAGGTAAAAGCGGTAATGGAACGCTCCACTGCCAGCTTTCGGCCGTTCCTCGAGGCTCCGGGCGAGCCGCTCGTGCCGTGGCCTATGTGGTTTGCTGCCTTTACCAACTACCTTGTGGCACTGGGTTTGGGCAACATGGAGAAGCTCCATGCACGAGCTGTGTTAGTTCATAATTTAGGAATGGAAGGGCAGAGGATTCTTGAAAACTTGGGTGGAGCGGACAGTTTTGACGATGTGGTGTAGCTAATGGTGCGCTACTTTAAGGCGCCAGAGAACGTCATCGTGATGCGCATCCAGTTTAGACAGCGCTGCCAGCAGTCGGGAGAGCCCATACGAAGATTCATGGTGGACCTCCGCAAGAGCTGGCGAGGGAATGCAGATTTGGGATCCTGGAGGATGAAATGATTCGGGATCAGGTGGCGGAGCACGTTTGTTGCACGGCAGCCCGGTCCAGGTTGTTGACTCACCCAGGAGACATGACGTTAGCGGAGGCCGTCGAGCTTGCTCAACAGTACGAGGCAGCAGAGACCATCGCGAGGGGTCTAACTGAAGGGGCCCCTCTGGAGAAGAATGCGTCTTGCGAAAGCGTTGTGGCAAATGCGAGTTGTTAAACCATTTTGCCATGGTGTGCGAAAACTTTGTACGCAGGAGCCATGGGAGAGATCCAGGTGCTGCGCAGAAGACTCCGACCGTTGTGTACACTGTCTCCCCAGAGACGACAGGAAGGATTGGCTGCAACGTTACGTTGAATGGAGTCGAGGTCCCACTCTTAGTGGACACGGGAGCGGTAATCTCAGTCCTGAATCTTGAAACCATGGACAGACTGTTTCCCCACCAACAAATAAGAAGGCAACGAGTGGAGTATTATGGTTATGGGCGGAACAGGTTGGCTATATTGGGCTATGTGGAGATGGAGGCCCCATATAAGGACAGTGTGCCGCCCAGCACTCGCATCCCATGCTCAATGCCAAATGTTATGTCTGTAAAATGACGGAGAGCGAGGCGAGGCTTCATGCAGGAAACAACTCTCTAACTTTATTACAGAACAGGGTTTTATATAGAATGGGCCATGCCCACCTGACATCACCCTGTGGGTGGGCACAGCATCCCAGACACACATATCCTTACACCACACTCCCCAGAGATGTTCAATTGGATTCAAGTCTGGGCTCTGGCTGGGCCACTCAAGGACATTCACAGAGTTGTCCTGAAGCCACTCCTTTGATATCTTGGCTGTGTGCTTAGGCTCGTTGTCCTGCTGAAAGATGAAACGTCGCCCCAGTCTGTGGTCAAGAGTGCTCTGGAGCAGGTTTTCATCCAGGATGTCTCTGTACATTGTTGCATTCATCTTTCACTCTATCCTGACTAGTCTCTCAGTTCCTGCCGCTGAAAAAAAAAATCCCCATAGCATGATGCTGCCATCACCATGCTTCACTGTAGGGATGGTGTTGGCCTGGTGATGAGCAGTACCTGATTTCCTCCAAACATGACGCCTGGCATTCATGCCAAAGAGTTTAATCTTTGTCTCATCAGACCAGAGAATTTTGTTTCTCATGGTCTGAGAGTCCTTCAGGTGGCTTTTGGCAAACTCCAGGCAGACTGCCATGTGCCTTTTACTAAGGAGTGGCTTCCGACTAGCCACTCTACCATACAGGCCTGATTGGTGGATTGCTGTAGATGATGATTGTCCTTCTGGAAGGTTCTCCTCTCTCCACAGAGGAACACTGGAGCTCTGACAGAGCGACCATTGGGTTCTTGGTCACCTCCCTGACTAAGGCCCTTTTCCCCTGATTGCTCAGTTTAGACGGCTGGCTAGCTCTGGGAAGAGTCCTGGTGGTTCTGAACTTCTTCCATTTACGGATGATGGAGGCCACTGTGCTCATTGGGACCTTCAAAGCAGCAGAAATTTTTCTGTACCCTTCCCCAGATTTGTGCCTCGAGACAATTCTGTCTCGGAGGTCTACAGACAATTCCTTTGACTTCATGCTTGGTTTGTGCTCTGACATGCACTGTTAACTGTGGGACCTTATATACAGGTGTACCTTTCCAAATCATGTCCAATCAACTGAATTTACCACAGGTGGACTCCAATTAAGCTGTAGAAACATCTCAAGGATGATCAATGGAAACAGGATGCACCTGAGCTCAATTTTGAGCTTCATGGCAAAGGCTGTGAATGCTTATGTACATGTGATTTCTTACTTTTTAATTTTTAATAAATTTGCAAAAATCTCAAAAAAACTTTTTTCATGTTGCCACTATGGGGTATTGTGTGTGTAGAACTTTGAGGGTGAAAAAAAGAATTTATTCCATCTTGGAATAAGACTGTAACATAACAAAATGTGGAAAAAGTGAAGTGCTGTGAATACTTTCTGTATGGACTGTACTTGAGTACAATTTCTGGCTACTCTACCCACCTCTGGTTATCAGCATGCAACTCATGGGTGATCCCACTGAGGAGGCAAATTACTCATGCACAGACAAACACCTATACTTGCAAGAACCCCAAGTCTTTAGCTGCACAGACATTAATACACACAACTACACATGCAGTTTACAGCTCTTGCAAAGGCACCAGTCATTACGCTACAACATGTTATTCAAGACAATACTACACCTACAGCTGCTTAAGTCTCGCTCAGCATGATAAAATCTTACCAAGAAAAGTTGACAAGACATCCTAACCCCAGCACCAATTAAAAATATTTTCACAATCATATCTGTCTATAAATGCACAGAATCTCTGTCTGTGTGTCTGTTCACGCATATCTCTTGAACCGTTTGTCAGACTAACCTAAGATTTTATATGTGTTTTGCTGAGGTTATGAGGGTGTGCATCCCCAAGTATGGAGTTGATCAGTCAAAATCTGTAATTTTTTATCAATAAAAGATTAGTCATCGGTTTCTCCTTTTGCTCTGGCTTCTAGAGGTGTGGGTGGGGTTTTGCATTGACTCCATACTGATTGGATAATACACAACATCATGGCATCAGTAACCACAGCGCACTGTGACCTAGAAAAAGACAATACTGAAGATTTAATGCTTAAAAAATTATACCATAAAGTTGCCGTGATTGTGTAGGTCTAACGGATAATTTGGCATATGTGGAAAACATGAAGCACGTGAGCAGACTGGGCGACGTGTCAGTGGGGACCCAGGTCTGACAAAGAACACCGGTGTATCCAACACAAAACATGCCAGAAGAAGCAGCGGCCCAACTGGGCAGACAACGGTCCTTGGCGGGGAGGCATGCCCAGCCTGCCCAGTCAATGATAGACACGAGTCCCAGCTGCTGCTTCACCCGTGTGGTAACACTGTACTTTGCAGGACCGCGAGTCTTCCCTCCTGCGCGAGTATAGACCCTGTCACACCTTGACAATTTAGGCAGTGTTTGCCAAATGAATAAAAATTGGTCTAAAACGCTGGCATACACTGAAATTTTCACTTTTGGCTGTATGCATCGCATATCCATAATGACTTGGACATATACATAACGTATTAGTAACTTGTATAGAATATTTCCATAACTTATAAGTAACTTAAACCAACTAATGCTTAGCATGTTGCCGACTTTCACAACTTATGTGCAACAATAGTCTAACTTCTGCATAGCGCAGTCATGCCAAACTGCCATAGCCTCCCGATCCATGAATCCTAGGTGTGCGAGAGATCACCTCTGTTCAACCGAGATGATTCTCCCCCCCAAAGACCATGGCAGGGGGCGTGACTGTCCTGGCAGAGCTGTCAATTCTGTCAGGTCAGTCACGCCTAAAACAGCTGATGTGACACCTCAGGAACATCAAATGACAGTTGTCACAACCTGGCTCAAAGGCACGCTAACTGATGGCAATAAAAAGTTTATTTTCAATAAAGTGAAAAAGAAACAAAACAAGATAAAGCATGGAGTTTGCGTTTGCCAGGAGTCGCAGCCAACAGCATAGTGTGATTTATCATGGAAAACAGCTGAGCTTTGTGCCTCAGACAATCAGCTGATTGGATCCTCCTCCTCCGGTGTTCTGACATTTTGGCATATCTATCAGAACAGCACTGGACAGCTGATGGTACAGACTGCAGCCAGAGGAAAAAAACATAAGGGGAGGGCTAAACAGTGATTTGGATCTTTATCCTGCAGCTTGAAAGTGCTCAGATACATCCCTGACAGGTCCCATTAGACAAACGTGTGTGTGTGTGTGTGTGTGTGTACTGCAGGCAGAGCTCTGTATGGGTTTTTCCTGTGAACCAACACTGCAAATACCCCATTATAGGTTAGCTGTAAGTTAGAAACCTGTTCATTAAGTTACACATAGGTTCAAAGAGCGTTACTCATATGCTAGAAATAATTTTGGGGTATGCTAGACATTAATCCCAACATATTTCAACTTTTGAGTAACGATGAGTTGCTGACAAGTAACGTGTGTAAATGAACGCGTAACTTCCTTACAACCTTGGCTCCGCGAATGCGGTACGTTTCAGCCATACGCTGGATATGTTGGAAAATTTTCAGAGGAGCTCGGCAAACTACACCATCTACCAGCATGCCTCAGCATTCTTCAGTATGCTCTTAATTTAGACAAAACTTAGCCATAACTGATTCCACAAACGCCAGCTTATTCGCCAAATTTTTCATATGATTTGCAAACGCTGCCTAAATCATCTAGGTGTGACAGGGCCTTATCTAAAAATTAAAAACTTAATAATAATACTGCCACAATTGTGGAGCAGAATGGCCAGAATGACTTAACGACCAAACACAGGACACAAAAATGCCCAAATAACGAAATAAATCATTTTTAGTTAAATATTTACTGACAAATGGGCAACACTGATGCAACAGTTGCAGTCAAACAGGTCCTTCTGCTGTGTATAATAATGTTGGCTGTTTTGTAGTTAATTCGGTTAATTAGTTTTTAAAAACCTTTTAATAACAAAATATTGTTAAAATATAAAATGATCCACTACAATGGGTCTCAAATATTTGTAAATGTGTCCTGTTATAGCACTGCATGAGTTTATTGATGATACACAGAAGAAATTCAGTATTACACTGAACTCCATCACTGAACAGTGATATAAACTAAAATAATTATGACTGAACAACTCCCATTCCCCAAAGTGCCAGCTGCACTATTATCTTGAATATAAGTGATAAAAGATCACACAAATAAGTGATCTGACAAACAAGGGATCTGAAACAGTCGCTAATATTGGATGTCCTATTCATTTTCAGTATTTAGGTATTCTGTAATTAATATTCACACCATCAAATAAATCTTAGTGTCATTTACTCCCTTTTATATTTGTCAAAGTCTAACATGTGATTCCCTACATATAGGCCACACCTCTTTGTATTCCACTTTCAAACACAGCCTACATTTGGGCCTGTAAAGCCTAATTGGGGTACCTGTTTCAGACAGGAATACTTGCATTCTACGGGCAATGCACTGCTAAAGAGTTGAAAATAAAACCGCAAACAGGCATAGATGCATGCAGGAGAGCAATATATTTTAATTCACCAGCTACCATGTCTTTCCATGGCTCTGGATAAATTCTTCATGTCAAATCAAATCAAATCAACCTTTATTGTCATATTGCTGTACGTACAACTGTAGTGCAGGCAAGATGAAATTGCGTTTCTCTCGGCATCCATATAAGTAAAAGAACATGATTTAAGACAGGCTCACACATATCCTCACCCCCCACCCCACCACAGCCATTCACACATCCCTGAGACATACTTGAAAAACTAACCAGGACTATAATATACAAATAATATACACAATGTCCGTAGGTGCAGTAGTATGTATGAGAGATTCCAGATCAACTTGACATAACGCACGGCCCAGGAGACACACACGCAGGCTCAGGATAGATTTAACAGCTTTATTAGCAACAGGGAAGTGTATGGCTGCGTGTCTGTGGAATAAGAATGTATTGGTGGTGGCGTCTGCGTCAGGCACGGGGGCAGGAGGCCGTACAGCCGGACAACCCTGTGGAGAGAGCAGAGGGAGAAGGGTAACGGGCACCACACCAATACAGAGAAATGATGATGATGGCTGGCTTACTTGGTTGTGACAGGTGGCTGGCGTCGACAAGGGCGGAGCCCGGGAGACAGCGACCTGCGGTACCTGTGGCAGCAGCGTAGAGCCAACGGCGAGGTGATGAAGTCCGCCGCCGGGGATGTCCACCTGTGCACCGGGGAATGCTAGAGGAGAGAGGTAAGGGGAGCTTACCCAGGATATCTTCGCTAGTAGGTTTGAGATCCGTAGTAGCAAAGGGGCCGAAGTAGAGAGACGGCTTCAGGCCGAAGCCCAGGGCAGAGTGGATTAAATACCTCACCGCTGACGAGGAGCAGGTGTGCGCGCGGCTGGCGCCGCTGATGAGCGGCAAGTCATAACAGTACTCCCCCCTCTAGCAGCGCCTCCTGGCGATGGTCTTTCCGGGTGCGCTCGATGAAACTCAGAAATGAGTGACCGGTCCAACACCAGCGAGGAAGGCACCCACTGTCTCCACTCGGGTCCATAGCCCTCCCAATCCACCAGGTACTGCAATCCGCGACCCCGGCGTCGGGCGTCCAAGATGTCAGTGACGGTCCAGGCCGGATGGCCACCAATCATCCGGGGAGTGGGGTGCGCCGCAGGTGGAGGGCAGAGGGGGTCAGAGACCACCGGTTTGATTTTGGAGACGTGGAAGGTGGAATGGATGCGGAGGGAGGAGGGAATAGCCACACGCACAGCCACCGGGTTGATGATCCTGGTTATGGGATAAGGGCCGATGAACCGTTGAGCCAGCTTTCTCCTCTCACCCTTTAGGTTTACGTCCTGTGTGGATACCCAAACTTGCTGTCCCACCTGGTAGGCAGGTGCAGGTCTCCTATGTCGGTCCGCCGTAGACTTATTGCGCTCCGCCGTGCGTAAAAGCGCATTACGCGCCGTGGACCAAAGGGAGCGGCACCGCCTCAGATGTGCCTGGACAGAGGGAACAGCCAACTCGCCCTCCTGCGCGGGGAACAGGGGTGGATCATAGCCCAAGGATGCTTTAAAGGGCGACATCCCGATGGCCGTAGAGTGAGAGGTGTTGTGGGCGTACTCCACCCAGGCAAGGTGAGAACTCCAGGATGTGGGCTTAGAAGAAGTTACGCAGCGGAGCGTAGCCTCCAGCTCCTGGTTTGTCCGCTCACACTGCCCGTTAGACTGGGGGTGATGACCGGAGGAGAGGCTTACCTTGGCTCCCAGGGCGTTGCAAAATGACCTCCAGACGTCCGAAGAAAACTGGGGGCCGCGGTCGGAGACCACGTCGACCGGGATTCCATGCAGTCTGACCACGTGCTGGATGAGGAGGTCCGCCGTCTCCAAGGCTGAGGGAAGTCCACGTAAGGGCACGAAGTGGGCAGCCTTGGAAAAACGGTCAACGATGGTCAGAACTGTGTCAAAGTTGTTGGAGACAGGGAGCCCGGTGACGAAGTCCAGAGTGATGTGCGACCAGGGCCTACCAGGGACGGGCAGGGGCTGGAGCAGACCCGCAGGGGGGGCGTTACCTGACTTATTGGCAGCACAGATGGGGCAGGCCCGGACGTAACGGGTGGCATCCTTCCGCAGACCTGGCCACCAAAAGGATCGCTGGAGAAGGTCAATCATCCTCGAAGCTCCAGGATGGCAGGTGAGCTTGGAGGTATGGAGCCAGTGTATAACGTCCCCCCGGACGGCAGATGGCACGAAGAGCCTCCCCTCCGGTCCGCCGCCAGGGTCCGGTTCCGATTCCTGCGCCCTCCGGATCTTGTCTTCTATGTCCCATGTAACAGCCCCCACGACGCACGACCTGGGCAAGATGGTATGAGCAACGTCATCTGCGGCCTCCGGGGCAAATTGCCTGGAGAGGGCGTCGGGTAGGCCGTTCTTGGAGCCAGGCCTATATGTGATGCTGAACTTAAACCTTGCAAAGAACAGGGACCAACGCGCCTGGCGGGCGTTCAGACGCTTGGCAGATCTCAGGTACTCCAGGTTCTTGTGGTCAGTGAGGACCACAAAAGGCAAGGCTGCCCCCTCCAGCCAGTGACGCCATTCTTGAAGGGCCAGCTTGATGGCAAGAAGCTCTCTGTCCCCCACGTCGTAATTTCGTTCCGCCGAGGACAGACGCCGAGAGAAGAAGGCGCAGGGTCGCTTGACTCCATTGGCTGGGGACCGCTGGGACAACACCGCCCCCACCCCCGTGTCCGAAGCGTCCACCTCCACAATGCACTGCAGCGCGGGATCGACCTGGCTGAGGACCCGGGAGGAGGAGAACTCCGTCTTCAGCGCCTGGAAGGCCGAAGCGGCCTCTTCAGTCCACCGGAACGGGGTCTTAGGAGAGGTGAGGCGGGTCAGGGGTCCGACGATGGCTCCAAAGTTCGGGACAAAGCGGCGGTAGAAATTGGCGAACCCGATGAACTGCTGAACCTGCTTTCGAGAGGTTGGTGTGGGCCAATCCACCACTGCTTTGATCTTCACTGGGTCCGGAAGCACCTGGTCATGGGAGATGACGAACCCCAGGAAGGAAGTTGTTTTGGCGTAGAATTCACATTTTTCCACCTTGACGTACAGACGGTTCTCCAGCAGTCTCTGCAGGACCCGCCTCACGTGGACCCGGTGTTCATCTCTGGACCTGGAGAAGATGAGAATGTCGTCCAGGTAGACGAATACGAACAGGCCGATGAAGTCCCGGAGGACGTCATTGATGAGGCGCTGAAAGACGGCTGGAGCGTTGGTCAACCCAAACGGCATCACGAGATATTCAAAATGCCCGTTTGGGGTTCGGAAGGCGGTTTTCCACTCATCTCCCTCCCGGATCCGGACGAGGTGGTAAGCGCTGCGGAGATCCAGCTTAGTAAACCAGGTCGCCCCCTGGAGGGAGTGGAAGGCAGTGTCCATAAGGGGCAGGGTGTACCGGTCCTTCTCCGTGATATCGTTGAGAGCCCGATAGTCGATACAAGGACGAAGAGATCCGTCCTTCTTTCCAACGAAGAAGAACCCTGCACCTACTGGAGAGGAGGACGGTCGGATAATCCCAGCACTGAGCGACTCCTTTAAGTAGCTGTTCATTGCCTCCTTCTCCGGCGCTGACAGACTGTAGAGGCGTCCTGAGGGTAAGGGCGCCCCCTGGCGGTTGTTAATGGCGCAGTCGTAGGGCCGGTGAGGAGGTAGAGACATCGCCTTGGATTTACTGAAAACGGCACCGAGGTCGTGGAACTCTGAGGGCACTAGGGTGAGATCCGGGGGCGCGGTGTCCTGAGCTGTGGGAGGCGAGGACGGGGCGCAGGCCGCGGATTGGAGGCAGGTACCGGAGGCAGGTACCCATGCAGAAGGTGCTCCACGCTGAAACCTTCCCAGTCTTCCAGTCCAAGGCGGGGTTGTGGAGGCGGAGCCAGGGATAACCGAGGATAAGATAAGATAAGATAAGATAAGCCTTTATTAGTCCCACAACGGGGAAATTCCAGGATTGCAACAGCACAGGGATAGCAACACAGGGATGACACAGGGATGACAGGTGTTACTGAGGTGGGCAGGACATAAAAGGAGATATCCTCCCGATGGTTTCCAGAGATGATCACCGGGACAGGGGATGTTTGGTGAGTTACCTTTCCCAGGGAAACTCGGGAGAGATTAACCAGGGCGAGAGGAGTATCGAGGGGGTGACAGTGGATGCCCAGTCAGGTTGCCAGGCTTTGTGAAATAAAGCTACCCTCCGCGCCTGAATCCACCAGTGCATGTATGAGATGCCCAGTGAGGTTGTGACAGAAGCGGATGGGCAGCGTCAAATGTGTGAGGGGAATTTAACCGATTAGCGTCCGCGAGGCCCCCTACAGTGACTCGCGGACCACCTCGTTTGGCTTCTCCGGACAACTCTCCACCGTGTGCTGGCTACTTCCGCAATACATGCAGAGGCCCAGGTCACGATGGCGCTGTTTCTCCGCCAGGGGGAGCTTTGTCCGGCCCATCACCATAGGTTCCGACTCCTCAGAGACCTCCGGCGGCGGTAACGCCAGGTGGCGAGCTTGGGGCAGACGTGCAGAGGCACCCCGCGAGCGAGAAGACTGCTTCCGCTCGGAGGTGCGCTCGCGCAGCCTGTTATCCAAGCTGATGGTGAGGGAAATCAGCTCCGCCAGCGTCTCCAGGGTATCCCGTCCAGCCAGCTCATCCCTCAGACCGGAGTTTAGACTGCGGAGGAAGATGCCGCAGAGCGTGCGCTCTTCCCAGCCAACTTCCTCCGCGGTAACCCGGAAGTCGATCGCGTACTCGGCCGCCGATCGGCTCCCCTGTTGGAGTCCGAGAAGACGGTCGACCTGGACACTGTCCAAACGCGAATGATCGAACACTTCCAGAAATTGTCGCACGAACTGGCTATAGGTGAGGGTAGCGTAGCTGGGCTTCACCATAATGGCGTAAGCCCAGGTAAGCGCACGACCCTCAAGGAGATTTCCTATATAGCCAATTCTGCTGTGGTCTGAGGGAAAATCTCCGGGAACGCGAAGAAACACGGACTGACACTGCATAATAAAACCCCGAGCTCCACCCAGCTTACCGCTGAAGCGAGCCGGAGTGGGGATTGGTGTGAGCCATGTTGGCGTACCTGGAGCAGGCTGGACAGCCACCGGAGCCGCAGGAGCCACGCCACCCGGACGAGCCGAGGGGAACGGCTGCTGGGGGTCCAAGCGGTCTAATCGGTTAGTGATGTTTATTAATTGATTTAATATCACCTGTTGCTGATAGGCTATTGAATCCACCTGAGCCTCGAGGGTGGAAAGACGGCGTGCGAGCCCGCTGTCTGCCGAGCCGCTCTGCTGAAGCCGTACTGACATAACGCACGGCCCAGGAGACACACACGCAGGCTCAGGATAGATTTAACAGCTTTATTAGCAACAGGGAAGTGTATGGCTGCGTGTCTGTGGAATAAGAATGTATTGGTGGTGGCGTCTGCGTCAGGCACGGGGGCAGGAGGCCGTACAGCCGGACAACCCTGTGGAGAGAGCAGAGGGAGAAGGGTAACGGGCACCACACCAATACAGGGAAATGATGATGATGGCTGGCTTACTTGGTTGTGACAGGTGGCTGGCGTCGACAAGGGTGGAGCCCGGGAGACAGTGACCTGCAGTACCTGTGGCAGCAGCGTAGAGCCAACGGCGAGGTGATGAAGTCCGCCGCCGGGGATGTCCACCTGTGCACCGGGGAATGCTAGAGGAGAGAGGTAAGGGGAGCTTACCCAGGATATCTTCGCTAGTAGGTTTGAGATCCGTAGTAGCAAAGGGGCCGAAGTAGAGAGACAGCTTCAGGCCGAAGCCCAGGGCAGAGTGGATTAAATACCTCGCCGCTGACGAGGAGCAGGTGTGCGCGCGGCTGGTGCCACTGATGAGCGGCGAGTCATAACACAACTGTTCAGCATCCTAACAGCTTGTGGAAGGAAGCTGTTGATCAGTCTGGTGGTTCTGCCTCTGATGCTCCGGAATCGTTTGCCAGATGGCAGAAGTTCAAAGTGTTTATGCAGAGGGTGAGAACGGTCCTTGACAATGTTCAGTGCCCTGCTCCTGCAACGGTTCTGAAAAAGTTCTTGGACTGAGGGGAAGAAAACTCCAATTACTCTCTCAGCTCCCTTAACTATCTTCTGCAGGGCTTTTTTGTCTGACATACTGCAGCTTGATCAGCTGGAGGATCAAGATGGCGCCCACAGCGGTCGACATGGTGCTTCGCTGCGCTCTTTGTTTGTTTTTGTTTGTCAATTGTGTGTCTGCTTGCACTTATACCCGTGAAGAACTTTTAAATATCAGGACTTTGACCCCCACGGACCTCCTCCCAGTTTTTCTAGCCCCTGCCGCCGATCTGGTTTATTGTTTGGCTCGGAAAGTGAGACGGCGGAAGAGAGGAAGACGAGCGGGCGCTCTCGTACGACTTCGCAGGAGAGGCTCGCAAACGGCGCTGCCTGGCATATTTCTGTCCAATACCAACTCTCTCTCTAACAAGGTGGATGAACTGAGACTGCTGATGCGTTTTAAGGACCTCGCCTCCTCAGCTGTCCTCTGCTTTACTGAGACCTGGCTCCGGGAAAATATACCGGACAGCGCGCTGCGCCTCGACGGCTTCCAGCTCTTCCGTGCTGATCGTGACACAGAGCTTTCCGGCAAGACCACAGGAGGCGGTGTCTGCTTCTACATCAACTGTAGCTGGTGCTCTGATGTAACGGAAATTTCCAAACACTGTTCTCCTGCCTTGGAATTTCTTGTTATCAACTGCAAGCCTTTTTATTCCCCACGGGAGTTTGCTTCTTTTATACTGATCGCTGTGTACGCCCCTCCCGACGCGGACACGCGCGAAGCTCAGCGCGTGCTCGCGGATCACATTCAACACACAGAGCGGAGTTTTCCAGACTCGCTGATTATTGTGGCTGGCGACTTTAATCAGTGCAATCTGAGCCACGATCTCCCCCGCTACAAACAGTTTATTAAATGCCCCACCAGAGGATTAAACACACTGGATCACTGTTACACCACAGTGAAAGACGCATATCGCGCTGTCCCTCGAGCTGCGCTGGGATTATCTGATCACGTGATGGTTCACCTCATTCCCACATACAGACAGAGATTGAAGCTCACTAAACCTGTTGTGAGCACTACGAAGATACGGACCAGTGATGCTGAGGAGAAGCTGGAAACGTGCATGGAAATATCTGACTGGGGCATGCTTAAAGGAGCCACGCATGATCTGGATGAGTACACGGACACTGTGAACTCATATATCCACTTTTGTGAAGAGAACATTCTTCCATCACGCACCAGGGTGAGTTACTCTAATGACAAACCCTGGTTCACAGCTAAGCTCAGACAGATCAGGAAGGAGAAGGAAGCAGCGCTGAAAAGTGGAGACAGGGACTGCTACAGGGAGGTTAAATACCGGTTTAACAGAGAGCTGAAGAGGGCTAAATCTGTGTACTCAGAGAGACTCCAGCAGCAGTTCACTGCTAATGATTCGGCTTCCGTGTGGAGAGGACTGAGGCAGATCACCAACTATCGGCCTCAGGCTCCTAAAGGTCAGGATGACAAAGCCCTTTGTCAGAGACTGTCCCAACACTCTGCCCGTTTTGACACCTCGTCATCTGTGTCCAACTCCCCCCCTCCCTCCAGCTCCACAGCCTCCACATTCCCTACTTCATTTAAGGCACCCCCCCCACCTCCCCCCCTCCCCTTATCATCAGTGAGCAGGATGTGCTCAAACAGTTCTCCAGACTGAACCCGCGCAAGGCCCCCGGCCCAGACGGCGTGTCTCCCTCCACCCTGAGACTCTGTGCGAAACAGCTGGCTCCTGTATTCACAGACATTTTTAACACCTCCCTTAAGTTATGCCACGTGCCGTCCTGCCTCAAATCCTCCACCATCATCCCTGTCCCCAAGAAGCCACGGATCACTGGACTTAATGACTACAGACCTGTAGCGCTCACCTCTGTAGTCATGAAGTCCTTTGAGCGCCTGGTCCTGTCCCACCTCAAGTCCATCACCACCCCTCTCCTGGACCCGCTGCAGTTTGCCTACCGAGCCAACAGGTCTGTAGACGATGCAGTCAACCTGGCCCTCCACTCCATCCTGCAGCACCTGGACTCCCCGGGAACCTACGCCAGGATCCTGTTTGTGGACTTCAGCTCCGCATTCAACACCATCCGCCCCGCTCTGCTCCGGGACAAGCTGTCCCTGCTCAACGTGCCTGACTCCCTCTGCAGGTGGATCATCGACTTCCTGACGGACCGGAGGCAGCATGTGCGGCTGGGAAAGACTGTCTCAGACTATACTAGCATCAGCACCGGATCACCCCAGGGCTGTGTACTTTCCCCCCTACTCTTCTCCCTTTACACCAACTCCTGCACCTCCAGCCACCAGTCTGTCAAGTTGATCAAGTTTGCGGACGACACCACCCTCATCGGGCTCATCTCCAACGGCGACGAGTCCGCCTACAGGAGAGAGGTGGCCCAGCTGGCGTCCTGGTGCAGCAATAACAACCTGCAGCTGAACGCTCTGAAGACAGTGGAGATGATTGTAGACTTCAGGAAAGTCACTACTCCTCTGCCCCCCCTCACCCTCTCAGGCTCTCCCATCACCACTGCTGATTCCTTCCGCTTCCTAGGCACTACCATCACCAGGGACCTCAAATGGGAGCTGACCATCAGCTCACTCATCAAAAAAGCCCAGCAGAGGATGTTCTTCCTGCGGCAGCTGAGGAAGCTCAAGCTACCCACCAAGATGTTAGTGCAGTTCTACACAGCCATCATCGAGTCCATCCTCACCACCTCCATAACCGTGTGGTACGCAGGAGCCACTGCCAGGGACAGACTAAGGCTGCAGCGCGTCGTGCGCACTGCTGAGAAGGTGATCGGCTGCAAGCTCCCATCTCTCCAGGATCTGTACATCTCCAGGACCCGGAGGCGTGCTGGCCGGATCATAGCCGATCCCTCACACCCTGGTCATGTACTGTTTGCCCCCCTCCCCTCTGGTAGAAGACTTCGGTCCATCCAGACTAAAACCTCCCGTCACATGAACAGCTTCTTCCCCTCTGCCATTAGACTGCTGAACACTAAGTGACTCTCGTGCACCATGTACAGCAGCTCAACCAGACTCATGTCAATCATCACTGTTTTCTTCCTGCATTACCGACTGCACTATATAGTTCTCCACAGTATCTGCTGCTGGCTAATATATATTTTAACTGTTGACCAGTATCACTTAATCTTATCCTACACTTTATTACATGTATAGTTTATTTCTCTTATCTTATCATGTTTAATGTTGCAGCATTGTACCGAGACAAATTCCTAGTTTGTGTACTACATGAACAATGGCAATAAACCTGATTCTGATTCTGATTCTGCAGCTGGAGTACCATGTAGCAATGCAGTACATCAGAACACTCTCCACCACACCTCTGTAGAAGGTCCTGAGGATGCAGATGGGGAGAGAGGCCTTTCTGAGTTTCCTCAAGAAGTGCAGTCTGCTGAGCCCACTTCCTGATCCCCAAGGAATTCTTGCTCCAGGTCAGGTCCTGCGAGATCTGCACTCCGAGGAACTTGATGTTCTCCACTCTCTCCACTAAACGGCCGCCGATGCTGAGGGGGACGTGTTCAGGCTGTGACCGCCGAAAGTCGATAATCATCTCTTTCATTTTGTCCACGTTGAGCACCAGATTGTTCTCCCTGCACCAGCCCTCCAGGTCTCTCACTTTTTCCCTGTACACTGTCATGTCATGTCATTCCCTGTACAATGTCATCAAATTCATTTGTAATGCAACGGTTGCAAAATGCAAGGCCAAGGCGAGCATTGCTAAGCCAGTTAGTCACTCTACTCGGCCGTAGGTATCCATATTAAAAGAGCGCCATCCTGCTGCATCCTGACTTCTTGTCCAGTTTAGGAGAAGGCTGTTTTTTTTGTTTTTGTTTTTTTTCTAAATCTGCAGCTGGTGTTCAAATTTTAGTTTCCAAAGCTTTTTAGTAAGTCAATACTGCATGATATTCCCTCCATGTTCACTGGTTGTAATCAGTGCAGTAGAAGGGTTGAAATTGGTGTTGCCAGATGGGAAATGTTAGAAAAATACCCGATTCTTTGATTGAAAGATCCAAGAACAAGCCGGAGATTTCTTCAATTTAAAGATGAAACATTTATTTAGAGGTCACATGCAAAGCAAGCAGCGCTGGGTGCAGCGTGACGCAGCTCCCTCTGGAGCGTTGCCACACTGACCACGACTTCCGGGTGCGACATACATTTATCTTCTCGGGTTGGGGGGTTGGACCAACCCAGTACAATAGGATGGGCTTATACGCGACTATCTGATTGGCTAATCTAACTATGGCGTGAACAGGCCATCCGCTGCTCACGCCACTGTTCTAGAATGTGCAGTCAACAGTGTACCTGAATGTTGGATCCAGGTGTGCATCTAATGTGATAAATCTGACTATAAAAAGAGAGAGAGAGAGCGCTCTATAGCTTTGCCTAATTCCAGTTTACCAGAGTTTAGTATCACATACGTGTTTGTTCATAAGCATGCAAACAGATTATGTATGGAATATGTGTAGAGCATAAAGGGAGATTACCTACAGAATTATTATTTTGGCACTAACTTTCCATTAACCCTTTCAGAAATGTTGACATATCGAACCAGTGGTTTAAAATTAAAGTATTTTGAGGAAAATTATCGTATACACCCAGGTTTCATTTTGACGTGGCTCAGGACCATCTGCTTCAGTAACATACGTATCACAGATCGTGCATATTACAGCCTATAGCAGGGGTGGGCAGTGAGGGCCATTCCACTGCAGGTTTTTTGTTCCACCCAGTCTCTTCAGCAGGTGTGTGCTCTGACCAGCTTCAAGGATTGCTAATCATTGAAAACACCTGCTGAAGAGACTGGGTGGAACAGAAAACCTGCAGTAGAATGGCCCTCCATGGCACATGATTGCCCACCCCTGGCCTATAGTGTAGTTTTACCTTTAAATAATCTAACAGATCAGTTGGGGAAAAAAAGCACCTCTACCTGTGTGGAGTATAGGATAAGGCCCTGGCCTGCACTGAATGGCCCAGAACATCAGTCATACTTAACTATCTTCTATATGGCTTCTGTTGAATCATCAAGGTCTTGTCTCATAAATATTTTGAGAATTACTCCGTTTATACATTAGGAATAAACATCAGCCAATCCACCTAAACTACTACTAAAATGCCTCTGATAAATGAAGTAGAAATCTGTTTCACAGTTTTATTGAGAACCACAATCCAGCGACGTTTTTGGAGACATTTGCACATTTTAACACCAACAGAAAACTTTAGTGCTAATGCCAACAACAGGTTTGAACCACCCAGTAAAACTGGGGTCTGTTTTCCCTCCAACCTGCTGGCGATGTTGTTTACTGCCGTGCCTGCATTAAGTGCTGTAACATAAGTGAACAATTCGATTGAGTGTACTAATTTTTATGGGTGAACGTACTGTACTGAATCACTCACCAGACCTGTACTGGAAGCCAGGGATCACCAGCTGAACAACCCACCTGAGCAGCAAACGAGCCCTGCCCGCTCTGTTCAGCCAACCTTCAGTTCAGTAAGTGGTAGACAGTTGGAGCTCCAGTACAGCACTGAGTGATTTGGAGTACCGCTATTTCTAATGGATCGTTTTAGCTTGACTCAGTATGTTTCAGTGAACTGTGTATTCCATCACTAAGCTCCATCTGAGGCAGCCTCTGCTACCACAGCACGGGTCTTCGTTTTTTTTTTCCACACGGTCCATGCACATGAGATGATAAGTAAAAATAAGCGTATGTATGCGCAGGATCCTGATTGTGTTTGCTAATGTATTAACTTAGCCATGTAATGAAGGAGTGAAATTATCATACATTATGGGATTTTTGAAATTATTGATCGTACATTATACAGAGGGCAAAATTATCGTACTGTGGCGACCCACCACAATCTACATGGACATTCAGCCTTCACACTCAGCTAGGCGGCAGGAAGCAGAACAATTTGCATACGGACAGAGAGCCCCTAGGAGACAATCAGAACAATGACTATTGTTATACATCCCTGGATTAAGGAGAGGAAGTCTGGGTGCCAGTTAATCACGCGATTGATATGTATTGACTGATATGTATATCAATATGCAAATGTGCCATGCATTCTCTCTTGTCTGTATAATAGAGCTGACTTTACATGCCTCACACAGAACACACACCGGACTCACAGCCACAGCGCACAGCACTAGTGTGTCTCATGATGGAGGAAATAAAACTCTGAAGCCTTCCAGCTCGTAGCATCCCGCCTGAACTTATTTGTCCCTCCACAGTACAAATAAAATAATTATAGTACGTCTGGCAACACTGGTTGAAATGCGTCGATACGGCGACATTGTCAAAAGACTGTGATTGGTTAGAATTTTGCCTCCATTGTTTTTCCTTCAGTGTAAGGAGAGAGTGATTTTTCCACACGGACAAACACAAATTAATTTCTGATTGGCTGGTTAATGTTCCCACAGTGCCAAGCCTGTTTTTTTATTTACTCCTTTGGACTTCTCATAGGATTCTGACTAAATGCTACACAATGCTATCACATTAAACCCCACCAGAGGCCAACTTCAGTGAAATAGTAAAGCTTTGAAAGAAAAAATGCACACTAATTAATACATTTATTATCACAATGTATGCATCATTTCTTCCTTTTCTCCTCAACTTTCTGAGGAAGCTCCACCTCTCTCGCCTCCTCCTACAAGCCGCCACTGGTTATCTGTGACAAACGTGGGATGTTGTTTTGTAATTTATTTGTTTGATAAACAGAAGCAAAACAGATAATCTGTTCCTGAACTGCTTAAGTTTTAAAGGGATCATTGAAAAATTGTGTTTTTGTAGGTTTTAATCTTCTGAAATGTGTCTATTAGTCACATGAGTATCGAAAAAATATTAAAACATTCCCTTCATTTAAAAAAAAAAAACAAAAAACACACACGGCCGTTATCTCGTTTTTTTCTCTCCAAGAAGCCATTTTCATTCTTCCAGGTATTTTCCTGTATGTCAAGCAATGGGAAACATTACTAAAAGGTAAACGTTACTAGCCCTGATAGCCTGCTCGCTATTAGTGGCCAGCCTAGCTGTCTGTCATGTAGATGGGTGGGGAGCTTAAGAGCTAACAGTAGTGCTCGGAAGCTTGTGTTTATATTGTTATTTTCCTTAGATTTCAGTCACCCTAATAGACATCACTGTTTCCACCTGGTTCACTAATCCACAGTCGATAAAATATCTTGCGTCATTCTGGCTTATTTTATTATAATTTTGCCACAGTGCTACATTGTTAGCACCATTAGCACCACCAAGGTGGCTAGCTGAAGCTAGCAGTTTAGCCACTAATCTTGGCACATTCACGAATGTTTCTGTGCTTATTGTGGGCTACTCCAGGGACTGGTCAATATCCTCTCGACCACTGAAACCACATACTCCTGTCCACCAGTGATGCATTATTTCATTCAATTTTTAAGACAAATTTACATTCATTGGCTCTGATCTAGCCCTGCGATGGACTGGTGATCCGTCCAGGGTGTACCCTGCCTCTCGCCCAAAGACGCTGGGATAGGCTCAAGCCCCCCCCCCCCCCCCCACCACCACCACCACCAATCTGAAAATGATTAAGTGGTAGAACATGGATGGATGGATGGCTGTAATGTAGGATACAGCCAGCCGAGATGTTCAGGAGTCACTAACTTCAAGTTGGAAATTTCATCTTTAAAGCAGCACTAACTAACTTGCTTGTTGTGGTTAGGAACACTGAAAAGACTTATAACTATGGTGACTATGACCTCAGTTCCAACAGCCAATTACAGGGCACAAATTTAGCCATCAACAATGAAGCACCCTGACTTGAAGTTGTGACTCCTGGACATCTCTGCTAGCCAGCTAAAATTAGCACATAAAAGGGAGGGTGTAGAGAGAGGAATGAGCAGGCGAGGCAGTGAGCAGAGCAGACTTTATTCATCTCTCTCTCCAACATCAGTTAACAAGAAGAATAAACCCAGGTCACTGGCATCTCTCTTTTACACTGAACAAATTCGCCTCACGACCTGGGGGGTTCATATTACAACACATAGACTTACAATAACAATTCCCTTTGTCACCCAGCCTGTCGGCGCATTATTATGCAACCCGGAGGAGAACGCATATTATCATGCATTCTTATGGAGAAAACCACAGGCTGTCTTGCATATCTATTTAACAGCTTTTAAGTGTCTCCTCCTGTGCTATTCAGTCTGAGTGGAGAATTGCATTATCTAAGTCCCCCCCCCCCCCGAAAACTCAGACTGAGCCTTAACCCTCATGTCCTTTGGGCTTCAGCCTACATCCATAGCGGCTGTAAGGGGGGGGGGGGGGGCTCCGAGGTGCTGCTGTGCTGGTGGGGCGCTTCTGGAGGTGCGTCCATCTGTGGGGGGACATTGGGAGGGGGACACATATCTTCACCATGCCATTGTGACTGAGCTGTCGAATCATTTACCTGGGGAGTTCTCAGTGGGTTCATCCGCGCCGAGGCGCTCGGGCCAACACCACTTGCTCGTCTGCTAATACGAAGGCGGGCTTAAGCCTGTCTATACAGATTGTTTCTCTGCGTCCTCCCATGTCTAACACAAAATGTTTATCCCCAGGTTCCAACACTCTGAACGGGCCATCGTAGGGCGGGTGCAACGGGGTCCGGTGGGCATTGTGCCTGACAAACACGAATGACGCATCCTTCAAGGTCCTTGGCACGAAAATGTGGGGAAAACGGTGGTGGGCCGGGCCAGGTACCGTCCCTGCCTCTACGCTATGTAGGAAAGGCGGGGATGGATAAGTGTTTGGCGTGGGATTGTCAAGCAAAAATTCTCCGGGGAGTCACAGTAGCTGGGAAAAAACAAGCTCTGCTGGAGAGGCCGCCAAATCCTTCTTCGGTGCTGAACGCAACCCTAATAGAACCCACGGCAAATGGTCCACCCAGTTTGCATCCGTAAGCGAAGTCCTGAGTGCTGCTTTAAGCGACCTATGGAAACACTCACATAACCCATTGGCCTGGGGGCTGTACGCGGTCGTGCGATGAATTGTGATGCCCAGGCTCTGGGCCATCGTAGACCAGAGGTCGGAAATGAACTGCGGGCCCCGGTCAGACGTGATATCCAAAGGGGCGCCGAAGCGTGTCACCCATGTTGTCAAAAAAGCACGTGCAACTTCTGCGGACGCGGTGGAAGCTAGCAGCACTGCCTCAGGCCAGCGCGTGGTGCAGTCCACCACTGTCAGGAGGTGCGTGAACCCCTGCGATGGTGGGAGGGGGCCCATAAGGTCCACGTGAACATGGTCGAACCTCTTAGCCGGGATATGGAATGGCTACAAGGGGGCCTTTGTGTGCCTGTGCACCTTGGCTCGTTGGCACGCTACACAGGCTGCAGCCCACTCTTTCACTTGTTTGCGCAGGCTCGGCCAGACCAACTTTGCTCCCACCATTTTGACTGATGCGCGCACTCCTGGGTGTGCTAGAGAGTGAACCGACTCAAAAACGCGGCGGCGCCAAGCGCGTGGGACCACCAGGCGCGGGCGGCCTGTGGAGACGTCACAGATTGAGGGGACTCCCCCTCTTGCAGTACTCTGCTCTCCAGCCTTAACCCTGCTGGTCCAGACTGGAGCACGCAAACGTCCGCATCGCTGATCTGCTCAGCGCCCATGGCCGTATAATCTATCCCTACGTAGACTGGGGCCACTAATGCATGTGAGAGGCAGTCTGCCACCACGTTGAGTTTACCGGCCACATGCTGAATGTCGGTCGTAAACTCTGAGATCGCGGCCAGCTGTCTCTGCTGCTGGGCCGACCATGGTTCCGAAATCTTGGCCATAGCGTACGCTAGCAGCTTGTGGTCCACAAATGCAGTGAAGCTGTGCCCTTCCAGCCAGAACTGGAAGTGGTGTATGGCCAGGTGGAGACCCAGTAACTCCCTGTCGAACGCATTGTATTTACGTTCATTGTCGCGTAAAGACCTGCTAAAAAAGGCAAGCAGCTGCCAAGAACCGGCGACGCGCTGTTCCACGACGGCCCCTATGGCCACGTCCGATGCGTTGGTAGTGAGCGCTATCCGAGCCGCCGGGTCTGGGTGCGCCAGTAGTGCAGCGTTCGCTAGAGCTGTTTTGGCCTCGGAAAACGCCTGCTCTCGCTCAGGAGTCCAGTCGACTCTGTCCGCCGGTTTCCGTTTCTTAAGCGCAGCGTACAACGGCTGCATGAGCTGGGCTGCACGGGGGAGGAAACGGTTGTAAAAGTTAACCATCCCCAAAAACTCCTGCAGCGCCCTGACCATCTGAGGCCAGGTAAAATCTGCCACTGTGCGCACTTTGTCCATTAAGGGTATCGCGCCCTCCGGTGAGATGCGGTGGCCTAAAAAATTGATTACCGTAACCCCGAACTGTCACTTCACCGGGTTGATTATTAACCCGTGCTCTTCCAACCTCTGGAAAACTGTCCTGAGGTGGGCTATGTGTTTGTCCTCGGACGCGCTGGCCACCAGGATGTCGTCCAGGTAGACGAACACGAACGGCAGATCGCGCAGCACCGCATCCATCATGCGTTGGAATGTCTGCACCGCGCCTTTTAACCCAAAATGCATGTGTAGGAACTCAAAAAGACCAAACGGGGTTATTACTGCCATTTTGGGTATGTCTTCCGTGCACATCGGGACCTGGTGGTAACCGCGGGCCAGGTCCACCTTGGAAAAAATGCGTGCCCCGGTGAGGTGGACGGAAAAACCCTGAATATGGGGGATTGGGTAGCGATCGTGTGCTGTAGCGTTGTTTAATCTGCGGAAATCTCCACATGGTCGCCACAATGCCTCGGCTTTAGGGCACCATATGTAGCGGGGATGCCCATGGGCTGTTTGAGTTCCTGATGATGCCCAACCTTTCCAAGTTGGCGAACTCCTTGCGCGCAATGGCCAGCTGCGTCCAGGCGCCGAGGTTGTGTGAAAACGGGTGGCCCCGTGGTGGTAATGAAGTGCTCCACCCCGTGTTTAGTGACAGCTGCTGAAAACATCGGCACCGTGAGTGCTGGGAACTGGGTGAGTAGTGTATGAAACTTACCCCCTGGAGCTGTGACGTTGGCTAGTGTTGTGGACCCGGCTCCTCTAGCTGTACAGGGCAGAGAATCAAAAGACATTGCGTTAATCAGGCGTCTGTTAGCCACATCGACTAATAGTTCGTGTGCACACAAAAAATCTGCGCCCAAAATGGGGAAGATACATTCCGCTATGACGAATGTCCATTGGTATGTACGGCCGTGCAAGGATATAGTCAGTGTCCTCTCACCAAAAGTTTTAATGTCTGAGACGTGTGAGGCGGCCAGCTCAGGGCCACTACTCCCTGCCAGCCGGTCTGCGTAGGATGGCAGGATGAGGCTCTTTTGGAAACTGGAGTCCATGAGGAACCGTCTCCCCGAACGTGAGTCCGTCACATAGAGCAGCTTGTTTGTGTCACTGGCGGTCGCAGCTGCTACCGACTGCCGGCCCTGGCATTTCCCAAGCGCTTGAACTGGCACGGCGTCTTCTCCATAGCGGCAGTGATAGAAGCAGAGCGTGTCCCTCCGGTGCTTCTTAGCCTCTGCTGCGGCCACCGTCGCTGGCTCCTCACCCCCGCTGGCCGTCTCGCTGGGTTCCGACACTGCTGCGTTCACAGCAAAGATTCTGGTTGCCAGGATAATCCGATCTGCCTCTTGTGCCAGTGCCCGGTAGTTGTGCATGGCCAGCAGCGGTGAATTGGCAAGGACCACTCTGGCCACTGTCGGGAGGTTCCGGAGGAAAAGGTGGGCAAAGAGGAAATGCCCATCAACTGTGCCCATTAACGCCAACATCATCTCCATTAATTCGACTGACAACCTGTCTCCCAACTCGGAGCGCGTCAGGAGCCTTTCCGCTCTCTCTCCATCCAAGAGCGTGTAGCGCCGGGTCAGCGCAGTCTTGCGAGCATCATATTTGTTGTGGGCTAGGGGCTGTTGGAGCAGGCTCGCCATCTGCTGTGTTGTGCGTGTGTCCAGTGCTGCAACCATGTAGTAGTATTTGGTGTCATCCACCATCACTCCACGGAGCGCAAACTGGGCCTCGGTGTGGAGGAACCAAGACTTCGGGTCATGTAGCCAAAAGTCTGGGAGCTTGATCGAAATGGCACATGCGGTGCTGGCGCCTGCAGACCAGGTCGTGTCCGGGGTGTTTGCATCGAGTTCCATTATGCGTCAAGGGTCTCCAGTGTAGAGAGAGGAATGAGTAGGCGAGGCAGTGGGCAGAGCAGACTTTATCAATCTCTCTCTCCAACATCAGTTAACAAGAAGAATAAACCCAGGTCGCTGGCACCTCTCTTTTATACCAAACAAACTCTCCTCACGACCTGGGGGGGGGGGGGGTTTCACATTACAACACATAGACTTACAATAACAGTTCCCTTGGTCACTCAGCCTGTTGGCACATTATTATGCAACCTGGAGGAGAACGCATATTATCATGCATTCTTATGGAGAAAACCACAGGCTGTCTTGTAATTAACAGCTTTTAAGCATCTCCTCCTGTGCTATTCAGTCTGAGTGGAGAACTGCATTATCTAGGTCCCCTACAAGGGCGGAGTTAATTGCAACCTTAGATATTTAAAGAGACATGCATTGAAACTAGCCGTTCTCAAAAAGGCTGCAAGTGTTAAACAATTTTGCTGCAATAATTAAAGAAAATTTTACCAAATATGTTACAATCATCTCATTAAGACACGTGAGCTGTTAAAATTTAGAAAACATGCAATCTGTGACCCCTTTAAATCTGCCCTCTTAATCTACGACATTATGACCCAAAAATAAAACAAAAGATTAAATAGCAGGAAATAAAACACACAAAAATGATGCCATTCAACAAAATGTTCTTTAGAATTTCTGCAGTTCTACATTATTAATCATATTTTTCATAAAAGCAACAATGAACCAACCAGTTCCAGGATAAATGAGTTAACTGTTTAATTCTCTTTGATTTCCTTCTTGTCTTACAGCGTCCCAGAACATCTCGTAAGAAGTATAACCTGGCAAACGCTCCAGGCCGTCAACTTCTGTCACAAACAGAACGTAAGCGAGCCTGTCCTCCTTCCTCCTTATGCCGTGTGTTTCCCGGCCGTCAACCCCACACACCCCCAGCCTGCTTTGAATTCCTTTCTGCTCTCCTCCAACCCCCTCTAAACCTTCTGCTTTATGGCTTTTTTTTTTTTTTTTTTACAAGAATTCCTTCCCCTTGGCTGACCAGCAGTTAATGTATCACATAGACACAACAAACGCTCCAAGGCCCCCCATAAAACGGTGGCATGAAGTCCAGAAAGCGCTGCTGCTCTCCTTTTCTCACACACACACACACACACACCAATTTTGTCTTGTATATTAAATAGCTCAAGTCATTTTTGTGCCTCTGCAGTGCATTCACAGAGATGTCAAGCCGGAGAATATTCTCATCACCAAACACCAAGTCATCAAACTCTGTGACTTTGGGTTTGCCAGGATTCTCAGTGAGTTTACCAGCAGCTTTAACTTTGTTGACGCTGTCACACAGTGGGCAGTTGTGGTATTACATGCTCCATCGCGTAATGAATTACAAGTTGTGGGGCCTTTGTGGCAAACTGAAATAAACAATGTGTACAGTATGCCATAAAAATGTCACAGATGTTTATAGAGATTTTGAATAGAATTAGTTTCGTCAGAAAAGCTACTAGTTTTGACCCCGCATCGTTTTGTCAATTTATTTAATAATGTATCACTGACTTGAAATTGCTTGTGTGATCCTTTTTCCTTGATGTCAAAATTCCTGTATGCTTTGAAAATAAGAAATAAAATGTTTCATAGTCAAACTCGCATAACAAAAGGATTTATATATACATTATAATTTCCTTTAAGGATACATTTACATTATTCATGGTTTATTTATTCTGATCATTTCCAGAACAACAGTGGGCAGTTTTGGCTCTTCAGTAAAATGAAAAAACCCCCCAAAAACTTAAAACAGTTTAGGGCAGGACGTAATGGGTTTCTTACTAATTAAACAGCCAGTTAATTTCTCATTTGGCTGAACAATTAAACAGAAAATTCATGACAATTTCTTATTTTGTCTGTATGCATATTAGTACTTTGACGAGTTTGTATAGAATTGGTGCATTTAGCATTTTCCCTTTAATATAATCTGATATCTAATGCTTCATATTTGTGTTTTGTACACCATCAGCTGGTCCTTGTGACTACTACACAGATTATGTTGCTACGCGCTGGTATCGGGCCCCTGAGCTGCTGGTTGGAGACACTCAGTACGGTCCACCAGTGGACGTTTGGGCCGTTGGTTGCGTGTTTGCCGAGCTGCTGTCAGGAATCCCACTGTGGCCGGGGAAGTCAGACATGGACCAGCTGTACCTGATCAGAAGGACTCTAGGTAAGAGCAGTGTGTTATGTGCACAAACCTGGTGATGAATGAGATGAAGAGAGTGTAACATCGAACACAGCTTTATTGGTGATAACGATAGGCAGTACACGGCAAGCACCCAGCGGGATCAACCGACACAAGAGGAAGTGCCTATGGTAGCCCACCCCGGTATATAGGGCAGTGCGGTGACGCGACAAGAAGTCGGCGTCACCGCACTGCACTTGACAATAAGTGCTGCCATCACATTCTCTCCCTGCTTTATAAAGTCCAAAAACACAATTCAAACCCACCCCAATTTGGAACCTGAAACACACTCTAAATAATGTAAACTGAAATTTCCAAAAGCCTAACACATTCACACAAAACAACCTAAAATAGGGCCGGTGGGTGGACTACCACATGACCCACACAGCACGGTGGATTATTCTGCCACCGGATTAAACTAAAAGTCTTTATTTGAACTAAAAATATCTGCCGTGCTCCTAAACTAAACACAATAAACACACAATGAACTATAAACAAGAAAAAAAAATTGTCACAGCACAGTCACTTGGGTGGGAAAAGTGGAACCAGCATGGGGGGGCCCAGGGCAGCCCCTCAGCAGGTGCGCCCCTGGAGGCACCAGGCCCCTAGAGCAATGGCTGATCTTATGGACGACGGAGCCCGGATTCCAAGCCACCTTCACCAACTCCCGTCTAGCCCTGCCACCTGGAGCGTACTCCTGGACATGCCATAGCTGGTTGGCATGCCTCATCAAGCTGTCGGACAACCGGAAGCACGCCGCTCCCAACTTCGCCACTGTCCGCAGACGTGCTTGATGTTTCACTGGCTGTTGTCTGGCCCATGTTCGCCGTGGTCATTCATCAACCCGAACCAAGTCCATAACCCGAAGTGGAACCTTAGTCGGCCTGAAGTGCTGCTGCTGCTGAGCACGCGGTAACTCCATGCTCGTTGGTTGTGCCCCGCCCTCTTCTAAGAACGCTGCAGTGTTCACCGTCGTAGCTGCAGACCCCCCCCCCCCCCACCCCACCCAACTGTGGCCAAGAACTGGAGGCATCTGGGGCTAGCATGGTGTTCCTCATCGGTACGGGTACCGACACTAAGCAAGAACTGGCTGATTTGAAAGCGAGGGTGTCCATTAGCGCTTCGTCCCAAACCACGTCCTCTTCAATCACCGGAGCCCACGAGCCCCAGCGACCACAACCAGACCATTCGTTCCCAGTGCTGTCCGTTGGAGGTGGGCAGGGTGATTTCTCCCGTGGGTTCCCTGGGTAAGACAAACGGCACACCCTTGCATAGTGATTCACGCGTCCACATCTACTACGTTTTCCTCTCGCCGGACATTCTCTCACTTTATGGCGGTGCGTCACAGACCCACAACCCCTGCAACAGGGGTTTCCCGGGACAGACCTTCAGCTGGCAGCATTGGTTTCAGAATAATCTTTGTCCAAGCTATCCTCCCTATCAGGGTCCACAACATTAGCTAAGGCGGTCAGCTCCGGCTGCTTCTGTAACTGGTGCCAGTTTAGCTCCAAAGCTAGTTTATCGACATCCTCCAACTGGAGAGCTAGCTCGACGGCTCTAGCTAACGTCATTAGGTGCCATTAATAGCCTAGCACGCAGCTCAGCATTGCACGTGTGCTCTGCTAGTTGGTCATGTACCATCTCATCTTCAAGCAGCCCAAAACAACACTTGCTAGCTAGCTGCTTCAAATCAGTGACATACTGGCGGATAGGCTCATTGACACATTGGTGTCTGTGGCGAAAACGAATTCTCCGAACAGTCACGCTGTCTGGGGTGGAGAAACAATTAGCTAGGAGCTCCATGACGTCCTTGTACGAGTTCGACGTGCCTAGCATCCATAGGACCCTCCGGCCTTCAATACCCAGGTTGTGGACAAGAAGCGCACGTGCCCTCACCTTATCGAGCTTCCCGAGGTCCAGCGTCATAATGTACGTTTGAAAGGCCTCCAGCCAACGGTGCTATGGGACCAGTGGCTCACCCGGGAGCTCAAGGGATGGAGTGGTGTAATGCACGCCTCCATGCGTTAATCCTCAGTCGCCAAATGTTATGTCCACAAACCTGGTGATGAATGAGGCGAAGAGTGGTAACGTCGAACACAGCTTTATTGAGATGTAGTGAAGCAGTACATGGTGAGCACCCAGCTGGATCATTTGGTACAAGGAAGTGCCTGTGGCAGCCCATATATAGGGCAGTGCGGTGACATGACAGGAAGTCGGTGTCACCACACTGCACTTCACAATAAGTGCCGTCATCACACAGTGTGCGTGTGTGTGTGTGTGGGGGGGTGCTTTTACACAGAAATTTGTCCAGGTCACATTATTTATGTAATAGCATCATCAACAAAACAAGCATTTGTATTTCAGACTAAATAACCTGGTGGTAAAACCTACAATTCTGTACTGGCTGTAGAAGAGCTTGAAATGATGAGGCGATTTGATATATAAACCAAAGTTTAATTATCAGCTCTCCTAACAAGTCTCATCTAGTGCAGAGGTAGCAGAAGGAAAAGAGACCGGATATCTCCGGCTCACTGACTTTATACTTGCACATAACAAAAGACATGCATAACAAAGGCTGACATCCCTCATTATCTTAATCCCCCCATTGTCTTGGTATTTCCTCTCCTCGCCCAGGGGGTGAGGGTAGCTCCTCCGGTCTCCACCGCAGTGTCTGGGAACGTCTTTGTTCTTCACTTGGCGGTTGAGAGCCTTTGTCCTTTCAGAGGTGTAAAGTTGCTTTACATATGTAATTACCAAACATTTCCACATGCTTCAACATATGTAGGTTATGGAATATATGATTAATATAGCCCACAGCCCCCCCCAAACGACTAAGAAAGGACAATAGAAAGGTTCACAGTCCAAGATAATTACTATGACATACTAAGTGTTACATCTCTTGCCACAGAAGAAACTTTCCAGCAGCCATGCCCCTAAGAGAGTTCAGTGGTAATCATAACAGCATAGTAAAATCATAAGTCAGTCCTAAACTGTTGCAGCACAATTAGTGAACAATTGTGGAGTAGTTTGCATCAGTCCCTGTGCTGTCTGGGTTTTAATCTTCTCCCAAAACTGCTGTGGGTTCGTTTAGGCGTCCTGCTGGGACCTTCTTGTGAGGAATCTGCAGCGTGGGAAGGAGAGTGGTTAATTGTTCCCTGCAGGGGGGCTGAGTCTTTTCTCTTGGGGGGTCTACCCCGCCGAGGTGCTCTCGCCAACTGTGCAGGCTCGTCTTTCAACAAGAAGGCAGGTTTAAGTCTGTCAATGCTGACTGTTTCTTTTCTATCCCCAAAATCAAGCACAAAGTGTTTATCACCATGTTCCAGCACTCTGAATGGCCCATCGTATGCTGGGCGGAAAGTTGGTTTTAAAGCTTCATGCCTAACAAAAACGAACTCAGCGTTTTTTAAAGCTTGAGGGACAAAAACCCGTGGAAAGGAGTGATGAGCTGGACCGGGGAGAGAGTCCGGTCCGTTGCTGCCTAAAAACCTTGGGACTGGAAGATGCCCTGGCTCTGGGTTCTCTGGTAAAAATTCACCTGGGAGCCTGAGAGGCTGTGCAAAAACTAATTCTGCCGGAGAGGCGTCTAGATCCTCTTTAGGCGCAGCACGCAACCCCAATAAAACCCAGGGAAGTTTATTTACCCAATTTGTATCCGTTAGTGAGGCTCTGAGGGCAGCCTTTAAAGACCTGTGAAAACGCTCGCATAACCCATTAGCCTGAGGGTGATAAGCGGTGGTGCGGTGAATTGTTGCCCCTAAGCTGCTGGACATGGCTGACCAAAGCTCTGAGACAAATTGAGGCCCCCTATCGGACGTGATGTCCGATGGGACGCCGAAACGTGCTACCCAGTTTGTCAAAAAAACGCGAGCGACTTCCTCCGCTGTGGTTGACGGTAGAGGGACTGCCTCTGGCCAGCGTGTGGTGCGGTCTATCATTGTTAACAGGTGTGTGAAACCTTGGGAGGAAGGTAGTGGCCCCACGAGGTCGACATGAACATGGTCGAACCTTCTAGCAGGGATTGGAAAAGGCTCCAGAGGGGCTTTTGTGTGTCTGTGTATTTTGGCGCGCTGACAAGAAATGCAAGTTTTTGCCCATTCTTTTACGTTTTTGCGCAGGCCTGGCCACACAAACTTTTCGGCGACCATTTTAACTGAGGCGCGCACACCTGGGTGCGCGAGGGAGTGAATTGCGTCGAAAATACGGCGGCGCCATGTAGCTGGTACTAACGGGCGAGGTCGGCCGGTTGAAACATCGCATATTAGGGGGGGCACGCCGTCGCGTAAACCCTTTTTCTCCAGCCTTAACCCTGTTGGTCCAGACAGGAGTGCGCGCACGTCCGCGTCACTGCTTTGTTCCTCTGCCATGGCTGCATAATCTATCCCTGCATGGATAGGTGCTGCGTATGTGTCTGCGTTAGTGAAGAGTTCTGCTGCTGAGGCAGTATAATCTGTCTCCTCGCGCTCTGGTGATGTCACAGCGCGAGAGAGGCAGTCTGCTACCACGTTAAGTTTGCCTGCCACGTGTCAAATGTCTGTGGTGAACTCTGAAATCGCAGCCAGCTGTCTTTGTTGCCTGCCTGACCATGGTTCTGAAATTTTAGCCATAGCAAAGGTGAGCGGTTTATGGTCTACAAAAGCCGTGAAACTCCGCCCTTCTAACCAGAACTGGAAGTGGCGGATGGATAAATGAAGCACTAGCAGCTCCCTGTCAAAAGTGCTGTATTTACGCTCAGTTTGGTTTAGCAATTTGCTGAAGAATGCTAAAGGTTGCCAGATCCCGCTGACATGTTGTTCTACAACTGCCCCTATAGCCAGGTCCGAAGCGTCTGTGGTTAGCGCAATGCGCACCGAGGGATCTGGGTGAACTAACAATGTGGCGTTAGCTAGAGCGCTCTTTACTTCCGCGAAGGCGTGTTCGCGCTCCGGGGTCCATTCGACCGCGTTGGAAGCTTTCTTTTTTCTGAGCGCGTCATATAGGGGCTGCATGAGCTGAGCTGTGTGGGGGAGGAAACGGTTGTAAAAATTAACCATTCCTAAAAATTCTTGTAGCGATTTGACCGTCTGTGGCCATGGGAAACTTTTTATCGCGTGAACTTTGTCTGGAAGTGGAACTGCCCCCTTCGGAGAGACTTTGTGTCCTAAAAAATCAATTTGTGACACGCCGAATTTGCATTTAGCTGGATTGATTATTAGCCCGTGCTCTTCTAGTCTCTGAAAAACCGTAGTGAGGTGCTGCTCGTGTTCTTCCTCAGACGAGCTGGCTACCAGCATGTCGTCGAGGTAGACGAAGACAAAAGGAAGGTCGCGTAAGACCGCGTCCATCATTCGTTGAAAAGTTTGAGCAGCGCCTTTGAGGCCGAAAGGCATTCGCAGAAATTCAAAAAGGCTGAAAGGGGTTATTACAGCTGTTTTAGGAATGTCCTCCGCTCGGACTGGGACTTGATGATAACCGCGGACTAAGTCTATTTTTGAAAAAATGCGCGCACCCGCCAGATGTAGTGAAAAATCTTGAATGTGAGGAATTGGGTAGCGGTCATGCGCTGTAGCATTGTTTAATCTGCGGTAATCTCCGCACTGTCTCCAAGCACCGTCGGATTTCGGAACCATGTAAAGTGGTGAGGCCCAAGGGCTCTTCGAGCGTCTAACAATGCCCAATTTTTCAAGGGTCGTAAACTCGTCCCGTGCTATGTTGAGCTTGGCCGCGTCTAAGCGGCGAGCTTTGGCAAATACGGGTGGGCCCGTTGTGGGAATAAAGTGTTCAACCCCGTGTTTAGCCACAGTGGCTGAGAATTTGGGAATTGTGAGTGCTGGAAATTGGGTGAGGAGTTGCTCAAACTTACCTCCTGCCATGGTGACGTTAGCCTGCACAGGTGGTGGAGAAACTCGAGCTGAGCATGGAATAGAAGCAAAGGACAGTGCATTAACCAAGCGCCTATTTGCTAGATCCACTAATAACCCATGTGCACACAAAAAATCTGCGCCTAACAAGTTAAAACTCACCGCCGCTACAACAAATGTCCATCTGTAGTTGCGGTCGTGGATGTGGAGGTGCAGGCTCTTTTCGCCGAAAGTGTCGATGTTGGAGCCGTTGGCTGCCACCGCTCCGTAGCCCCGGGTGCCCATGGCTCGATCTGCGTGGGAGGGCGTGACGAAACTCAGCTGAGCTCCTGTGTCGATGAGGAACTGCTTGCCGGTGTGTCCATCCGTCACATACAACAGCTTATTCTTCTCGCCGAGAACCGCTGCCGTTAACGGCTCTCGGCTTTGGCGTTTAAATTTGCAGGGGGGAACACATTTGTGAGCCTTCTTGGCGAAACGGTGGTGATAATAACAGACGTCGCTCCGTCTGTTACGTTTTGGCCGTGTCGCTGTCACCGCGGGCTGGATCTGCTCAGTGGGTTGTGGCTCTTCGTGGTTCTGGGCATCAGCGTTGAGGTCTGCGGATGCTGCTGTGGGTGTCAGCTCCTTGCAGGCGTTGACGAGCCGTTGAGCTTCGTTGGCGAGCACGCGGAAGTCTTGCTGGGTGCTGCATCTCATGTTGGCGAGTGTCCCTCTCATGTGTGGCGGCAGCGTGCTGAGGAATATGAATTGGAGGAGGAAGTTGTCGTTGTCCTCTTCTTTAAGCTGCAGCAAATCCTCCATGAGGGCTTTAGGTTTACACCCTCTGTGGCCGTAGACCGCCAGGATCTTCTCGGCTCGCTCTTCAGCTGAGGGGACGTAATTTGCCACGATGGTTGCTTTCAGTATTTCATATTTGTCTTGGGCCGGCGGCCGCCGGATCATGCTCCGCACACACCTCGAAGTGGCGGCGTCGAGTTTGGAGACGATATGATAGAATTTCGTATCGTCAGCCGTGATGCCCGCCAGTGCAAACTGGGCTTCAGCTTGCTGAAACCACGAGGCGGGGTCTTCTTGCCAGAAGTCTGGCAGCTTGACAGCGACGGCATTCGTGTATACCATCACTGCTGTGTCCGCAGGGTGAGAGTGCCTTGCTTCGGCTCTCACAGCGGTGCTGGTGCTCGGTTGAGCCCTCTCAATCCCTTCTGCCAGGGGGGAAAGTCGTCCATCTATTCCCCCGTCTGCGTGGGTCGCCACGGATGAGTCGATTGCGGGGGAACGCCTCAGGTCCATACTCGCGTCAGGGGTCACCAGTGTAGAAGAGCTTGAAATGATGAGGCGATTTGATATATAAACCAAAGTTTAATTATCAGCTCTCCTAACAAGTCTCATCTAGTGCAGAGGTAGCAGAAGGAAAAGAGACCGAATATCTCCGGCTCACTGACTTTATACTTGCACATAACAAAAGACATGCATAACAAAGGCTGACATCCCTCATTATCTTAATCCCCCCATTGTCTTGGTATTTCCTCTCCTCGCCCAGGGGGTGAGGGTAGCTCCTCCGGTCTCCACCGCAGTGTCTGGGAAAGTCTTTGTTCTTCACTTGGCGGTTGAGAGCCTTTGTCCTTTCAGAGGTGTGAAGTTGCTTTACATATGTAATTACCAAACATTTCCACATGCTTCAACATATGTAGGTTATGGAATATATGATTAATATAGCCCACACTGACTACTTAAAATACCTAATTCAGAAAGCTGTGAGGTTTAATGAGTTTTAAAAAAAACATTAAATATTTAACTGCATGCGTAACAAATACAAAATGCATGAAAACTTATACTTGTAAAGAAAGTCGTATTTAATTTTTTGAGCTACACCTGTAGTAATATTTTGTTAATACACAAAATCACAAGATATTAATAAATTATTGTAATTTTCACATGTAATAAAATCATTCATATATGAATTTAACATTTTGACTCATTTAAAAAAAAAAAATCTGGATTAAATAGTTGTCAGATATTTCCCAATCTTTGTTAGCATATTGCTCAAAGGTAGGGATGCACTGACTGTGAAATTTGGGGCCGATACAAATTCTGAAAATGATAACTTGGCCGATGATTGATATCTGATACAAATGCTTCTTTTGTTTTTATCCTTTCCGTCTTCATTGCCAGGGAGACAAAGGAATATGTATTATGAAAAAAATAACTGAACTGAAATCGTATTTGCTGATATCAGTAAACAAGGTGAATATCAGTCAGTACTGATATCGGTCCATCTCTACTCAGAACGGATCACCTGACTGCTGTGGTCTCTTCCTGAGATTTTAGTCTTTCCTGCGATTTAAAGTGTCAGACAGAAATTGCTGTGAATTGGTGCTGTGTAGTAGATAAAGTGTTTTCAATACTTTCTTTGGAAAATTAAGAACAAGATTAGACTTAAAGAAAACACTGTCCATAGTTAGAGGGGAAAAAGGCCCAATAACTTTTTATTTTTGTCCTGTCACATTTTTGTTACTTTGTATTAATAATATGGAGAATTTTCTTTTGACAAAACGAGTTTGATAAATCACCGTGTGATTATGTATCACTACAGGAGATCTCATCCCTCGACACCAACAGGTCTTTAGCAACAACCAGTTCTTCTGTGGAGTTTCTATTCCAGAGCCACAAGAGATGGTGAGACATTTCTAACTAAATCACATTTAAAAGACGTACTTCAAAATCTCCTGATTTAGTTTGTCATTTTATGGAGTTTAGCTGTTTATTCCAATTTGTGAACTTCTTTTTTCATCTTTTTTGTAGGAACCTTTGGAGCAGAAATACCCAAACCTCTCACCTCAGGCTCTTAGCCTCATGAAGGTAACAGTACTGCCTCCTGTCTGAAAAAATAATTAAATAGAAATTATTTCTAATATCAAATGCATGAGCTCCAAAAATGTTGTTAATGAAATGGTGTTTATATTTTTCCTGTACACTGTCAAGACAGTTAAATAATAATTGTTAATTTTGGGTCATTTAAAACCAGAAAAAGTTTGCAATCATCAGTCATCATTTTAGCTTTAAAGGTCCCATTTTGTGCACACTCACAAGCTCGCTTTGCAAGGAAAAGGACACTGCCGTTTTTTATTTACACTCTTATAATATATGAGTAGATTGTCCTTCCTGGGTTTTATGACATCACAAATTAACAGACCCCACCTTCAGTTCCCTTTGGTTAATAAAACAAACGCACCCACGGTGCCTTTTCTTTTTGATGGGCCTACTCACCAAAACCTTTACTCAGTGCTCCACCCCCCCCAACCCCGCAACAATTAAAAAAAAAATAACTGGATACCAATACAAAAATGATTAAACACACCAAGAAAAACACAAAAGAAGTGCTAAACTTTCCAGTTAACAACACTGTTTTAAAAACCACAGCAACACAGATGCATTAATTGGTGTAATGTGTTCACGCAAAGTCAGCAGGAGGAGATGCATGAACAGCTGTTAACGGGGGACTTTTTTGTGCAAAAAATAAAGACTAATAACACAGATGAAATTAAATAATGGACAAAACTTATTTACATATTTTCAGATTGAAACAAGAGGTGACGGACGGTCCTGACGTGGGAGGTGCCGGATCTTGTTCCAACAGGACCCGGCACAAATTAAGCCCAATTAGATTAGGGGCTCATTATTAATGATCAGGCTGAAAACCTATTTTTTCAGAAAGAACTTTAAAAACAGCTGTTTTGATGAGCTCTAAAACAACACAGAAATTGCTTATGGTCTTTAAAACATTTATATCTTTGAAGATGCAAAAACTTCATTTTAATCCCTTAAAATGCCCAATATGGGACCTTCAAAGCTTCATCTTTTTCATAAACAAATCTGCATATTTAAAAAAAAAAGAAAAAAAAAAAAAGACTACTTCTGGTCCAGAATCGACGAGGTTCCCTTTCTGTGACTGATCATTTTCCCAAATGTTGTCGGTGTAGGGCTGTCTAAGGATGGACCCGTCTGAGCGGCTGACCTGTGAGCAGCTCCTCCTGCACGCGTACTTTGACAATCTGAGAGAGAAGGCCGAGACCACGTCACGAGAGCAGGACCGCTCCGGCATCAAGAGAACACGCCTACCTCGCAGACACGTTCTCCCAGGGGTAAATGTCGCTTTAATAGGGTGACTGAATTATTATATCATTTTGTGGTTTCTGACAAAGATGTTGCATTAATAATTTTAAATGTTAAAAAAAATAATAATTACCCACAGGGATTAGAAACCAAGTAACTTTATCCCTGAAATAAACTGATCTTGTCTTTTACCTGACCATTTTTTCCTCTCTCCCCAGTATTTACCACAGCTGACAGGGAGCAGCATCTTTCCGGCTCTAGACAACAAGAAGTACTACAACAACCTGGTGAAGTTCAACTATCACTTGCCGAACATCTAAACTGACACCAGTCCGAGTCTGAATTCAGCCCGATCATCCAAGCAGCTTGATAAACGGAAGCAGATTCTGGTAGCACTGTGATTTTTAACACATTTAAAAAAAAAAAAAAAAAAAAAAGAACTGAAACGCTTGTTTTCCACATGAGTTGTGTCTGTAGATGTTGTCGGTCTCTGCACAGCTCTCACTCCCGAGTCACGTATGTTAGCCGACATTTCACACTTATTTTCTATATATGTGACAAGAAGCAATGTGCTGCTCTGCTTGTAGTTCCTGAGAAGACAGACGGTAAAACTACGTTGTACTGCCTTGCCAAATGTATTTTTATATAATGATGGACTCTGTAAAGGGTGACATGTATTTCTTAGTAAGTTTGCCGTTTTATTAAGTTATAATGCAGGATGTAGACTTTCCATAAATTTATTTATTGATATCAGTGAATCCAGTCTTTAAGCTCACCTTTATACATTTATTCACATGTTGTATTTGTTAACTCTGAAACTTTGGTGCTAAGGATGTTTTCAGTCATCTGTCCTCAGATATTTATGACAAATGCCAAAATAATCTAAAGGGGGGAAAAAAGATCACTTTCTCTATGTACACACGTATGGAGTAACTTTTAATAAACTGAATGACTGAACATTAGAGTTGGTGTCAATGGTATAAAGTGCTTCAGCTTCATTATGGTGAGCGACTGCTCCACCCAACAACAGTGTAGCATTCTATTTACAGACAAATACACTTTAAACCACAGGAGGTGTATGCACAACGGTCAGCATCCTTTAAAGCAACACTATGTACGATTTTCACCTTAAATGTTTCCAAAATTATTTTGATGGTACGTCAACCTTTGACCAGATGAACTCCATAGCCGGAGTAGGCTTGCATCACCTACAAGAGTTCTGTTCTTGATAGGAACATTGAAAGGACTACAACTATGGCAACTATGACCTCAGTCCCAACAACGAATCACAGTACACAATTGTAGCCACCACCAATTAATCACCTTGTGATTGGCTGTTGGGACTGAGGTCATAGTTGCCATAGTTGTAGTCTTTTCACTGTTCCAGAACAAAAAAAAGTTATCGTGCTTTTAAGAAGCTATATGTAGCTTTCAAATAATACCCTTTATCAACACCAGATGGCAGCACTTTATCAAAAAAGTATCTGAGCAGATGACAAAAGACTGCAACACCCACAACTCACCCTGCAGGTGAAACAGTGGCATTACTGGATGTCCTGACCAGGCCCAACTATACAGTACATTCAGTACAGATCGCTAATGTGACACTTGGGTATATTTAGTATAACATCAAAACTGTTGCTTCTAAACACTAATTATAGAGATTTTTAAAAAATATTTTTAAGCAGAGAAAACTGCAAATAGCTCCGGTAAGCGTTTTTAATCTGAGTTGTTTTACAATCAGTCCAGGTCAACCTCTATGTCCAGGCGAGGAAGTGCTGTCTTTAACCTCTCAACTGTCATCTGTTTGTCTTTGATTCCAGGAAGATCACTGAGAAACAGATACTCCAGATTCCTGCAAGGAAGAAACAAAATCTATATACTTTTGACTGGTCAAAACTACATTGTTTAAACATGAACGGAGTCACTGACTGCACTTTCTTCACATGTTGACAGCTCCCACAGGTCTTCATGAAATGTTTGACATATTTTGGTCAAATTTCATTAATGCAACATCATTGTGAATCATCTTTTGCAGCATTCCTCAGAACAACTTGTTTCAGTGCATGTCTCTTTAAATGCTCAAGAACTGCAGTTAACTCTTCCCTCACTCTTTAATCACAATTGCTAATGTTAGCTGGCTAGCTGCTAACTCGGCTTGTGAGCCTGTGACAAATGATGTAAATTGTGTCACTGGTAGACAGGGTTGTATAGTTTCAGTGGCTGACAGGATATGACTGGTCCCTAAACTACAATAAGCACAGAAACACTTGCGAATGAGTGGCTAAACTGCTTGCTTCAGTCTTGGTAAGGAAAATAATACTAACGGTTTGATGTAGCATTCTGGCGAAGATCTAACAAAATAAGCCAGAGTGATGCAGAATGTGTTATCAACTGTGGATTAGTGAACCAGGTGGAAACAGGGATTCTATTAGGGTGACTGAAATCTGAAGAAAATAACAATATAACCTGTACATCATGAGCCAATTCCTAGTAGCATCATTCTGAAGCTAACACCTTAGCGCCCTACCAATCTACATGACAGCTAGGCTGCCCAATAATAGAGCAGTGGGCAGCTATCAAGGCTGGGTTTACCACTTTTATAACGTTCCATACCAAACACGGAAGAGCTAAAAAGGATCTTCAGAAAGAAAAGCTATATAAAGGCTGTGTGTTTGGATATTTTTTCCAATAATCGCATGACCAATAGACACATTTCAGAAGGCTAAAACCTACAAAAACACCATTTTTCAGTCAATGACCCCTTGTAAATGCCTTTTACGTGTTTACATCGTTAACTTGTTTCTTTGTGAGTGACAAACACGGACCTGAGCTTGTGCAGTGTGATGATTCCCTTATCGGTTACGTTTCCACACGAGACGACCTCCATCATGTACAAGCTCTCCTGCAGGTTCTCTATTGAGCTCAGCCTCTCCAGGCAGGTGTCTTCAATGTAGATACACTTATTCAACTTGATCTCTTCCACATATTTCAACCCATCTACACAGATAAAAGCACACATGCAAAGATAATGTTGGATACATTTACAAAGAGAAAAAAAGAATGTTCACTCACAGATGTCTCGGTGCTCTTGTTTTTAAAGGCTAAAAAAACCCCAAGCATTTGGAGAGCAGCAGTGTGTTGGTGGCGGTCCCAGTTCACTGTAAAACATCCGAGAGGCTTGCGTCACTTTGTTTGATAATCAGTCTGAGTGAGCCGCACTTTCCCCTTTCTTGTTAACACAGAAGGGAATCACTTTCAGGTCACCGGTCGAGGTCAAGCTCCAGCTAACCAAGTCGATGCAAAATTTACACTTTCTGAACTCGTCTTTAATTTTTGATTGGAACAGGCTCCTGGGTGTTTTAACCTAACAAGAGTTCAGAGGGAAATGGCCCACATTACCACTGCTGGATATTTCTTCATTAAACATGGCAGATGGCAAGTTAAAGGTCTAGTAAGGATCAACACTGATGACTTAAATAATCTCCAAATTTCCCACCTAGAATCACTAACTAGTAAACTTGAGGAACCTAATAGTGCCTGTATACTTATGTGAGGAAAGTCTAGTGCTGTAGGCTGGCATCGAAGGGTACTTGTGCCATTGTGTGTTGTTTAGTATATAAAGTGTAGTCTTATTCAAACAACAGTTTGCCAGTTTTAAACTTTCTTGCACATATTTAGATAAACTTTTTACATTTCTGTCCAGTTTCATTGCACAACCTCGTGGTGGTAAAGTGTGAAAGATCATTATTTTTCTGGACCTGAATATTTTTTTTTTTACCCAAAGGTATCAACCCTGTGTGTTATATTAATGTTTTTGGGGAATACTGCAGTAACATTGGTAATTAAAAGCACAACCCAACTGTATTTTTAGGTTGAACAGTAATATAGTAAGCTTTAAGATGCTGTGCTAGTGTTTTACATGTTTGTTAACAAGAACCTGCCCCATCTATATAACGTTTCAACCCAACAACGTGTTTCCTAATTGGTCATAACTTGCAGCCTCAGTGAATAGCTTTGTTGAGATTTAGTCTGGTTAAATCTATCTGAACGTGAAACATCACCAGACCTAGAACGTAATGTTCTCCACACTGTAACACTGACCCATGTGGTCAAATCCCTTGTACATGATGCACGATTCGGTGGCGTCAATTGCCTGGATTCTATATCTGCCCAGAGGCCCAGTTGGCAGCCCGTTGTAGTCCTGATGCCAGCGGTCGAAACCTTGGAACCGCACTTTGGCACCGCACCTCAGCAGCCACTCCGCTGCAGCTCGGTCCGGACCCACAGCTTTGATCCGATCATAGTCCACCCTGAGAGAGGACAAGCAGATGTTCACAGTACAGTACATGATGTCATGAAATAAGACTGGTCACATGTGATGAGTGCTGAGAAGACGGAAGAGTAAAATAAAGGGGCTAAAGGGCAAACTGCCAAATAGGGCAACCTGAGCTAATTACACTGTCTGTGGTAATCAAATAAAGCAAACCACTTTCTGATTGACTTTGAACATTGTGAACCTTTTAAAATTACTTTTCTTGACTCGGTTACACATCACAGAGGCAAACTTTTACATGTCCATTTGATCTTTTCTCTAGTTACATCTAGCTATAATTAATGATGTCTACATCGATCCATCCATCCATCCATCTTCTACCGCTTAATCCTTTTTGGGTCGCGGGGGGCTGGAGCCTATCCCAGCATCTTTGGGCGAGAGGCAGGGTACACCCTGGACAGATCGCCAGTCCATCGCAGTACATACATATCAATACAACAGATACCAACAAGTCTCACTTTCGTGAAAGTCAGTTTGGACCAAAACAGTTACACAGCTATTAATCTAATTGTACGGTGCGTTTTTGAAGGTAGAAAGAGGTTTTGGTTGTAACCAAGAGTCACTGTTGGCAATGGACAAAGTAAAAGATCTCATTATAATCAATTTCAAGTCAACTCTACCTAAAAAGCAGCACACTTAAAAGTGAAAAACTGGAGATGAGTAAATGTACATTCTGATTAAACACCAACCCACATAGATGTCCTCTAACATCAGTTCTAATGAATCTCACCAACATTTGTAACAGTTAAAGTTTATGGTCACATTCTTGGAAACTGTGATTCTGTGATGAGGGGATACCCCTATCGGTCACCCTTCTGTGTGAAGTTTGCATGTTCTTCCCCTGTCTGCGTGGGTTTACCCTGAGTACTCCGGTTTCCTCCCACAGGCCAAAAACATGCAAGTTAGGTTAATTGGAGACTCTAAAGTGGCCCTAGGTATGAATGTGTGTGTGAATGGTGAAGGGATTGGTGCCGCACCGTGGCTGCCTCGTCCATCCAGGTGGCTGCCCTGTGATTTCCCTCTGGGATTAATAAAGTATACAAAATACAAAAAAATACATGCATGTGCTTTTCTTCTTCTCTATCCCCTCACCCCCAAGCCAGTCACAGCAGATGACTGCCCCTCCCTGAGGCTGGTTCAGCTGGAAGTTTCTTCCTGCTAAAAGGGAGTTTTTCCTCTCCATCCTCACCAAGTGCTTGTTCACAGGGGATCACCTGATTGCTGGGGTCTTTCTGCAATTGTGGAGTTTTCCCATACGTTTGAAAGTGCTCTGAGATGACTGCTGTTGTGAAATAAGGTTGAATTGAATTCAATCAAATAAAAAAAACATTTATATCGTGTTATTTAACTACTGGCTGCATTAACCCTCCTATTCAAGTGATTAACAGAGAGACAAACCTATATCAAATTTACAGTCAGAAATATTACCCAAGCATTATATACTGTGACTTTTGATTTCTTTCATATTGACACACAACAGGGTACAAATTTTAAAGCATTAAATAGTCTATTAATGTGCATATAATCTGTGACAGGTGATAATCTGTACTCCTTCATCATCAGGTCACCAGAATGCAAACCACACAAAACTGTTAATGGAGGTGGTTTATACATTTCCTAATTTTGTACAGTTACAACAATAAACGTTCATGTACTACCAAGTGATGAGAGTGTGTTGAGAAAGTGGAAGGAGTACTTTGAGGAGCTGATGAATGAAGAAAATGAGAGAGAGAGGAGGATGGATGAAGGAATGATGGTGAACAAAAAAAGTCCCGAGGATCTGTAAAGCGGAAGCAGGGCAGCTTTGAAGAGGATGAAGAATGGAAAGGCAGTTGGTCCAGATGACATACCTGTGACGGTATGGAGATGTTTAGGAGGGATGACAGTGGACTTTTTAACCAGACTGTTGAACACAATCTTGGAGAGTGAGAGGATGCCTGAGGAGTGGAGAAGAAGTGTTTTGGTACCAATTTTCAAGAACAAAAGGTGATGCTCAGAGCTGTAGTTGATCAGCCACACTATGAAGATATGGGAAAGAGTTACTGAAGCCAGGTTAAGACGAGAGGTGACAATTCGTGAGCAGCGGTATGGTTTCATACCAAGAAAGAGTACTACAGATGCAATGTTTGTTTTAAGAATGTTGATGGAGAAGTATAGAGAAGGTCAGAAGGAGTTGCACTGTCTTTGTAAATCTAGAGAAAGTATATGATAGGGTGCAAGAGAGGAAGTGTGGGACTGTACGAGAATGTCAGGAGTGGCAGAGAAGTGTGAGGGTGGTGCAGGACATGTACAGTGATGTGAAAAAGTGTCTGCTCCCTTCCTGATTTCTCATTTTTTTGTATGTTTGTCACACTTAAATGCTTCAGATCATCAAACAAATTTAAATATTAGACAAAGATAACACAAGTAAACACAAAATGCAGTTTTTAAAGAAGGTGTTTATTATTAAGGATAAAAAAATCCAAACCTACATGGCCCTGTGTGGAAAAAGTGATTGCCCCCCATTAAAACATAAATTAACTGTGGTTTATCACATCTTTGGAAAGCTGAGTTCAATTTCTCTAGCCACACCCAGGCCTGATTACTGCCACACCTGTTCGTTCTCAATCAAGAAATCACTTAAATAGGACCTGCCTGACAAAGTGAAGTAGACCAAAAGATCCTCAAAAGCTAGACATCATGCTGCGATCCAAAGAAATTTAGGAACAAATGAGAAAAAGTAATTGAGATCTATCAGTCTGGAAAAAGTTATAAAGCCATTTCTAAAGCTTTGGGACTCCAGCAAACCACAGTCAGAGTCATTATCCACAAATGGTGAAAACATGGAACAGTGGTGAACCTTCCCAGGAGTGGCTGGCCGACCAAACTTACCCCAAGAGTGCAGCAAAGACTCATCCAAGAGGTCACAAAAGACCCTACAACAACATCCAAAGAACTGCAGGCCTCACTTGCCTCAGTTAAGGTCAGTGTTCATGACTCCCCCATAAGAAAGAGACTGGGCAAAAATGGCCTGCATGGTAGAATTCCAAGACGAAAACCACTGCTGAGCAAAAAGAACATAAAGGCTCTTCTCAGTTTTGCCAGAAAACATCTTGATGATCCCCAAGACTTTTGGGAAAATACTCTGTGGACTGACGAGACAAAAGAAGAACTTTTTGGAAGGTGGGTGTCCCATTACATCCGGCATAAAAGTAACACAGCATCTCAGAAAAGGAACATCATACCAACAGTAAAATATGGTGGTGGTAGTGTGATGGTCTGGGGCTGTTTTGCTGCTTCAGGACCTGGAAAACTTGCTGTGGTAAATGGAACCATGAATTCTGCTGTCTACCAAAAAATCCTGAAGGAGAATGTCTGGCCATCTGTTTGTGACCTCAAACTGAAGCGCACTTGCGTTCTGCAGCAGGACAATGATCCAAAACACACCAGCAAGTCCACCTCTGAATGGCTTAAAAAAAACAAAATGAAGACTTTAGAGTGGCCTAGTCAAAGTCCTGACCTGAATCCAATTAAGATACTGTGGCATGACCTTAAAAAGGCAGTTCATGCTTGAAAACCATCCAATATGGCTGAATTACAATTCTGCAAAGATGAGTGGCCCAAAATTCCTCCACAGCGCTGTAAAAGACTCATTACCAGTTGTCACAAACACTTGATTGCAATTGTTGTTGCTAAGGGTGGCCCAACCAGTTATTAGGTTTAGGGGGCAATCACTTTTTCACACAGAGCCATGTAGGTTTGGATTTTTTTCCCCTTAATAATAAACACCTTCATTTAAAAACTGCATTCTGTGTTTACTTGTGTTATCTTTGTCTAATATTTAAATTTCTTTGATGATCTGAAACATTTACAGTACGTATGTGTGACAAACATACAAAAAAATGAGAAATCAGGAAGGGAGCAAACACTTTTTCACACCACTGTATGAGGACAGTGAGATGGTGGCGAGGTGTGCTGTAGGAGTGACAGATGGATTCAAGGTGGGGGTGAGATTATATCAGGGATTGGCTCTGAGCTCCTCCTTGTTTGCCATGGTGATGGACAAGCTGACAGATGAGGTCAGGCAGGAGTCTCCATGGACTATGATGTTTGCAGACGACACTGATCTGTAGTGAGAATAGCGAGGAGGTGGAAGAGAACCTGGAGAGGTGGAGGTAAGAGGTAGGTGGTGGTGGTAGGTGCAGGTGGAGAGAAGAGGAATGAAAGTCAGTAGAAAGTCACGTGTGTCAATGAGAGGGAGGCAGGTGTAATGGTAAAGATGGAAGGAGTAGAGGCAGTGACGGCCGATGAGCTTAAATACCTGAGATCAACCATCCAATGCAATGGAAAATGCACGAGAGATGAAGAAGAGAGTGCAGGCAGGGAGGAGACGAGTGTCAGGGGTGATTTCTGACACAAAGATGGCAGGTAGAGTGAAAGAGAAGATTTACAAGACATTAGTGAGCTGGAGGTGGTAGACTTGAAGATGCTAAGATTCTCACTGGGAGTGACAAGGAGGGACATGATTAATAATGGCAGTGGCTATGGATACATAAGACGTAGCCATAGAATGTTTTCTACAGATACGGCTTGAATCTGATTGGCCAATATGTTCTATTAACACATATCTTTAAAGCAGCAGACTACAGGTATGGGAATCTGAGGCATTTATTTGTTTAAAAATTTTAATATCTATTTACCGGTACTACCTTTTCAACGTGTGCAGCAGGATGCTGGAGCTTTTCTACCAGACCGCTGTCGCCAGCGCCATCTTCTTTGCTGCTGTCTGTTGGGGTAGCAGTATCAGGGCCAGAGACACCAACAGACTTGACAAGATTATCAAGCGGGCTGGCTCTGTAATTGGTCTCAGACCGGAGACCTTTGAGACAGTGGTGCAGAGGAGAACACTAAATAAACTGCAATCCATCATGGACAATCCTGATCACCCCCTCCACCACACACTAGACAGACAGTGGAGCACTTTCTCCAGTAGACTACTACAGTTTCGCTGTCGAACAGCCAGGTACAGGAAATCTTTCCTGCCACATGCAGTTTCACTGTACAATAACTCACTATGATGTTGTATTCTGGTCATAACAATGCTGACACACTGCACCTTACAGACAAACTGGTACCTCACATTTCACTCTGCTCCTGATAGTCCTTCTTTGTGCAATGGGATGATTCATGTGTTTATACAGGTCATCATGTATTAAGCTATGATGTATATAGGTTTTATAGTCGTGTTAGTTTTACTTTCCACGGGTAATCCCTTTGTCATGTGTGTGTTTCTGTTGTTTGGTTGTCTTCTGTCATGCTGCTGTTACACTGTAATTTTCCAGTTTGGGATCAATAAAGTACATCTATTTATTTTAACCTTACCCACTCCCAAATCCTAAGGCTATCTTCTCTAATTGTAATTCCAAATTTCATCTCTTATCAAGTAAAATAGTTTGAACAAGGGGCTGATAACAGGATGCGAACCTGCAACCTTCTGATTATAGACCCACCATAATAGCTACCTAAGCCACAGCAGCAGGTGGCTTGGAGTTGATCTGAAAATGCTTTGTCAGATTGTCAACTCTTCCATAGTAATAGACATTTCGTATAGGGCAACGTCTTGCGTATCCATAGCCTCTACCATTAACAATGAGTATATCAGAGGGACAGCTCAGGTTGAGCGGTTTGGAGACAAAGTAAGAGAGGCAAGGCTGAGATGGTTTGGACATGTGCAGAGGAGGGATACTGAAGATATTGGACAAAGGATGTTGAAGATGGAGCTGTCAGGCAGGAGGAAAAGAGCAAGACCACAGAGAAGATTCATGGATGTAGTGAAGGAGGACATGTAGCGGGTTGGTGTAAGAGAAGAGGATGTAAGCGTTAAGGTGAGATGGAGGCTGATGATCCGCTGTGGCGATCATCAGCAGCTGAAAGAAGAAGAAGATTAATTATAGCCAAAGTTTAAAATAATGTGGCCAGTGCATATAGACAATAGTTGGGGTTGACTGAAAGATTATTAGTTAATATACAGATTATTACTATTGAGAATACTATATCCCAATTAACTAATATCATAAGGTGTGGGGGCATGGTGTGGGGGGTTTTCTCCACCCAGAAAGGAAGGGGGAAACAGGAGGACAATGGACCGAATAAGGAGGTGTCACCGGGGGGTATCAGACGGGACAGTTAGTTCTATGCACCCCCCGGGGGAGAGTAAGAGCCGCTGTGGCCACTCAGAGAAGAAAAGTGTGAAAGCAGCGCCGGTGTATGTTATGTTAATGTGCCACACATTCCTTTGTTAAACAACAGTGTATGATGGTCGGAAGCTCCAGGTCTCCATGCATGGGAATAAAGATATAAAAGGGGAGTGCACAGAGACCTGGGAGGTGTTAGCCTCAGCGCTGTAACGCTGTTTCACTGTAATGTTGTTGGAGAAAGAATAAAGCCTTGTGTCATTCAGCTCGTTGCCTCGCCTATCCCTTTCTCCACACTGGTGACCCTGATGTGCCATGGAAAGCGAGCCACAATGGTGACCCCAAGACGTGCCATGGAAAGCAAGCCGAGCACTGCCCTGGAGACTACCTGGAGGGAGAGCACCAGCGCCACGGGCGCTGTTTCAGTCAAGCTCTCAGACTTCTGACTTCACGACCCAACAGCATGGGTTTTTAACATCGAAGCCCAGTTCACACTCTGCGGGATAACACAAGATACTACTACGTGGTTGCGGCGCCGGACGCGCACGCCACGCAACAGGCAACAAGCCTGCTCCAGGACTGCCGGCGTCCAGGAGGGATTCCAGCGAGGTCAAGCAGTCGTTGGTGATAGCCGGAGCAGACGCCAAGAGACACAGGAACGGGGCAATCTGCTTCTATCATTGCCGTTTCGGCTCAAACTCCCAGTGATGTGTGCCGCCATGCCAATGCAAGAAGTTGGGAAATGGCACGGCCAGCAGTCAGTAGCAGCTGCGACTGCTGGAGACAGAAACAAGCTGCTGTATGTCACAGACACACGTTCGGGGAGACGGTATGCTCACGGACGCAAATTGGGTCAACCACCGGCCCTGGGTTCTTTTAGGGCTGTGCTCCGCACCTAAGAAGGATTTGGCAACCTCCCCAGCTTAGGGCTGCGCTCCGCACCTGGGGAGGATTTGGCAGCCTCCCCCAGCAGAACTTGTTTGTGTCTCAGCCGCCGCTGATCTCCAGAGAGTTTCTACCAGAAAACCCCACGCCGAGGCTGATCCGCCAGCACAGTTTTTACATAGATGGAGGCTGGGAGTGACCCGGCCCGGCCCACCATTGTTTTCTCCGCACATTCATCCCAAGAAGCTTGCAGAAGGCCGGTTTTGTTTTCGGCAGACACAATGCACACCGGACCCTGGCCTGGATGCCCACCGTTGTTGGCCCTGTAAGTTGGCGATCCCTTGGCAGGGACCTGCGCTCGCTGGTGACCTGATGTGTCCCCCCCTTCCTTTCCCTCCACAGACTGACATGCCCTCCGGTACACCTCACCAGCAGGACGGCCCTACTGGATCGGCAACCCCCCGCTACAGCCGCTATGGGCGCCAGCTCGAGCCCAAAGGATGGGGGGGGGGTTAGAGCCCTTTCTGGGTGTTCGGGGGGGGGGCATGGTGTGGGGGTTTTCTCCACCCAGAAAGGCAGGGGGAAACAGGAGGACAATGGACCAAATGAGGAGGTGTCACCGGGGGATATCAGACGGGACAGTTAGTTCTATGCACCCTTCCCCGGGGAGAGTAAGAGCCGCTGTGGCCACTCAGAGAAGAAAGGTGTGAAAGCAGCGCCGGTGTATGTTATGTTAATGTGCCACACATTCCTTTGTTAAACAACAATGTATGATGGTCGGAAGCTCCAGGTCTCCATGCATGGGAATAAAGATATAAAAGGGGACTGCACAGAGACCTGGGAGGAGTTAGCCTCAGCGCTGTAGCGCCATTATGTTGTTGGAGAAAGAATAAAGCCTTGTATCGTTCAGCTTGTTGCCTCGCCTATCCCTTTCTCCACAAAGGTATAATTTCCGGCTATTTTACTCCCCTCTGCTTATACTCCAACTAGCTTTGCACACATATTAGGTTTGGTTAAAAAAAAAAAATATTGTGGAGGAATAAAATCGGGCGAGATATGACAAGCTGGAAGGTTGCAGAGTTTTATTTCCTCCATCATCATGAGCAGCACATCGTAGCTCTGAGAACTACTGTGCCGTGCTGTGTGTGCTGTGCTGTGTTGTGTGTTGAGGCATGTCACACAAGCTCTTTTATCAGTGATACAAGAAGAGAGAATGCATGGCACATTAGCATAACAGTCAATACACATAATTAGCATGACATTGGTTGGCTCTTTGTCTGTCTGTGCATTGTCCTCTGTTTCTTCCAGACCTTCTGAGTATGAGAATGAATGTCCCTGTAGATTGTGGTGGGTCACCACAGGGCTCCCCCCACAACACTCAGAAGGGGCTGTGACACCCCCCCCCCCCCGTTGTTTGGGCTTTAGCTCCGGTAGAACTGTCCTGCTGTAAAGGAGTGCCGGAGGGCACGTCAGTCTGTGGGGGGCGGGGGTGGTGGTGGAAAAGACAGTGTGCTCTGCTCCGGGTTCCAGCACGTTGAACGGCCGTGGATCGTGGGTGCCGGGGCCGGTGTGCGTAATGGAACCAGATGGCGATCGGCCGGCTTTAGGGAGTGAGGTGCGGGAAGAGCACTGTGGAGGAGGAGGGGGAGGGGGGGTGGGAGTAAGTGAGCGCCAGCCCGGGACGTCAAAGGTGTCTGGGCCGCGCAAAAATTGCGTGTGGATCCGCGATGGTGAGGGACTTTCCCGTTAAACCTGGCGGTGATCCACAGCGGCTGTGAAAAAAAAAAAAACCAAGTCTCTGACTCCTCTCGTGGCTCGGTCCAGCGAGAATGTGGGGAAGGCGAGCGGCCAAATTCCCCGAGGATGCGTAGCGGCTGTGAAACAACTGCAGCTGTGTGAGGGACCTGGCGGTTTGGCTTTTAGGTGCAGAAGCAGCCCTAAAGCCATCGGGGACAGCAATCAGCTAAATTCCCCTTGTGCACTGTGGCTGAGAAACCCATACAAAGTCCTGTGTGTGGGCTGCACGTCTGCTTCAGGTGCGTGAGCAGCCCTGAAGGTTCCGAGGGTGGCGATCGGCCGTGTTTCTTGGGCATGTACAGCGGCGGAGGACGCTGTATCAGTCTGTGGAGCTGGTTTTGTCCCGTGGTGGCGCAGTGACCACATAGCTGGCGGTTGCGCTGTCCTCGTAATCCTGCGGTGTGCGTGCGGGGCTTCGTTGTCGCGAGCTGAGTCAGGGTCGGGGAGCTTGGTGGAAATCAACGCAGTCGGCGCCGATGCCCTTCCCATTCAGGCTGCTTCCTTCGGTTCGCTCGTGTCGCCGTTCATGGTGCGTGTCAGTCCAAGCGCTGCGCTCCGGTGAGGATGAAGAGGTTGCAGGCGTTCTCTGGTCCTCTGTGTCCACAGCGCGGTCAGACGGAGCAGACGGTCATTCTCTCTCGTCAGGTCACAAGTGTGGAGGTATAAGTTCAGGCGAGGGGCGCACCATGACACGTCGGGTCACCAGTGTGGAGGAATAAAATCAGGCGAGATATGACAAGCTGGAAGGTTGCAGAGTTTTATTTCCTCCATCATCATGAGCCGCACATCGTAGCTCTGAGAACTACTGTGCTGTGCCGTGCTGTGTGTGCTGTGTTGTGTGTTGAGGCATGTCACACAAGCTCTTTTATCAGTGATACAAGAAGAGAGAATGCATGGCACATTAGCATAACAGTCAATACACATGATTAGCATAACATTGGTTGGCTCTTTGTCTGTCTGTGCATTGTCCTCTGTTTCTTCTGGACCTTCTGAGTGTGAGAATGAATGTTCCTGTAGATTGTGGTGGGTCACCACAATATAAATATCTATCATGTGGTGGTATGGGTGGGTGATTCTCCACCCAGAGAAGGCAGCTGGGGAAAGGGGGAACAATGGATTGAAGGAGGAAGTGTCACCGGGGAGTCTCAGTTGGGACAGTATGGACTATTCGCTCCCCAGGGAGAGGAGAGAACGCCGGAGCCACTGGAAGAAGAAGAGGGTGAGAAGTGGTGCTGACATGATGTTATGTTAATGTGCCACACAAGTCTTTGTTCCAAACAACATATTATGGTCAGATGTTCCGGGTGAGTGCACAGAGACCTGAGCAAGCTTTTTCTATACTGAATGTTGGAGAAGGAATAAAGTTCTTGTGTTGTCTAGCTCGTTGCCTCGCCTGCTTCCTTTCTCCACAATAATACATTTTACAGTTTACATCTTCTCAAACCAAGAACATTTGATTCTTTTCAAACTACAACACAAGAATTTTTACTGTTCTTGTAGCTGTACTTTTATCAAGGAGGTTTTATCCTTGCTTTTATTATTTTCACTTTAAAACAGAAGATTGCTTATCGTATTTTTACTCTAGGTAATATGCTATTTAATTTTCATAATAGGGGCCCCATAAAAGCTAGAAATAGCGCTTGACGTCGTGTTATTTATATTTCCTGGTGGTGCCTCACTTGTTGAAAACAGCGTTGAGCCAACTCCAGAAGTGTCTGCGGCTCCATTCCATCCGGACCACTGCCGACTGCACCGCCCGCGATAATAGCCTCATGTCTGCAGACTGAGCACGGCATTAACACAGAGATATCAGCCCTCCTCATGAATCTCAACCGATCTATATATATAATGTATATAAATACGACCAAGGAGAGACATACTAGTAATAAACTCACCTGTCCGACTGAAACAACTCGGACTGTTTACACTCAGGACGCAGCCATCGCTGTTGACACTTGACCTCACGTGTGACGAAAACGTGCCATCTGATTGGCTGAGCGTCCCTACGCAGTGGCGGACACTGTGCGTCAGAATCGGGCATTGAAGAAGCAGTAGTGGCTGCAGGCAGAGGAGATTTTAAGACACGAATCAGAGCAGTGAGGCTGTGGTAAAATGACTGGGCCGCTGTGAGCTGTTTTGGGGGCTGTGACTATGATCCGGACGCTGAGTACTGCGCCCTGTAGGGCTGTCGGTGCTGCACACAGCACTCTGCTCAAGGGCACTACAACCAGACACCTACACAGGTAAGACTGAGCCCACAGAGGAGAGGTACATGTTTCTGAAGTAGTGTGGGTGTGTTCTAATGATGAATGGGGAAGAGGTTTTTTTTTTTTTAACCTTATGGGTTTCTGTTTCACTCACTAAATGTTGAGAAAAGCAGCAGACAGACACCCAGCTTTTAGTCACTGCCAAGAACAAACACTTAATTATACAACATCCAAGCTAAGCATCAGCTGCATTGTTTATACACAGGAAACAGCTGTCAGCTCTGAGCCTCCCAATCACACCCAATAATGTCAGCTTCTTCTACCTGCATGCCCGCCTTCATGTTTTCTTGTATATTCAGCCGGTCATTTGTGTGTTGAACAGCTTCCTGCCATCTCTTCTAGTTTCAGTGAAAACAGCGATTTAAAAGTTATTGATTAATCACAGCTAGGTAATGTTTCATACTTCTTTAAATGGCCAGGAGAGATCAGATGGTTATTGCATAAAACCAAGATAAGGGATTAAGCCAGGATTTTCAAGTAATCCTGGTTTAATTAATACCTGACTTGGGTGCATAAAAGTAGGATAAATGACACCCAGCTAAGTTTCTATGGAGCTTTGTTGTGTGGAGCTAGCCTGGTCCAGAGCAGGCTAAGAGTCAGGCTAAAATTAATCCTTGTGACTCGTCTGTTAGTGCAGGGGTCAATCCTATGAGAAATCAGTGCTCTCACTGTCATTAAATGGTCTACTGTAAATGTGTTGCAACACTTTAATTATCCTGCACTGAATTAAACTCAAAGAGATGAAGAAAAAATTATCTTGCATTAAAATAATACAGATATATTGCCATCCTAGTATGGCCACTGTCCTTTTAATTGTACCAACCATTTTTACAATCATCCATGTAGTAGTGATTATCACTGTCAGGCCCGGCGTTACGCTTTCAGTATTTATATGTGTTTATATTGCTGTCTGAGGTGTGATGATACACAGCCTATATTACTGCAGTCACTGACATCATGAATGTCTGGTGACGTTCCTGTGTAAGTGCACAGATAAAACAAAATTACAACTTTTAATACGCCTCGATAAGGTGGCGATCCCTCCGTGGATTGCCACCTTATCGTGATGGAGGGGTTTGAGTGCCTGGATGATCCCAGGAGCTATGGTGTTGGGGGCAGCTTGCCCCTGGTAGGGTCTCCCAAGGCAAACTGGTTCTGGGTGAAGGGCCAGACTAAGAGCGGTCCAGTCGATCTCCATGAAAATTATTACATCAAGTACCCAGTGTACTCAAAGGATTTTAATTAATCTAAATTTTAATTTAATTAATTTAACTAATCTAAATGTATAAATATTCTGAGTAACATCCACTTCCACAGGTCACATTTAAGTCAAAGTCTGCAACTGTTAATTATTAGACAGGAGGAGTAACTCTGACTAGTGACTAGCCCTTAACATGAAGTTCAACAGTCTACAATGATTAAAACAGCATTCATCTTAATCTAACTTTATTCTCCCTTTTCAGTCGTAGAACAAATGGTGGCGGGGTGGGGGGGTGTTCTCCCCACAACAGCACTCACACTGATGGTGCCAATGTAAAAATTGCAACACAAAAATATCTCAGCCAAGAAACTTAAGCAGTGACTGACCATTTAACTTGTTTTCACAATTTACTTAAAGAGAACATGCTCACTTTTAGACATTAACCGTTTCCCATCAGCCTTTCCAGTTGCATTCCCTAGAATGCTACAATATTTCTCTCTTTTTCTTCATTTACAGCATCCATTTTCCTTTTTTAGATATTGTATGCTTCGTCTCTTCATAGGTTTCCATGAGAAGTTGCTGTTCTGCTGGTGAGAAATATGTTGCTCGTGTTTGTCTACTGTCTTATCTGCAGTAGGATCAGTGATTCTGTGATCAATCACAGGGTCTATTTAAGTTTGCCATGAACGTGCACTTATCCCAACTATCTACACCTGACTTGACAAAGCTTCGCCTTCTCATCCCGGCTTGACAGTGGTGCAACTGATTAAGCCAGGATGTGCAGGCCAGACTTTGTCAAGCCACAATTTTTTCACTTATCCTAGCTTTCTTAATTCTGCTTTTATGCAATACACCCCAGGAGCCACAAGGGAGCAGAATAAATGTTTTTCCATGTTTAACCAAGGACATTTGTCCAGGGGGTCATGTTCTAGATTTGCAACCCTCCACCCCCATATTAAATGTATCAAACTGTACATTATACAGGGATTAATTTTGAGCTTTGACATCTTCATGGGTGTATTCATTCATCTTAACCGCTTAATCCTTTGGGTCGCAGCTGGGCTGGAGCCTATCTCGGCATCTTTGAGCGAAAGGCGGTGTACACCCTGAACAAATCGCCAGTCCATCACAGGGTGAATACAGAGAGACAGACAACCATTCACTGTCACATTCATACCTAAGGACAATTTAGAATCCACAGTTAGTGCCACTAGTACACTATTGTGTATGTGTTTTGACTGTGGGAGGAAACTGAGGTGCCTGGTGAAAACCTACAGGGCGAACATGCAAACTCCACAACCTTCTTTTTCCCTTGTTTAACATTGTGAGACAATTTTATATAGTTTTGTCGTATCTTGAAAATCAACCAAAGTCAGTCAAGGCTAATCACCCTGAAAATACATAGCCACAGATAAGTTATGATGCTATGCCAATTGACACATTTTGATCAGATTTTCACGCGGTAGACAAACAACCTTAGAGGAGGTATGTGCTCTCTAAGAGCCCTTTAGTTCTGTAATGAAATAATGTCGGTTGCAGGTTGCGTCGTTTTCTTACAGTTCTTTAAACATGCTTCATTATGTGAAGTTCAGTGGTAATATGGCAGGAAGACTCTGTGTATAGATTAGTTGTACTCTGTGGTCATTGAACTTGAATTCCAAAATTTACTTGTAAGGAAAACATCTGACAGTGCTTGATTCCTGTTCACTAAGGGCCCCTTTACACAAATTGTTGAGAGACTGGGCCAATTTTTGATCTTTAGGATCGTTTGGGAGATCCTTGTGTGTTTTGGACTGAGTCAAAACTTTGAGGGGACCATAGCGACTGTGGAGATTGCTGAAGATCACTGATGGATCAGAAATTGGCCAGATCTCTCAGTGATCTCCACCCCTGTCTAAAGGGGGTACAATACATTAGAATAATCTCGTTTTACTGTTAGACCGTCAGCCTCTGGAATTAAATACTCCTCTTTACGTTTTCTCCATTTGGCTCTGTTTTCCAGCACATATGATGTGGCTGTGGTCGGAGGCGGCATCGTGGGCTTGGCTACAGCCAGAGAACTGATTCTGCGGCATCCATCGCTCAGCTTCATCTTGCTAGAGAAGGAAAAAGAGCTTGGTGAGTCGAGTTTTAAAACTTCTATATAATGATTGAAGCTTGTAATGCAGAGAACAACTCTGTCTGGTTAGTTTGTTTGTGCTCTACTGCACAGTTTGTTTGAATTAAAAATACGGCAGAGGAGTTTAATATTTTAGAGTTATTTTGAAGTTATGCCAATGATTAGCACACCCAAAGAATTCAGTAAAATATGTCTGAGTCAGACCTTTAACCTTGTCATCACTGTTTCATTTTTTAAATCCATTGCTAGAGGCCAAAGTCAGAATTGATCAAAGCAAACAGATTTTTGGAGAAACAGCACAACTTTTTTGGCTTTTGATTTTTGGTTGAACTGTACTAAATCATAAAATATAGCTTTGTTTTTCAAGGTTGGTTTATGGACCATATAGTAACCAACTTGGGGAAAACTGTATTTTAAAACAACTTTAAAGTGAGAGGTCAGTTCAATCAAGACGGCCCAATATGAAACCATCACGCGTGATTCTTAGAACCCCTTTACACAGCGTGGAGATCGTTGAGGGATTGGGACAATTTTTGATTTTTGGGATTGTTTGGGAGATCCTCATGTGTTTTGGACTGAGTCAAAACTTTGAGGAGATCGTGGTGACTGTGGAGATCACTAAAGATCATTGATGGATTAAAAATTGACCAGATCTCTCAATGATCTCTCAGTGATCTCCTCTCCTGTGTAAAGGGGGTATAACTAACAATTAACAGGCCTTGTAATGCAAGTGTTTTAATGTGTGGATTGTAGATTACTTGGTTTTATGCCAAGCTAGAGTCAGTAAGGGGCAGCCCAGTGGTTAGCATTGTGGCAGCACAGTAAGAAGGTCACGGGATCGATTCCACCCCTGACCATTGTGGCTTTGATCCCACCCCCTGACCATCGGTGACCCTTCTGTGTTGAGTTTGCATGTTCTCCCTGTGTCTGCGTGGGTTTACCCCGGGTACTCCGGTTTCTTCCCACAGGCCAAAAACATGCAAGTTAGGTTAATTGGAGACTCTAAAGTGGCCCTAGGTGTGAATGTGTGTGTGAATGGTGAAGGGACTGGCACCGTACCGTGACTGCCTCATCCAGGTGGATGCCCTGAATTTCCCTCTTGGGATTAATAAAATATACAAAATACAAAAAAATTAAATAAAAATAACCTCTCCTACGGAAAGAACTTTTTTTTTTTTTTGCCAAAAAACTGCATAGGACCAAGGTAAAATAAACATGACAAAAGCTTGAATTAGTCTGTCAATATTAATAACAGGTGAGGTTTTTTCCTCTTTAATGTCAAACCTTTTTCTCATAAATCCGTTGTCTTTTTTCTTGTAAATTTGCCAGCTATTTTGTCTTACATTTGCAACATTTTTTCCACATAAATTTGTGACTTTTTGAAATCTCAATCTATTTTTTCTCATAACTTTATATCTTTTCTCCCAGTAATTTATTTATGTTTCCTCTTAAATTTGCTCCTTTTTTTTTAATATATATAACTCAAGAGACCCCTGTACTAAGCTTAATCTTCTCACTGTAACTAAATTTTCATGTAAAATATACCCTTTAAAGGTTTCGGTAAGTGTTAATAAAACTTTTCTTTCTTCTTCTTTCATGTTCTCTGTGTCTCCAGCTGCACACCAGAGTGGACACAACAGTGGGGTCATTCACAGCGGGCTCTACTACACGCCCGGATCACTGAAGGCACGGCTGTGTGTGCGAGGAGCCACTTTAGCCTACGAGTACTGTGACAAGAAAGGACTCCCTTACAAGAGATGTGGAAAGGTCTGTGTTTGTGTAATCATATGGAAACTACTCAGTGTGTTCGCTTGAGCTAATCACACCAAGAAAGAGTAAAACAGATGCAATGTTTGCTCCAAGAGTGTTGATGGAGAACTGTGCCTCTGTGGATCTAGAGAAAGCACATGATAAGGTGCCAAGAGAGGAACTGGTATTGCATGAGAAAGTTAGGAGTGGCAGAGAAGTGTGTGAGGGTGGTGCAAGACATGTATGAGGACAGTGAGATGACGGTGAGGGGTGCTATTGGAGTGGTGGATGGATTGGAGGCGGGAGTGGGTCATGAGTGTAGTAGTCCACCCCATTATGAATATATGCAAATGTGAGGGAGTTTTTCAATTAGACTCACAATTTCATTAAAAAAAAAATCTCAAAATAATGATTGTTTTGACACAGCTTTGATAACGGCTACTAAAATAAAATTCTGCAACATGATTCTTAGTTTAAATGCTGCTTTTAATGGTTGGTACTGAATAGGAAAAAAAAAGATCATCCCAGATTTAATACACACATATACATAATACACAATCATTTTCTGATAAGTTTGTACAGAAATATTGGTTTGATTCCATGTGGATTTTTGTTTACTTTGGAGATTTTTAAATGCAACAGACTGGTCTATCAGAGCCTTCTCTTGCCCAACGGCATGATAACCTTTAAATATTTTCCCTTCTGCTTAATTATCAAACACACTTTCTGCATTGGCAGCTTATCGTTGCTGTTGAGCAGGAGGAGATTCCCAGACTTAAAGCACTATATGAGCGCGGCATGAAGAACAAAGTGCGTGACCTCAGCATTATTGATGCCAAGGGTATCCGAGAGCGAGAGCCGTACTGCAGGGTAAAAAACACTTATTTTTTTCCCCCTCTTTTTTGAAACAAGGGAAAGCTGTGACTTTATGTCAAATATAAAGTGGTTAATTTTCCCAGGGAATAATGGCCTTGGATTCGCCCTACACCGGCATTGTTGACTGGAGGATGGTGGCTCTCAGATACAGCGCAGACTTTGAGGACGCAGGCGGGACGGTGGTAACTGAATACGAGGTCAATGACATTTCCATGGCCAAGGAGAGCCCACCTGGGAGCACTGAGGGTACTGGCAGCCTTATTCTAAATCCTGTTGCAGAAAAACTTAGTTGATATTTACCTGGATTACTTTTTTCCATCTGCAGGACTGAAATATCCAATCGCAGTCCATGACAACAAGGTAAACCACATGCAAATAAAAACATCATCGTGTTGACATTGCGGTTTCTGACTTTTGCATAGCATCGTTCCAACAGGGCAACGAGGTACGGTGTCGCTACGTCGTGACCTGTGGAGGCCTCTACTCAGACCGTCTGTCACAGATATCTGGATGCAACCCAGAGCCCCGGATTGTCCCCTTCAGAGGAGAATATTTAATCCTGAAGCCTGAGAAACGCTATCTGGTCAAAGGAAACATCTATCCTGTAAGTTTGCTCAAGATATGATTGATAAACACACGCTTGTCAACACAGTGAACATTACATTGTAATTAGGGTTTGACCCCTGCCAAAAGTCTTGTCACTTTATGTTAAAGACAACTGAATTAATAAAACAATTATATTTATGAGGAAAGCGTAGAACATTTATGATAAAGTCACTAATTCATTAGGAAAAAAGTCACAAATTTACTATAAGCTAGGCACAAGTTAAGAGGGAAAAAATTACAAGAATAAAGGCACAGATGCATAATTAAAAACTCAAAATTTACAATACAAAATCGCAAACTGACTATAAGCAAGTCACAAATTTTTGAGAAAAAAGTAAGAAGAAGCAAATTATCTTTAAGTCTGTTGTAAATTTGTGATCAGTTGCAAAGTTTCTGTAAAGATATTTGGGAATTAATGAGAAAGAAAACTGTTTTGCAAGAATCTTGTCATAAAATCACAGAGTTTGATGAAAAAATTGTAATTTATAAGAAAAATACACAAATTTATGAGGAAAAGAATGCAAACTTACAAGTAAAAACAAATTTACAAAAAAGCTGCAAATTTAAGAGACAACTATTCATGACTAAAGCTGATGGAACAATTTATTGTTACAATTTAAATTCTTTTTAGAATTTATAACTTTTTAGTTTTATTTGAATTTCTTTTTTGTTGTTGCTGCTCTATGCTGATTTTTATTTTATTTATTTATTTTGTAATTTTTTTTTGTGGGCCAAAAATTTCTGAAAAAGTCTTTTTCTGTAGTAAAGGTTGTCAGTGCCTTGGCTATAGCAAAAAGGCTGACTGGCTGCTAACTCTCACCCCCTTTCGAGTTTGCCACAGCGTATCATCATCCAGTACTGTGATGATCCGCATATTTGATTTGGCCAGGATGCCCATCCTGACACAAGCCTCCCCATTCACCCAGGCCTGAGACCGGCACAAGGAGTACGCTGGCTTGTGCTCCCCACATGGCTGGTTAACCAACTTTCCTTCCCCCATTCTATATTATGCTGAGCACCAAGCCAGAAGGCAAGAAGCACCATCTTTGTTTTGTCTTTGGTATGACCCAGCTGGGGCGTGAACCCACAACCTCCCGGCTGTGGGGCGGATGCTCTACCACTAGGCCACCACTCCGGCACTCGTATTTAAATATTATTAAAGATATTCTGGCTGACGATGTATGCAGTAGAGGTTAAAAAGTTGAGCATGCATAATGTTGGGCTAGAGGATTATAGGGGTAAAGCTGTTGGTTTATGAAATCATTGAACAGATATGCTGTCCATGGCAGGACCCCAGGGCGGAAGCCGCTGCTTTCCAAAAAAGCATCACTGCATGCCTGAAGTTTGCCAAAGAGCACCATGACACTTCACAAAACTATGAGGAAAATGTTTTGTGGATGGATGAAGCTAAGGTTGAATTGTTTGGGGAAAAACATGCAGTGCTGTGCACGGCATAAAAAAGGGCACCACATACCAACATGAAAACATCATCCCAATGGTGAAGTACAGGGGAGGGAGCATCATGATTTGGTGCTGCTTTGCTGCCTCTGGGCCTGGATCGCTTGACATCATCGAGGGAAAAATGAATTCTCAAGTTTATCAAAGTATTCTACAGAATAATCTCATGGTATGTGTTCACTATCTGAAGCTCGGTAGAAGGTGTGTGGTGCACCAGGACAATGACACCAAAAAGTGAAGTAAATCTACTACAGAATGGCTTCAAGAAAAGAAAATTCACCTTTTGGAGTGGCCCAGTCAGCGTCCAGACCTGAATCCAACAGAGATGCTGTGTAATGACCTCAAGAGAGCCGTTCACACCAGACAGCCTTAGAATATGACTGAGTTGAAGCAGTTCTGTAAGGAAAAATGGTCCAGAATTCCTCCTGAATGTTGTGCAAGTCTGATCAGCAGCTACCAGAAGTACTTGTTGGGGGTTATTGCTGCCAAAGAAGGTTTTACATGTAGATCAGATCACATGTTTTGACCAATTAATGCAGAAAAGCAGGTAGATCCAAAGGGTTCACATAGTGTCGGTTAAAGCGTGTAGGGTACAGTGGAAATAGCGAGAAAGTGAATAGAGTAGAAACAAGTAAGGCCAAGGTGATACTAACGGAAATGGCCCTATACTTTTCCTTGCCACTGTATGTTCCAGGTTCCTGACCCTCGTTTCCCATTCCTTGGAGTCCATTTCACCCCGAGAATGGATGGAAGTGTATGGCTTGGCCCCAACGCAGTTCTCGCCTTCAAAAGAGAAGGTTACAAGGCGTACGACTTCAACATCAGAGACTTTGCAGATGCACTCTCGTTTAAGTGTGTGCCGCAGTTCATTCAGCAGTATTCCACGTACAGTGTATTTTAAGCATGGTGTGTCATACTTGATGTTTAATGGGGTTTTTTTTCTTTTATTTACAGAGGCCTTCAGAAGCTGGTCATGAGAAACATAACATATGGGGTTGGGGAAATGTATCGAGGACTTTTTATTGGGGAACAGGTTAAAATTCTGCAGAAGTACATCCCAGAACTGTCCAGTAATGATGTTATCAGGTAGACAAACCAGGATTGGTGCTTGGAAGTCATTCACCAGGATGGATGTTGTGATTTCAGACAGTTTTCTGTAATATGGGCTGCTTTTTTTCCCCAGGGGCCCCACGGGAGTTCGAGCGCAGGCCCTCGATCGCCATGGGAACCTCGTGGATGACTTTGTGTTTGACGGCGGGGTGGGAGACGTGGGCAGCAAGGTGCTCCATGTGCGTAACGCTCCCTCGCCGGCAGCCACTTCCTCCCTTGCCATTGCTGAAATGATCGTGGATGAAGTGGAGAACCGCTTCGATCTATAGCGGAGCATCACGGCCACAAAGGGGCAGAATAGGAAGCCAAAATGGATCCTCCTGTTTCACAGCAGCCAACTCAGGTGTTAGAAAAAATGTTAATTAATATTCTGTCCAACCTTTGGTAGTGATATTCGTAGCACTTCCGTTTACTTTCTATTTCTGTTAGAAGAGCTGCTGTTTTTACTTCATCTCAGCATCACTTTTTATTACCAGCAAAGCCTTAATTTAATTTAATTTAATTTAAGAACGCAACATATCTTTGATTATATTTTAATGGGTTTTTATGTGATGTTTCCACCGTATGAAACATTTTTCTGCACACCATCATTAAGTGGCAGTAGTCCTTTTTCAGTGCAGCCATTTTGTTGTTAAATGTTAGGGAAACAAGCGTGTTATTATTCACACTAATTAAAGCTCTGCAGCTACTGTAAATACTACACATGCTTTGTTCATTTTGTTAGTAACACCTGTGACTCCTAGGCCACACAGCTACTGTTAGCAGTGGAAGCTACAGTGGGGTTCAGTCCTCTGGTAGCTCTGTGTGTTAACTTTGCTTTCTCCATTCTATTATGCTGCGCACCAAGCTAGAGGGCGGAAAGTACTATTTTTAAATGGTCTTTGGTATGACCCGGCCGGGATTTGAACCCACGACCTCCCACTTGTGGGGCGGATGCACTGCCAACTAGGCCACCACTCCAGTGGTAACACGCGTGTTTACCTGCCATTTAATTTCAGTATGGCTGCTGGGAACTAGGCCTTTAAATTTGTTTTTAAAAAGTATTATCAAGTTGAGAGACACCAACGTGCCACGTGTCTACTTACTGTTTTAAATTGAAAATTTGAAATGATTAAACGCTGGTACTGATTTTCTTTTTTACATCAAGGATGGTTCCTTATGTGAAAAAAAGAAGTTTATCTCTGTTAGTTGTTTTCAGCTGGTGGAGTCTGTTTATATGAAGGAGGTGCTTAGTCTCACTATACTGTATATCAGTTTTGACTTTCGGGATCATTGAAAAAGAAAGTACTTCTACTATCGTGAAAAAGTGCATAAGGAATGCACAGTTTACAAAAAAAGACAGGTTGTTCCCACTGTGTTCATGTGTCAAATATTTTCATTATATTAAGTTTTAAGAAAATAATTTTGTTGGAGGTTTTGCTAGACTCTTTGCTTCACATAGTGTGAAAACTGTACTCTTAATGTTTCTTTTAAAACTTGTCTTTGTACATTTCATGTCAATAATAGCAGTTGAATGTTGCCTTTTTTTCAAAATATATTTTTGAAATCAAGTTTATGGTTTGTACCATATGGTCTTCCTTATGTTAATCAAATGTACCGTTTTGACCCTTGATTTCAGGGAGAAATTCAACTTTAAAGTGGACCTATTGGAATCTTTTCTTACTTTTATGGTTGAACTCTACTAAATTAGTTCTCCACATTTTTCAGTTCATAGTAATTATTATTATTACCTTCGCCTCGGGGCAGTTTGTTTGTTTGTTAGCAGGATAGCAGGAGAACTACTAGATGGATTTTGCTGAAATCTTCACCACAGGTGGGCTACGGATGGACCCATTAGATTTTGGAGGTGATCCAAGACCACATATTTATGCCAAGGCGGGCAGCAGACAGTCAGCGGGGGAGGGGGGGCAGACAATGGATGGAGCCTTAGCAGAGGTATGCACTCTCTGAGTGCCTTCCAGTTGATCCTATACTGAGCTGTAGCATTTTTCCTCAATATTTATGTAATAATTGATTATTCATAACAGTTTTAGTTCCTTACTCTTTCTCATATATGGCTTCAATCAATCAATCAAACTTTATTCCAGACTCACAGTCCACATAATAAAAACAAAACAAAACAATTAAAAAAAAAAAGAAATACAGATACAGTACAAACTTTAAAAAAGACCAACTGTACCAATGTCTTCTAAACTGTAACTGACAGCGAATAGAACTGAGCTTGATGTTAGACACAGCCTGGATGATTTCATTTCCAGATACATCAAGACAACAGATGAATTTATACATAAGATTCCTTATTACAGCTTGTAGTGTATTAACACGTGATGACACAGATAACTTAGAAGCACTGCATCATTGAGGCTTTTTGAGTAAAATTCTTAAGGCATCATTGTATGCAACGTGTAATCTCTGCATGCTTTGTTTCCTATGATTTGGCCATAAATGAGCAGCGTATAGAGGTGTACAGTAGGTTTATAAAAGAACTAACTTCACCTCATCTGAACAAAAGCTAAACCTACGTGCAAGGACGTTTGCTTGAGTGTAAATCTTGCAGCGCTGTCTGAGAATATCATCATCATCAGTCATTCTATCATTAATAAAATGTCCCAGATATTTGACTTTATCCCTGACATTTAATTCCCTGCCTGCCAAATCAAAAACTGGAAATTTCATTATCATGTCTTCTCTAGTGCGACAAATCGGCACACAACTCTTATTCATGTTATGTTTTATGTAATTTTCATCCCCATAAGGTGTACACACTCTTAATAACTCCTGAAGACCAGCACTACTTGGACTGAGGACAACAAGATCATCAGCATACATAAAATGATTCACTAACTTATTCCCTGTTAAACACCCAGTATTACAGGCATTCAGTTGCTTTGACAAATCGTCCATATAAAGATTAAGCAGGACAGGGGACAATATACTGCCCTGCCTGACACCACTGCTCACACCAAACTGGGATGAATGACTCTTACCCCATTCCACCAGCATCTTCTGATGTGCGTACCAGTAAATCAAGATATGTACTAGATGTTTGGGAACCCCCCCATTAATTATTTTACTAAACAATTTTCTGTGGTTAACGCAATCAAACGCCTTGGAGGCATCAATAAAACCCCAAAATACTGATGAGTTTTGACTTCTATATTTACTTACAGTTTCTTTTAAAGCATATACCCTGTATGCACAAATCTGTTGCATGATGGGGTTTAAATCCAAATTGATGATCAGTAGATTTAATGAATACATTTAATTTTTTAAACAGTATTCTTTCCAAAACTTTAGATATTATATTGGCTATAGCTATGGGCCTATAATCGTCTAAGCTACACAGCTGGCCAGCTTTATCTTTAATGACTGGTACCAACACAACAAACAATCATGAAGCTGGCGAAACATAGCAGGCTTGTTGCCTCCGCCAAGAAGGTAACGCTTCCGTGTTCATTTGTCTGTCTGTTTGTTAGCATGATTACACAAAAACTACCGGACAGATTGTGATAAAAAAAAAAAAAAAAAAAATTGTCACCAGAGGTGGCCCTTGGGTAACAGATGAACCAATTAGATTTTGGATGTGACGCAGAACAGGATGTGTATTCTGGGTCACTTTTTTCACTTTCTTTAATGTTGCGAGATAGGGCCTTGGTGGAGGTATGCACTCTCTAATTGTCCTCTAGTAATGTGAACGTAGTTTAGCTGGCAAAAATAGAGACAAAAAAAAAATAATCAGATTTTCTGCTGATTGACTGCCCTGTACTATCAGCAGGTGAGCGGAGCCCAAAGTGGCATTACAGATTCAAGAGGTATAAAAAAAAAAAAAAAAAACCTCACTCAACATGTACAGCCGTTTGAACTTTTGAAGTTTATGATTTGAAAGGATTGAGCGCTGTAAGTTTGAAATTTACACTTTGTTAATGCAGCAGTCTGATATGAATATGGCAGTTAATTCTATGATAATGCTTTCTGCTTCCCACTGTTTCAAGCACTCCTGACTGGTGAGGTTTTGTTTTTTTTAAAGAGAATCTTTGTCCTTATCTACTTCCACAGAAGACAGCCCCCTGGGACCCAAAACAAGAAAAGCATCACAGAATTCAATTTATTTGGATATGAACACTTTGCTTAAATAAGCTTTTAAAATATGGTAGTTGTACATAGCACCTTTAAAACTGTAATCTTGTCTAAGAAGAGTATGCTTTATGTACATGACTGTTAATAAAGAGTCATTTTAATATAGGCAGAGGGGGTAGCAGAAATCAAACAATGTACCCAAGTGACAGTTGTGAGGATATTAATTACTCGTCATGGACCTACAAGAGCTGACACACACACAAACTTAAGCGTAAGAAAGTACCTACTAAAAATGTTACTCAAGTGCTTTCTGGCTTTGATAAAGTTTAACTCTTTACATTTCCTGAGCCAGAATAGAAGACCAATCATTGCAATCCTGAATTTAAAAAAAAAACTGTCTGCAAAAAATTTGGCCACCTTGTAAAAACAATATAGTTTGTAGAGCGCTTGCACTTTTGTATGGAAGCACGGCACATTTATTTGTTTTCTTCAATCTATGAAATAAAAGGTAAATAATATGGCAAATTTTCCATATCCCACAGAAATTGCATTTACATATCTTCAAATAAAAATACACTTTTTGTCAAGGGGATGGCCAAATTTTGCATTTGTATATAGTCACAAAAATTATTAAATGATACTGTTACTTACACATTGGGTAATAAATTTCATAAGGTAGTAACGCTGCTTTTGTTTGAGTACAATTTCTGGCTACTCTGTCCAATCTGTTTATGAAAAAGTTATCAGAGTTCATGTACACGTTCGTGTTCATTTACCCAGTTTGTCCACCAGGAGGCAGAATCACCGCAATAAATAAAAAGGCTTTGCTCAAAAAAACAACAAAAAACAACACAATGTGTCCAAATCACTCGGTTAAGACAGTAAAATAAATTATTGTTGTTAATGTTTTCACTGGTTATTTGCGTATAAAAAGGGTGGGTGATTTTGTATGTGTTCTGCCTGTGTTTTGACTCTTAACAAAAAATAAAAAAAATAATGTTTTCCTTTTTAGTACTGTTTTCAATCATATCCAGCAATGTTAGCAAAGTAAAAATCAATGTATTTGTGTATCTTTTAATCTCATTATTATTTTTAGCACTGTGTGTCCTGAAGCACCACGTCTGCTGTCTGTGTGGGGACGTCCGGCCTTATTTTGTCTGTCCAATAAAATGTGAAAGTACGCAGCGTGCGTGCCTGTCAGGACGCAGAGAGCAGCGGAGTTGGTACGAACATCTTCAGTAATCAAAAACACCTCTACACCGCTGCTAACAAGCGTGCCTGCGGCTGGTCGCTGCTGTGGGATTGTGCTCTGGATTTACCGCCTTATCGCTGTGGCGAAGATGTCTGTATGTGAAGTGAGCAGCGCAGGAGAAAGTGTGCCTTGTTTGGATCTGAACGGACTGTGTGCCACAACATAGAAGACGGAGCCGATCGAGGCCAGCAGCAACAGCAGTCCGTAGCAGCCGTTAGCGCTCAGCTAGCGCCTAGGTGCTAACGTTACAGGTGTTCAGGCAGCAAATGCCCTAACATAACTTGTAGCCCTTGTTAGCTGTCAACAAACTTGATTCCGACGTATTGACTTAACTTTGAACTTAAAGTGCCTGTTATACATCTATTTAGCAAATACCAAGTAGCGAGTATTGTACTTAGCAACTTTGTTGTTAGCCGTTAGCCTTTTTAGTTAGCCGCTGTCCCGTGTTTACAGCAGCGGGGGGCTAGCCACATTAGCCACCAAGCTAGCGAGGTAACTTTATTGCTACATGTGCTTGTTTTCATTATTAGCTAATATTTAACAGTTTAATCTGACTCGACCCTGGACTAGCACTGTGATTTAGTGCCGCTCTTTATATTTCTAAAGGAGCCAGTAAGATTATTTCCACTGTGCCTGCATTGGACTGACCCACCCATTTTAGGACTATCTATCGGGGCCGATGCTGACGGTTCAGCCCGGATCACGGCAACGCCAGGAGCCGCCACAGCAATGCAGCCCCAACAGATATACGACTTTTCGAGTGACGAGAACAGTCACAAATGGAGAGGCCTCTTCGTGCAAGCTTTGCGAAAGGTACCACTGCACTACACTTTTTAGAATCATCATGCTAATTGGACTGGTGCTAGATGAGAGTATGTGTATTATCTTTGAATGCAGGTTGGCTGTCACAGAAAGTTTTGTTTGCAAGTTGCAAACTTGCACAAACATTTGAGTGTTAATATGAGCATTGGATTAAAAGTTGAATTGCAGCCAGATTTTTTTTAAGTATTTGTTATGTGTCCCTATTTGACTGATTGTTGCTGCAAATTTTGAGTTATTTAAATTATTCTCATCTTCGGTGCTTGAAGAGTTTTAATTCAGTTGTTATCCAAGTTGTCAGTCTTTCCCATACTGACTTTAAAGAGGTTAAGTTGAACCAATTCACGCCGACAGGGACTCTTGGTTGTGTTAAATAGCTGAAAGGGTGTGCAGAGAAGAAGAAGCAAGCTTTATTGTCATTCAGTCTATACAGCCAATCATGTACAGTAGAACAAAGTTACGTTTCTCCTATCTACCATGTTAATCATCTAGAATCAGAGGGGCGCTGCCATAAACGACTTTTCCTTCCCCCATTCTGTTATGCTGAGCACCAAGCTAGGCGGCGGGAAGTACCATTTTTATATGGTTTTTTGGTATGGCTGGGGCTTGAACCCATGACCTCCCAGCTGTGGGGCAGATGCTCTACAACTAGGCCACCACTCCGGTTGTCCACATTTAAAAAAAAAAAAGAAGGAAAAAAATCACATAAGATATCATGAGCTAACTGCAAAACATCAGCTGAGATGTGTTTTGAAAACATTTGATTCTGATATGGTGGGGCAGCATATTTGTTTCTCTATAACCCCGATGCTGTTTTCTGATGCTTACTCTTCCTGAGAAATGCAACTTAATTCTTAAAGACCTGACTGAGGCTTTCAGGATAATTCAAATGTACTTGGTAAGCAGGACTGTTCTGTATCAGTTCCTTTTTGACTCTCCTCCTTTTTTTTTTTTCCTCTTGCTTCATCATGGCTTCTCCCAGGGTTATTTTCTGGCTTCTGAGTTGTCCATCCCCCCCTCAGTCTTGCAAAGCTTTGGCAGTTTGGTACTTGTTTCTGAAAGAAAGTCATTACCCCTTTTTTGTGTTTTTGTAGTTTGTTGTGTGCCCAATTGTATTGTTAGATTACATGGAAGTTCAAAATGTTTTGAAACTAGATATTGCGCAAAGTTCTACATGTTGTGTTTTCTGTGGAAGTTGTGTGTAAACTCACAAGATCTTGTCAAGATTTACTTGTTTTAATGTTTTGATGTGGTTTTAACTAAAGACCTATCATTGCTTGAGAGAAGTTGTTTTTCTCTCTAAGCAGAGAGAGAAAAAATATTTCAGTTTCTATACGAGCTGGAATGCATGGGCCCAATATTGAAGCGTAGTAAGTAGGCCTGTAACAATAACAAATGTTCATGGAAAATTAATTTTCCTCCAAATTATTGTGATAAACGAGATTGTCGTTGATGTCATGAAGAACATTTTATGCCCAGGATATAGTGACATAATGATAACAGTCTGTGTACAACCTTTCAAAGAGCTTTGAACTTTTATTCATGAACAATAGAAAACACTGGAATAGAAATGTGGAAAAATTATTTAAAATATCCTAAATAAATAAAACATGAATAAAAACAAAAAAAAAATTGTTTTGGCCACTATTGTTTATATGTTGCCACGGGCGACCGACACGTGGCTTTGTGTCATCGGTAAGTGCTGTTTGTTTGTTTTCTGTTTACAATTTGTGTGTCTCAGAGAGTCGAGACAATAGAGAACTACATAGTGAACATTTCAACTTCATGGACCTTTACTGTCTATTTTAAGTTTTTTTTTTTTTTTTGTTTTTGTTTATTTGTTTTGCTCCCCCCCCCCCCCCCCAGTTCTGCTCTCTAATTCAGCCAGTAACGACAGTAAGAACCTTTGCACCGATCATATGTGTGTAGTGTAAACATGAGTGTTATGAGTAACTGAGCCAGTTGAAGCTGACTTCTTCAATCGGGCAAAGTGATCATGCAGTTTAAAAAGGAGCAGACTTTTAGGCTTAGTCAGGACAAACTTTAAATTGTGAGTAGTCACTTCAGCTTGTTGCTTCCCTTTTTCCAGCTGTCCCCACTGTGTGAGCATGAGTCTAGGGCTGCAACTAATGATTATTTTGGTAGTCGACTAATCTAACGACTATTTTTTTGATTAGTCGCCTAATCAAGATTATTTTTCTCATGGCTTCCATTGCTGCTTCCTGTTGGCGCGGTTCCTGTTTGGGGCTCCAGGTCATGTTTTGCCTCACCTGTTTAAGCCTGCAGACCTGTGAAAATCACTTTGTTGTCAGTCTCTGCCTTAATATAATGTAGCCTATTATAGCAAGTTCCCATAGCTAAATAAAATAATGACCCATCAAACATGAGTTGGAAACTTGAACTTGATAGCTTAATTACAAGTGTTTGGAGCAACACAATTAAATAATAGATTCTAAAGGGCAGTCTTTTAACCCCCAAAATAAAATGCAAAAACTCAAATAGCAGCTTCTGCTGCTTCATAAAGGACTGTTGTAATGTTGCATGTTAAAAACAAACGAGAGTAATATTCACCTCCATTAAAGTTAAAAAAGAAAAGAAAGAAAATAACAAGCTAGTCCATCCTATTTGAAACCTTGCTGGGTCTAGAAGTTTAAAGGCGACGGACAGTGACATTTTTTTATTGAACCAATCAACTGATTGTATGAAAATATTCCATTCTTCCCATTCCCCTGATTTAATATGTGTCACCATCCTCCATAAATGACATTATTTGGTCATAGCCCATCTTTCACTCACTGATGCTGCAGTACCGCCATCTCCCGATAGGTGCGTGCAGCCTTGACGTCATTTCGGTATGAAAAAAAATTGCAGAACGAGAGCAAAGTGATTCGGACAGCGATTATTTTCTCGAGTTTGACGACCTCAATATAAATGATGACATTGACAATGAAGAAGTTTTGGGTGGTGTGTGGCCTGTCAGCCTTATTTGTTCGTGGCAGAGGGAGAGGAGGAAGACGCAACACAGACGGGAACAGACCATTTACGATCGGCTGGAAGATTTATCTTGGTAAAAGATGCTTAGAAATATTTTTCTTTGGCGACATGCATGGTCACACACTTAATTTTCAAACTAAAACTACCCATTGGTCACTCGCTGCCTGATGACATGTTGTTAATCATCATCTTCTCAATACTTTTAACAGCCGCTGATTAGCACCTGCTGGTCTGTGCGCAGCTGGAGCTGATGAGACAGATGACGGCCCATCGGCCGTCATCGTCCACACGAGTGAGTTTATAAACAATATTTATTCATTTGATTTAATTTCCCAGATGAATTATGAAGAAATCATTCAATACATTGAATAATCAACGCAAACGGAATAATCAATGCTAACCCCATATTTTTCAGGCGATACAGATTCATAGTGTTGGGGATTTTTTTGGAGAAGAAGTGAGGGTTATGTTGCCTGCCTGTGCGGTGAGCCTCATCAGAGAAACATTCCCATCTCATCACTACAAGGGATTTTGCCTACCAAGATTAGATTTGTGAACAATGTTATTTAAATAAAGTTTTGTAAAATCATATATTGAGTTTCTTAATATTCATGTCAATGTTATAATTCTCATAGTTCAGCATTCATCAAAGTCGCATGTCATATACATTTCAATAATTTTTCTACCATTTTATGGTATAAATTTGGATTTGCATAAAAGTCCTGTTCATCAGCTTCCTCTGCTTGGTCAGAAACATCAACACTATTTTAAGGTTGAGTGACAGTTGATAAAATCTGCAAAAAAAGTAGATCATAATTTTATCCCAGAGGTCTCAAATTGGATTACATACATAGAAATATAAATTGATCAAACAGGCACAACCACCTCCCTATACAGCAATGAATATTTCATATTTGATGAGTATGAACACCCTAATATGCTAATATTTGATAAGTTGGTAAGGCAATGCAAACCATGGCTTGGAATTCATTTAAGATGTTTAGCTAAACATTTGCAGTGAATATTAAAAATAAAAAAACTTACCCTGTTTACTTCTCGTGTTCTGACAGTTGATCGCATCGGTAGATCACCCGTGCTTTTCACGCCACTGTCACTGACCCCGTTCTCAGAGTCACACTTGGAAATCGAGGCATATATAGTTGGAATAGCCGTTTTCTTTATCAGCAATCTTTTTGCAAATTTCATTTCAAATTGACATAATGTCTGGCCCAGGAAACACGCACGCAGGCTCAGGATAGATTTAACAGCTTTATTCAACAAGCAGGTGTGTGTGAATGGATGTATGGGGATGTGCTGACGAGGGGCAGGTGTGCGCGCAGCTGAAGCCGCTGATGAGGGCGAGTCGTGACACATATTGCATCTTATTCTCGAAATCGCTGTCAACGAAATGTCTACTGCACATGTTGGGTGTTTTACCGACATAAGTTCATTTTTTTTTTTTTTGCGTTTTCTGAACGAATTTCACCCATGCCGTTCTGATTTCCCAGGGACGGGAAATTCAAAAACACTCACAGCATGCTCCTCTGGTATAACGTCTCACCCGTAGACAACACAACGACAAACCATAATTAATTCGATTCCTGAAATCCTAATGTTAATAAATAATCTATTTGTAATCCACAAGTATTCCGAGAAATATCCGTAATCGCCGATTTTAAAACGTAAACATCAAGTAAAACAAAGCAATGTCCGCCGACTGTGTGCCAAACCGAAATGACGTCACACAGTCAGTGGCCATCTTAGCCGCTGGTCGCTTGGCTGGGTCAGACAGCTCTCCACAACAGCGTACTTCAAGAGCGCATTGTCACCTTATGCGACATACATTGACACCAAAACATGTGGGGTTCCAATTAGCTCGTCTCAGACAACAATTTGAGATATGATTTAGCGATTTTGAATTTTCGTCTGTCTGTCGCCTTTAAAAGTTTAATTAGGCTTCAGATGAAAATTAAAATAACATCTCCCAGTCCAAAATAAATTTACAAACGCTTTAAATATCAGTGCAGGAATGTGAGCCTTCACCACACATACAGTGAAATATTTATTTAGGTGTTTTAATTTATTTGTGATGATTATGATTATCCTTTTTAATTAAATTACAAATCATGGTATTCTAATTTACCGAGATGCACTAATATTCAGAATGAGGACTGATATTACCGCAACAATAATGGAGAAAACGAAAAAGGGTAAGCTGCTCATGTAATTCACCTATTTACTGCAGTTAACATATTAGCCAGCGTAACGGAAGCAGCTCAGCTTTCAGCAACCATTGTCAAAGAGAGATTATTGTCCGACAGCGGGTAAACTATTTAAATGGCACACACTAATAGTGTGATCAGTTTTCTAAAGCTGAGAGAGTTGCTCATTGAAAATAAGAAGCGCTAATGTTACTCACTAGCCTTACCAGTGCAGTCCACTGACAGGTGGCTAGAGATGGAGGAATGGAGAGGAGGAGGGAATGGATGCATCGCTGTAATGCAGCTGTGATGTGACAACACTGCTTTACAGTCTACATTTAACTTGTTTCATTTATTTATTTGTGGTAAAATCCTCCCATACTTTGGAAACTTTTGGCCTCCTCTATGATTTTTCTCTCCATGTCGCCATGATGCGTTCCTCTTCTTCTTCACTGGAACAGTTAAACTGAACACTCCCGCGGCATGCGTATAAACTTTAAAATTAAACGACTCGTCGACAATAACAATCTGTGTCAACAAATTTTTATGATCAACGTTATCAACGTCAACTAATCATTACAGCCCTACATGAGTCCCATCTCCCACTGGGAAGCAGCGCAACCGGCTGAAATGTTGGCGGATTATATAAAGAAACGTACACGTAAATGGTGACATAGTGGCCAGAAAGCTTATTGTTGTCATTTTTTGTGATTGTACGGTTAACTGTGTTAGCTGTTATACCAGGCCTAGTAGTAAGATAAACTTTTGCTTAGTTTTTTCTAATTTGGTGGTGGTTTGCAGTTCACCTAAACTGCAACAGATAATGTTGTTTTGCAACTCTGCTCAAATGTTTATGATTGCATAGTAGTTAAGTTCAACCTCAAATGTAGCATAAGACACATCATAATGTGAAGTTACTAACTCTGTTACTGAATTTAGAAATTCACTGTTGCAACCACTGACATGTTACCTGCTACAAAGGATTATAAAAAAGAAGAAATGTGGAAAGTGTGTTCATATTAAACACAGTTTCACCACAGCTCGATCATGGATAAACTTAATGTGATGTGTTTTTATTTATGAATGGGCCAGTCCAGGTTTTGTGGCTCTTGATATTTGGCTGTGGATATTAGAACTAGGGATGGGCATAATTTACCGATTAACCGATAATTGATCATTAAGAATTTCACCGAGGAAGTTCATTTTCGTCGACAAACCGTTTTTTTTTTTTTTTTTTTTAAACAATCCGAGGTTATTAAGGCCTAGTGCACGGCCGTCCTCAAACAATGCAATGGCAAAATTTGGGCACCAGGGGGCAACATTACACCATCGCCGTACCCTGGCGTGCCTCCGTTGATACATGCGGGCTTCCGTAGGGCGATCGCCAAATCATGAGGCGGTTACGGCGAAGTGCTGCGTGGGACCATTTCAATTTAAAAAATGACCAGGTGTACTGCAATCACTGCAATGCAGCATACAAATATACCTCATCGACAGGGTCCATGGAACACCCTTATTACGCGAAGAAACCACCAACAGTGGTTGCGCGCTGAGTAATGGCGGTCGTGAAGATTTTTTTTTTTTTTTTCAGAAACTTTATTGAGAAGGTCATGAAGATTCGGTGTACACACGTCGAGGGAAGCTGCAGGAGGCGGCGTAGTGCCTCGACGGGAAGACTATTTCGCACAAAATGGCACAAGAGAACAGCAAAAAGTTCCACGCGGCTAGACTAAGCAATACGAGCGATAGAGCAATGAATGCGGTCTTCGTTTGTTGGGTGGCCGCTCGGCAGGGAGAGAGAGCTGGGTAAAACGTCTCGGCCAATCAGCTTGCGGGGTGAAACGTCTCGGCCAATCAGCTTGCGAGATTCCCGAGCCGAGCAAACACGAGAACAGAGAGAGAGAGATTTGAGAGAGAGAGGTAGATTTGAGTTGTGGCGGCTGCTCCCGTGCCCTCCGTGCTGATACCTGATGTTCTAGATTTAGTCTACCTACCTAAAAATGTTAATGATTAACCGATTATTAATCATTAATTTCTCCCGCGATCGGGTGAAGAAAATTTCACCGAATGCCCATCCCTAATTAGAACATAGGGATTTAAATCAGATATCACAGTTAAATCAGTAAAAACAAGGGTGAGACGGGTGACTTGAGATCTGACATTTATGAAGAGGTGGAATAATATTGGAGAAAATAATGTATCAGACTAATAAAACATCCTTTTCTGATAGTTGTGTTCAAAATCCTGAACAAGAGTAGTCTGAACAACAAAGGGGAAAATGTGAAGTCTTTTTCTGTCACATTAAGGGTGCATTCCAATTCATCCCTTCATCCTACCCCTCTGTTTTGCACATTCACGGTGAATGGGTAAAATGGAGGGGTAGGGTGAAGGGGTGAATTGGGACGCATCCCAACTCTCTTGACTGTAGTCTTTAATCCACTGCAAACTTGCAAATAAAAGCTGTTGGTGTGGCAAGAATGAAACATCTTTAAACTGCTGTTAGTTTCCTTCCTCTGTGTTATGTTGGGCTTGAGTCTCATGGCTTTCTAAGTACAGCGATTGTACTGTTAATTTTCCCCTTGCTGTGTCCTGGTAGCCATTGCCGTGCTGCTGCCTTCATGTAGTAAAATACAAAACTTTAAATGATTAGTGTACTGGATTGGTGTCATGTCATCAATATTTAATTTGGCCAGATAGCTGTATGACCGATATCTGATCCTGCTGTTGCCCCAGTGGATCTCAAGATTCAAAGATTTTTATTTGTCAATACTTCTATATGTACAGTATATACAGTAGAATGCTGTTTCTCTCTCTCTTAGTGGTATGAGCAATATATAAGACAAGAAGGAATAAGGATGGAAAACAACAATCTGTGTACAGTAATGCTACCTGTAGTGCAAATAATGGTAAAAACACAGCAATCCTATGTACAGTTAGAGCTGTGCGATATGACAAAAATTTCATATCACAATATAAGTTATCTTATATCAGTATAATGATATATATCATGATATATATTTTCTGATAATTCTGTAGTTTAGATAATCACATTAAAAAGAAATGGTCCTTTTTAAAACTTTTTTTACATGCACCTTTTTCCCTCATAATTTTGCAGTGTTATAAAATAGTTTTTTAATGTGCATTTGAGACTTGATTGCAGTGTTTCCTCTGGCTTAAAGACCTTGGCGCGGTGGCAACATATTTTTCTGGCCTCCCTTCATTGGCTTCCCAAGAGTTTAGAATTAAGTTTAAAATCCTTCTTACTTACAAAGCTCTAAACAATCTGGCCCCTTTTTACTTAAAAGATCTGATACTACCGTATTATCCTAACAGAGCACTACGCTCCCACAATGCTGGATTACTTGTAATGACTAGAATCTCCAAAAGTACAATGGGAGGCAGAGCCTTCAGTTATCAAGCTCCTCTCCTGTGGAACCAGCTGCCAATCTGGATTCGGGAGTCAGACTCGATCTCTGTTTTTAAGAATAGGGTTAAAACATTCCTTTTTGATATAGCCTACAATTAGGGAGGGATCATGTGTCTCTGAACCCTCTCTTAGTTATGCTGCTAATAAGTTTAGACAGCCGGGGGACCTCCAATAATGCACTGGGCTTCACACCTTTCTTCACGCTCAATGAAATATTTTTTTTGCTGGTCATTAACATCTATTTGTGCTCTCCCATAGATTGAGTCCCCATCGTGCTGTTTGCTCTCTACATGTCTGTTCTTTTCATCTTCTCTGTCCCCTCACCCCTACCAATCACAGGCAGAAGACTGCCCCTCCCTGAGCCTGGTTCTGCTGGAGGTTTCTTCTTGTTAAAAGGGAAGTTTTCCTCTCCACCCGTCACCAAGTGCTCGCTCACGAGGGGATCGCCTGATTTGCTGGGGGTCTTTCTGCAACTGTGGGGGTTCCCCCTACAGTTGAAAGTGCTATGAGATGACTGTTGTGGAAATGGCGCTATATAAATAAAGTTGAATTGAATTTTAGTCTGGTCATTATCAGTCATTGTTGTCTACTTTATAGTCAAGACCGAGATATGTGGTTTTATTCAGGGAAAAGGAACACTGCTTCCATTGCTGCAGTCAAAACATTCAACTGTGGTTGTCAGGTTTGCTGGGCAACGGGGTAGTGCGTAGTCACACAAACAGACATCATCCAAAGACAAGACCAGAAACTTTTTTTACAGTCTAGGGACTAAACTCTCATTTTTAGATTCGTTTACATTTGTCCTTTGAAATGTGTGGCCACCATCGGCCCGTGTACAAGGCTACAACACCTGAAAGCCTGTTTTCCACTAGCCCAGCACACCTCGGTACGGCTTGATTCACTTCAGTACGGCTCGGAATGCTTCTGTCTCCATTAGCACGGTGTTGTGCTTGTGCTGTGATGGTTTGTGTTAGGAAGTTTTAGAAGCGGGGCGGCGGCAGATTCCCAGCGAGGCGGGGCCACACTCCCGTGACGTTACGCACCCGACTGAGTCCTTATTTACACGAGACAAAAAATGGAGGATCCAAGGATTATTGCCTTGCTCGCTCTGTGGTTTTATCTCACAATTAATTTTATCTCATAATTAAGCTGCAACAACACAAGTTACTTTTGTTTTGAATTAACTGCCAAATGACCTAGAAATAATGAGCTGAAACTTGTTTTTATTCGTATTAAATAATGAGACAGTGGCACACTGACCAACACCAAATTGTATTATTTTTTACATCCTAGGGCATTTTGGATGTACTGAATAAAAAAAAATCATGTTTTTCACCTTCAGGTCAACGTTTGGAACAACAGTATTATTATTTTCCGTTTAGATGATGCTACACTCCTTCTAAAGTATTGTAATTCTCTGAATTTGGAATGCCGATAGAACATTCACTTTACATATACTTGTACCTACTTTGACTTGGTGCTAATTTTTTATGATATTTCAATAAAAAGAACAGAAAGCTTACAAAAACATTTGTTTTTTGGTCTAGTTAAAAATTACATTACCTTTACAATGGTTGACCCCTGACAGGATGATCAGCATCATTTTCATCAGACTAGGCAATGGAATTTCTATGTAATTATACTGTTTTATAATTCAGTGTTATAACAGACAAACCACACTTTCCAAAACAATTCCATTTTATTATATACAAAATATTAAAATAAAAAAAAACTTTGCAACACAACATGAAGGTTAATCGACATTTTATACACGCCGACCACTGAGTGTCTACACCAGCTTCCCAAACTGGGTCAGCAAGGCTCGGTTGAATGAAGCCGTCTCTGCCAGCTCTGGTTCAGGAAGGCTCGGTTGAATTAATCCGGACGGGCTGTCGCGGCGGACGCGTGGGATGATTCTACAAGGAAAATGCACACAATAAAATACAGCACGAAAGTGCAAGATATACAAAAGACAATAGTTTTTAACAAGATTACATAAGCTTATTTCAGCGTATTGTTCATATGAATAATTAAAATAAAAGCTTTAGTCCGCAGTGTGCTGCAATAAAGCAGCGATCATCATCCACAAATGAACAGCTTTTTTTTTTCCCACAATATCTTTATTGAACCTTTTTTTTTTTTTTTAACAAACATGATACAAACAATCAAACACTAACACTAAAGTACTACAAAAAAAAAAATGCACTAAAAACACCAACAACCACCAACAAAATCAAGTCTTCAACAATGCTCCTCTGTTTAGTCTAGACAATCCAATACATAAGTATACATATTATGTTCACCAGTTTGGAATTTACAAGGTCCACACACATCATTCACCTTCTTCTTCAAGAGTTATGTTTAAATTTTTTACATAATCAATAAAAGGTCTCCATATATTCTCAAACACAATTTCCTTTGATTTTAGTATATATGTTATTCTTTCTAATGGAAGGTTTGTTAACATCTGTCTTAACCACTGAGTCACATCTGGTCTATGAGTCTTTTTCCATAATAGTGCAATACATTTTTTGGCATTAAGCAAACTGAGGTCTATGAATGTTTTTTCACTTTTATTAAAATTATGCTTTTCTGGGTACAGACCCAACAAAAACAGTTTAGGATTCAATATGATTTGTTTTGAGATTATTTTTTCAATTGTTACCCTCACCTCTTCCCAAAACATTCTTATTAATCTACATTCCCATAAACAATGAAATAGGGTTCCTTTACTTTCCATGCATTTTGTGCATGTATCTGGTATATTTTTGTTATATCTATTTAACTCCTCCGGTGTAACATACATCCGCATTAACCATTTGAAATGTATCAATTTAAGGCGTGCATTTATTGATTTGGTTTGAGCTTCTGTACAAGCCAATTCCCATTGTTCCTCTGAAATTTCAATTTGCAGATCTTCTTTCCAGTAGTTTAATCTTTTCAGTGAATTTTCACTTGAAGATAGTGTCAATGAGTTATAAAACTCTGAAATAATACCCTTTCTTTTACTATCTTTCATCATCATTTTTTCCAAGGATGAATAAATAGGTCGAGTGAGAGCTTTATTTTGATTTGATCGAATAAAGTTTCTAAGTTGAAGATATTTAAAAAAATGTGTTCTATTGAGATTAAATTTGATCCTCAGCTCTTCAAAAGACATTATGTTGTCTGCACATGGCAAATATAAATCCTGAATCTTTTGTATCCCTTTTAAATTCCATACTTTAAATACAGCGTCCGCTCTCCCTGGTTTAAAATATTGATTACCCCATATTGGACTAAATTGTGACAATAACTGTGGTTCTTTTAAATAGTTTTTAGCTTCACACCATATTTTGATCATATGCTTTACAAATGGATTTTTAACTTGTTTTTGTAATTTTTTTGCCGAATCTGAGTATATGAATATGGGAAGAGGTAAAGGTAAATTGTATGATTCCATTTCAGTCCAGTGAGGGAGATCATTTGATGAAAAATAATATGTCATAGACCTCAGTTGTGCCGACCAATAATACAACATAAAATTTGGACATTTCAGACCTCCACGATCAAATGGTAAATATAATAAAGACAAACGTAATCTAGCCCTCCTGTTGTTCCATATAAATTCCACTAACTTTTTTTTTATTCTTGAGAATAGATCTAAAGGTGGTGATAAGGGAATGTATTGAAATAAATAAAGTATTTTAGGTAAAATATTACTTTTAAGTATATTGATTCTCCCGATCATCGACATTGGTAGTGACATCCATCTCTGAGTTAACTCACTGATATCTGACATTAAGGCTTCATAGTTGACACTGGCGACTGATTCTAGCTTAGGCATAATTTGGATTCCTAAATATTTAAACTGATTTACAACATTGAATTGATTTACCTCAGGGGCTGGGTAATTTCTCTGGGTCTCATTTAGCATTAATATTGAAGATTTAGTTTTATTTATTTTATATCCTGATATTTCCCCAAAATTCTTTATTAAATTCAACAAGGTTGGAATTGATTTTTTTAGATTCGACATAAACAAAATTATATCATCGGCGTACAGGGAGATTTTATGTTCTGTTGGTCCAACTTTAATTCCATATATTTGTGAATGTAAACGTATCGCTATCGCTAAAGGTTCAATTGCCATAGTAAACAGTAAAGGTGAAAGTGGACAGCCTTGTCGACATCCTCTATTGATTTTTATTGGTTTTGAAATATTGTTATTTGTTAGGATTTCTGCTGTAGCATTATTGTATATTATTTGAACCCATTTTATGAAATTATTTCCAAGTCCAAACCTTTGTAGGACTTCAAAAAGAAAGGGCCATTCAACTCTATCAAAGGCCTTTTCGGCGTCCAATGATAGGAGAGCTGTATCCGGTGCTTCTTTATTAAAATAAATAATATTAAATAGTCTTCTTACATTATGGAAGCCTTGTCTACCCTTTATAAAGCCATTCTGATCTCGATTAATAATATTTGGTAAAATTTCTTGTATTCGTCTTGCTAAAATTTTACAGATTATCTTAAGGTCGGCGTTTAATAGGCTTATTGGTCTCATATTTTCACATTTATTAGAGGGCTTACCTGGTTTTGGCAGCAGTATAATTAAGGCATTATTTATGTATGATGGTAAATTATTATTTTGAAATGCTTCTAAAACCATTTCCAAAAAAGGTTTTATTAATTTATTCTTAAATTTTTTATAAAGGTCAACTGGAAGACCATCTGGTCCTGCACTTTTTCCTGATTTCATATTATCAATGGCTAGCCCAACTTCTTCTTGACTAATTTTAGACTCCAATATCTCCCTGTTTTCATTTGGAATACACGGTATAGATAGTTCGTTCAAAAACCCATTTAGTTTTGTTAAATCAGGTTCATTTTTGGTATCATATAATTTTTCATAGTAATCTCTAAAAGCTCTATTAATTTCTAAAGGATCTATAACTACCTGTCCATTACTTATAATACTGGTAATTGGTGTTTTAATTTCCAATTGTTTAATCTGCCATGCTAATAATTTTCCTGATTTTTCACCTTGTTCATAAAAAGATTGTTTCAATCTTAGAAGACTCGAGGCAGCTCTATTCGCTGATTTTTTGTCGTATTCAGCTCTCAAAATCAGTAATTCATTCTCCAACCTTGGGTCACTTCCTGCATACACTTTTTCCTGAAGATTTTTTATTTTATGTTCCAATTTAGCTCTCTCCTCTCGAGTCTTCTTAGATTTTGATCCTGTATAACTAATAATATGTCCCCTAATAAAAGCTTTGAAAGCCTCCCACTTTACACATGCTGATGTTTGTGTAGTATTGATGTCAAAGAACTCGTCTATCTGTTTTTCTATATACTTGACAAATTCCTCATCCTGAAGCCATTTATGCTGAAATTGCCATCTACCTGATTCCTTTGTCAATTTTTTATCTACATATATTGGACAACAGGGTGCATGATCAGAGATCACGATGTTATCATAAAAGCAGTTTTGAATCTTGGACCTTAATTCTGTGGAAATCAAAAAATAATCAATACGTGAGAATGTCTTGTAGGTACTGGAATAACAAGAATAGGCTTTAACTTGTGGTTTCATTTCTCTCCATATATCTAACAATCTCAATTCTTTCATAAAATGATTAATAGTCATCCTACATCCAATGTGCGTACAATCCAGTCCTGTTGATCTATCCACACCTGGATTCAATGTACAATTAAAATCCCCTGCTATTATATGTTGCCCTGTAAGTGATGATAAGATGAGAAATAAATTAGCAAAGAACTTCTGATCATCTATATTGGGACCATATAAGTTCACAAGATTTATATTTTCTAATAGCAAAGAACCTTGAATGATTACATATCTTCCAAATTTGTCTCCAATTACATTTTTCACTTGAAAAGGAACTGATTTATGTATGAGAGTCATAACTCCCCTGGCTCGGGATGAAAATGAAGAGGTGAATACACTTCCCTGCCATCTACTCCTAATTCTTTTAACATCCTCCTCTATCAGATGAGTTTCTTGTAAAAACACAATTCTTGAACCCATGTCCTTTATTTTATTCATAACTTGTTTAAGTTTTTTTAAATTTTGTAGACCTCTGCAATTCCATGAAGTTAAATTAAGATTAACACTTTGGTCCATGATCAATAGAGAGTTTAGGATTACCTTGCAGTGTAAACATGCTCATACAGAGAAGCAAAAACATGAGTGGTTGAACATTCATCCTACAAACTACACACAAACAAATTTCCCCTTCCCACACTTGTGGCAAACCCCCCAAAATCAAAAGAAAAATTCTGTCTCCCGATATAGCCATCGACCGTTCCACACCCACGGGGAACAGCCTAAGCCACTCCTTCTTCATCCTCCCAATCACCCTAACTCTACTGCTTTTAATGACGTAACATTAACTCTCCTCTGTAGTTTTCCAACTTAACTCCAAAATTTTTAACAACTTTGTACATCATAGTTTTGTTTTTTTTTTGTTTGTTTTGTTTTTGTTTTGTTTTTTTAATATATAATACAATCTATATTTTGTAAACTTACTATTTACTTCAAGTCAGTCAGATGCCTGTGCAAATGCTTAATTATTCTACCTTATATTTTGTTCATGCTTAGCTCCCACCAGTCTCTTCTTCTTCTTTGATCTTCTTGATGAACTCCTGCGCCTCCTCTGGGGTCTTGAAGATATGTGGGTTCTGCCCTCATACGTGGTCAGCAGTCTCGCAGGATAGATTACACCATGACGAATCCCAAGGTTGCGCAGCTCCTTACGTACGGGATCAAACTGCTTCCTCAATTGCTGGATTCCTGTGGCCAAATCTGGGTAGAACCGCACCTGCTGGTCCTGGTGTTTAATCTCTCCTTTAGCACGTGCAGCGTTGAAGATCTTCATCCTGTCTCTGTTGCTAAGAAACTTCATAATTAAGGTCCTCGGCGGTCCCTTATCTCTCCGTGGGCCAATACGATGTGCTTTTTCCAGAACCACTGCTGATTGCAACTCCTCGCTGCCCAGCACCTCCGGAATCCACTTTTCCAGAAAGGAACATACGTCCCGACCTTCTGATTCCTCTGGAAGACCCACCAGCCTCAAATTATTCTGTCTCGACCGAGATTCCAAATCCAAAATATTATCTTCCAGAGATTTATTTTTTTTTTCCAAAGTGCGCACCTTTAATTGAAGACGGGTGACGTCATCTTCAGCACTAGCGAGACGGAGCTCCATCTGCGCCGTTCGTTCTACACAGTCACCCAATTCCTTTCTTATTCCTTCCAACGCTGTCATAATCCCATCAAATCTAGAGGAAAAGTCCGCTCTCATTGAACTCATGGCAGCCATCAGCGCATCTGCGCCATTCCCCGCAGATATCGCACCGTTGCCAGCCTCCTCCGCCATATATGGAGTTTTGTTTGCTGCGTCACAGACCTGAAAGTCCGTTAATTTGGACTGTTTCGGCGGCTCGCTTTTTCCTTTTCCTGGTTTTCCAGCCTTAGGCTTCGCCGACATATCCTCGCCCAAATGCTGGGATACGTTCTGTCCCAAATGAGAGAGTTATTTGCCGATTTTTTTTCTCCAGGAGCAGAGCAGAGCGAGACACGTCCGTCCTATGTGGCAGCCATAACCGGACGAACAGCTTTTTTATTGCATAAATAAACTGAGCGTCTTACCGAATATATTTGTGAAAAAACGCACAATAAAAAAAAAATTGAAACTCAACGTTAAAGGACTCCGATGTCGAGACCTCCCGGTATATTTTTTCATTCCGGGCGGCTCCGTCTAACTCGCGCTGGATACGTTCGTCTGACAATGCAGTGAGCAGACACTGCACCTCCTTATTGGTCCATGGAACACCCTTATTATGCGAAGCCATTTTTGATAGAGAATAAATGAAAATAGCACAGCAATACACTGAAAAGGATAGAGAATAAATGAAAATAGCACAGCAATACACTGAAAAGAAACCACCAACAGTGGTTGCGTGCTGAGTAATGGCGATCGTGAAGATTCTTTTTTTTTTTTTTTTTTTTTTTTTTTTAAACTTTATTGAGAAGGTCGTGAAGATTCGGTAGAAGAGGAGGAGGAGAGGGGCTGTTACAACCTGACCAATCAGCGCCGGTTACGACCTGACCAATCAGCGGCGACCAGTCTGTTAACGTCACAACACGGCACAGCTCAGCACTGCTGTACCCTGCCCTGGAGCGGGGCTGAGAATTGCGGCTGTTAAACCGTGTTGGGGCTTGTGGAAAAGCGTACAAAGCGTGCTGAGCCGTCCCGTGTCGCGCTAAAGCGTGCTAGTGGAAAAGGCCCTGAATTTGTGTATGATCAGCCCAGTGCTGGCTCAGCCATATTTGCACAGTCAGCTACGGCCAGCCATTTTGTCGAGTGACATAACGTGTGGGTGTAACTTGCTGAGTGAGCGTAACTAGTTAAAGGGGTGTTGACGGAGTCTGCGAGCTGCAGTCGGACCTGTCTCAAATTTTTTGCTGCTCCATTTTTACTTTATTCCGACTGTTTCATCTGGCTGCTAGCTTAGTAAGCTACTCTGTGTGGTTTTCCTGCGTTGGCAGCGTCAATGTGTAATTGCGTATCACGAAGCGATAATACGTGTCACGTGATGGGACCCTGGCCGGCACCACCGCCAAAAAAAAAATTGATTCTTAATTTTTGTGAATTGGTTCTGGATCGTGTAAAATGAGAATCTAGATTCTTATGCGAATCGACCCCCCACCCCCACCACCACCCCTACTTGATTTCCATAAATTTCAGGTTTTTCTTCTAAATCATATCATATGGTTTCGTAGGTTTCGTAGGTCCTTCCTACCAACGGCTGTCAGACTGTACAACCTAAGCAGGGCTGCTCGCAGAGATAGCAAAAAGACGTAACAAACTAATAGTTTTTTTTTTTTTTTTTTTTTTTTTTTTGAATGCAAAAGATGCAATAGACTTACACAATGGTCCTCTCCGGCATACAACTAGGAACATACCGGTCGCTATGGAGGGTGAGAATATGTATGGGCACATAATCATACCATGTAGGATAACTAAATAGACGGTTATGCTGTTTCATCCCACCTAGCAACAATGCTCTGCACTGTGTGTGTTTATATATTTACATATTTATTCCATCTAGCTACAATGCTCTGCACTGGGTGTGTTTATATTTATATATCTATATATTTATTCCATCTAGCTACAATGCTCCGCACTGTGTTTTTATATATCTACATATTATTCCATCTAGCTACATTGCTCCGCACTGTGTGTGTTTATATACTTGCATATTTATTCCACCTAGCTGCAATGCTCCATACTGTGGGTGTTTATATATTTACATATTTATTCCATCTAGCTACAATGCTCTGCACTGTGTGTTCATATATTCATATATTTATTCCATCCAGCTACAATGCTCTGCACTGTGTGTCTGTGTGTGTGTGTGTGTGTGTATATATATATTTTATAGTAATATGTACATATGTATATTAGCTGCTCTTGCTTGCTTGTTTTTTCTTGCCTTCTGATTGTTGCTCTGAGTGTTGCTATCCCTGTGCTGTTGCAATCCTGGAATTTCCCCTTTGTGGGACTAATAAAGGCTTATCTTATCTTATCTTATCTTATATATGAATAAAAAGTAAACATCAATAAGTTAAATATTTCCTGAGCTAGAGGAGAATAGCAAAAAAAACTAGAAAAGCACTCGGAGAGCGCAGACCTCCGCCAAGCGGCACAGTTCCCCCCATAGAGTGTTTGTGTGTACGTTTTCAGATTCCCTGAGCATGAAAAGATATGACTAGCAATTGGATTCACAATGATTATTTGTTTATTTGACATGGAAGTGCAATAAACAGACAATTAATGAATGACAATCAATGTGATAGTGATAGGATTAGTGGTTCAGTAGTGTAAAACGGGGCTATAAGGGACGGCGGGTTAATAAGGGACACTTTTGTGGGAAATGTTTTAAATGTAATTCTGCTTTTTTTATTTTGAGCAGGACGCTGAGTTGTGTTGTTATTGTCAAATATCCATGAATCCTTCATCAAATCTAGGCGGAAGCAAAATTAAAAAAGCAGAATTACATTTAGAAAAGTGTCCCATATTACCCCGCCGTCCCTTATAGCCCCGTTTTACGGTAGTAAAAGCATTGCCTCCTTGGCGGAGGTAATAAACTGAAGTGTTGGTGTGTCCATCTCCTCCACTGACGGATGCAGATTGGTTAGACAGGTTGCCGTGGGTTTTATATTATATTGGGGTTGCGGTCCGCGGCAAAACAGAATTTAGAATCTTCCCCGGCAGAGAGGTCGTTTTTACGCAGCGCCTATAGCTGGGCGGGGAATTTGTGGCAAATAATCGGGCGGCGGACAGGTGTCCGTGTCAGGTTTTGCAGCGTGGCGCAAAAACAGTCACGCTGGCGGGCCCAGGGCAGCAGTGTTTTCCGCGTGCTTTTGTGCCTAAAACGTTGAAGAACGCGGAGTTTGTGTTGGTCAGACACGACGACCAGCGCAATGTGCGCAGCGCCTATGGCTGGCACAGGCACGCTGGGGGGCCCAGGCTACCAGTGTTTTCCGCATGCTTTTGTGGCTAAAACGTTGAAGAAGGCGGAGTTTGTGTTGGTCAGACACGACGCCCAGCGGCCTCCATTGCGCCTGCGCACATGTTGAAAATGGCTGTATGTCACAGTGTGGAAAAATGCTTTAAAAAATTCCTGTATCCAGACGGTGAACCGGATCACCCCCAAAATTTAATCAGTTCTTCCTTGTACCATTTCCAACAACGCCTGAAAGTTTCATGCAAATCCGTCCAAGACTTTTTGAGTTATCCTGCTAACCAACAGACAGACAGACAAACAGACAAACACACAGACAAACACACAGACAAACCCCGGCAAAAACATAACCTCCTCCTGGCCTTTTCGGCCTGGCGGAGGTAATAATATAAAAAAATGTCTGAAAATGAGAAAATTACCCATCACTGCCATCTACAGATATATATGTTAGCTGTTTGTTTAAATCAATGAAAATTTAAGTGTGGAGTAACAGCCTCAAGATGCCATTCTGGCCTGATTTAGCCCGTTTGCTTCTTAGTGAAAATATTTCAGATTGGTCATGATCTGAAAATCAAAGACACAAAAGGTAGTGTAATAAAATACATCTGATGACTTTAACTTTACTCATTATCGCTACTTGGCGAATTAAAATGATTAGAAATCAAATAAATTACATTAAGAGCCAACTTGCTTCTCCGACCCATTTTAATTTGTTTATTTTGCATGTATGTGCCACCATCATGTACTTTTGCAGCTTTAATAAATTTTTTTCAGACAAAACTAAGAAACTCAGCAGTAATTTAAACCAAAGAAACAATGGTCTGATGCACTATAATGTTTCCAGCTAGCACAACTTGACATCGTTTAGCATTTGCTGTTTTATAATTAGACATGGTGTTAACATTACTTACCTCCTATTAAAACGAGGTTAGCGGACTATCCTCTCTAATGCAGCACAATGGAAAACAGTCCCACATCCCTGACAAATAGGAGTAGCAGCTATTTGACCAAACTGGTAGTTTGGAGTTAGCAACCACCGGAGACCCTAGCCCCCCACCACACACCTGTTCCACTGCACGCACTGCAGGGGGGAGGCGAGGTGCTGACAAGTAGTGGGTGAGGAGCTTTGTTCAAGAAACAAGAGTATGTGCATTTTAAATCACGATATAAATGATAGAGTATTCTATAAAACAATAGATGTTTTTATATCGTCATATCGCATAGCCCTATGTACAGTAAACCGTAATACCAGTAAATTGCAAGTTCAATGCAGTAACGGGGGGGGGGGCGGCAGACAGTGACAGATTGGTCTGCGCATGATCAGTATTGCAATGATAGACAGCATGGCATTTGTGCAAATGGTTGCAAATGGTTGCAATAAGGTGCAAGACATACAGCAGCAGATGTATTACTGTTGGTGTGCCATGTCTTTCTTTGCAAACAGCTGAGGTAGAGTTATTGTGTGGATGAGTGTGTTACAGTCCGGGGGTGGGGATAGTGGGCAGAGTTCAGGATCCTGATGGCCTGGTGAACAAAGCGGTTTAGCAGTCTTGTGGAGTGGGCCTGTAGGCTCTGGTGCCTTCTCCCTGAGGGCAGGGGGCTGAAGAGGAAGTGTGAGGTATCGCCTGCGATGTTGATGGCTCTGCAGGCGTGGTAGATGTCCAAGAGGGAGGGCAGAGGGGCACCGATGATCTTGCTGGCTGCTTTCACTGTGCGTTGTAGAGTCTTCCGGCAGGAGGTGGTGCAGTTACTGCGTTTGATCATGAAGGTTACCTGGTATGATCGTGTTACCACTGCTGAAATTTTTGATTGTCTCTTTAACAAGCATAGAGGCTATACTCCACCTATGTAACTTCAGTGGTATGGTCACTTGATTACAATGGATGAAAATTGCCTTCCTAAACAGCTCCTCTTTAACCAGCTCTTTACAGGAATAAGAAACATTGGCGCTCCGGAGAAAAGGTCCAAGAATACCCTTAAAATAACTTTCAAAGTGTGCAAGATCAATGATTGGGCCTTGGCACCAAATGGCAGACTTGTGAAGGAATACGGTCAGCAACAGAATTAAGACCTTCAAAACCAACCGCCGAAAAGCAGAGGATGAGAGATGCAATAGACAAAAGACACCTCTAGCTTCAAAGCTGGTGCAATGTCCTGGCTAGATAATTGAGAACCTTTGTTCATAGACTGCCATGCTTGTGTCATGCGGCAGTGATGATGAGGACGATGGATCTCACTTTTTATTTTCAATTTTTTCCTGAAAGATCTTTAAACAGTACAGTTGAAACAACAACGGTACAGTTGAAACAACATATTTATTGTGTTTTATGTTACAAGACAGACAATTACCATAAAATATACATTAAACCAACAACATACCAACTAGGGGTGGGCAATATTGCCTAAAAATGATATCACGATATTTCTGTGAATTTTTGCGATAACGATATTTTCCGCAATATTGCAGAATACAGGGGTTTTTTTTAATTCATGTGAAAAGGACAGTTTCACAGGCCAGCATTATTTACCTTCAACATATTCAGAAAAAGCAAAACAAAAACTGTTATTTCTCCCGTTTTATAAACAGCAGCTTAGGATTATGTTAAAATATTTTTTGTTCTGTATCAAATATTACAAGAAAAATAATATAAACTGTTACAGCTTAAGTGCAGACAGAGTTGGGTTTTATGCTGACTCACTTTACCTGCATTGTAACTCTCATTGCATGTACCTCTGCTGGGCCTTTTTGGCTCTTGTCACACCTGACCTCCCCCCCCCCCCCCCCGCTGCCAGGCAGTTGAATAAAATAAAGATGAAGCCGCCCCAAAAGGAATGAAAATACAGACTTTGAGTGGAACATTGTCAGACGTTAACACTGTTTCAGCGTGTTGTTGATGTACGATAAAAATGCAGGCAGATTATCCACATTGCTGCAACCATTTTTTTTTTTTACATGGCAGAAGTCTAAAAGAGAAAGTGAACTTAAATATTTCCATTCAAGTGGATGCAAATGGAGCAGCACCTTCCTGCACCATGTTTGTTTTGCCGTCATGTAGGGCTGTCGCGATAACTGCAATTATGTAATACCGTGGTATGGACACGCCTACTGTGGTATGGACACGCCTACCGTGGAGGAAAACTACCAACCGCAGCTACCGCGGTATTCACTTTGTGTGTGTGTGGCTGTATCTCGTTGTTCGCTTATGTGCCCCTATTGATTATTAAATAAATTGCTAAGGCAGGCAGTTAGTGGTGAAAGCGTTTGGACGCCTTGTTAAATACAGCCGTAACAGTGAGCACTGAAAGGGCACAAAGCGTGTTATTTCCTTCTGAGCGGAGTGTCTATGCTCCTGACTGTGTATGAGCTACGAGAGCAGCTTGTTTAAACAAGATTTTTCTAGCTATGCTAGCTAGCGGATGGAGTAAAATTATCACCATTGCAGAGTAAATTAGTTAGAAAATGAAACTCACTCACTGGGAGACAGGAGGACCGGGAACTCTTCAGCTGAATCGGATTTTGGGGTTATTTACCCATGATAAATAACTATGGACCTACAGACATCGTAGCAAGCTAGCAGCGAAAACTTGTCTCCTATGATGTTTTGGAGACTTAAGACGACATTTTGAGGTGAGCCCCCAGTCGGATAATGTAAACCTAAGCATGACGTTATTTTGGGAATTTCCACAGCAGGTTCAACACAGCTGCAGAAGTTATAAAGGCAACTTCGCCTGTCTACATCTCACTCAGACTCATGTCTGTTCGCGTGTTTACATTGAGTGATAATGTAATCGTGCTGAGCGAAAAATTTGTCCGTTCGTGTTTGGTGTGAACGCACCTTTAGTTACCGCCACTGCTTTATGAAAATGATCAGTTTTTTTTTTTTTTTTTTTTAACAGAATCAGCAGTTCATGCCTGCATTAAGAGCGGAGCGCCGTACAGTTGTACAACATGCGCATAAAGTTGAGAGGGAGCTGCAGCAAGACTTACGGCTTCCCTCATTTGCCACCTAAGTTATAAACCCTGTTTAAATTACAAATCCACAGGGTCCTAAAAACATTTGCAATAATACTGCATACCGCGGAATTGAGCTGTCCACCGTCACCGCAGGGGAAATTCCTCTACCGCGACAGCCCTACCGTCATGCGTAACTTCTGTTGGCAACATTGTGATGTAGTCACGCAGCAGACCCCAAATATCTCAATCTTCATTTTTACACTGGGATCAAAATTTATACTGGTATTATCATGAACAATACGATATGGCACACCCCTAATACCAACAACATAATCCCCCCAAATAGCTAAATGAAAGTAGAAATAACAACAGAAAAGTAACATACAATTCAGTAACAGCTCACGTCAGCGCTTCATAACATCTGAAAAATTCAGTTAAAGGTGACTATATTTCTTCAAAATCTGCTCCCTTTTGTTTGACAATATAAGTAAATACATTACCATCTCCTTCACCCACATGTGCATTGAGGGTACATCCATTTTCCTCCAGTATAAAGATACCAACCTCCTGGCTTGCAGAAATCCAAAATTAATGAGTTTTAGCTGTCTTGAACTGAAAGTATAGTTCTCTGGGTATATACCCAACATACACATCTTTGGTTGAAAGGTAACATTCACTCCAGCAGTCATAGACAAAGTTTGAATAACAGATTTCCAGTACTTCTGTAATTTTGGACAGTTCCAGACACAGTGAAACAAAGTACCTTTTCCTTCTAAACATTTTCTGCAGGTATCTGGGATGCTTGGTGACCAGCGATTTAGTTTAACCGGCATTATATAAGTTCTCATCAACCACTTATAGAGAATAAACACTGATGTCATGCCGCGCTGCATTCTGGCTGTTGTCGCTATCGTCATGGTCCAGCTTCTTTGTTTACCTGTAGTCTAGGCAGCTGCTAACATGAACAGACATAACACAGCAAACAGAAAATTAAAATTCCTTATTCAGAGAAGCTGAAAGGAGTGCTACCTTTAAAAAATGTAAGAAATAAACGGGATGATCGATATGAGCACAAGAAATGGGCCAGGGATCTTGACCAACTGCCTCAAGTCACGCTGTCAGATATGCTTGCCTGCTTGATTTGTGGGGTGAGTGCATAAACCCATGAGCAATTTAAAAACTATAAATCATTAGAGGCTCATTTTCAATTTAGCAATGGATGGGTCAAATATTCTGGGTGAGCACCTCAAATATTCTGGGTGAACGACCAGACAGCCGTTGTTTAACACAAAGGTAAGCAGTCTTTATTTCTACAAAGTCGAAATACGTTGAGATTAATGTCTAGCGTACCCCAAAATTATTTTTAACATACGAGTAACACTCTTTGAACCATATGTAACTTGCTGAACAGGTTTCTAACTTACAGCTACCATATAATGGCATATTTGCAGTGTACAGAGCTCTGCTACTGCCTGCAGCATATACACACAGAGAACTAAATACATGTACTTGTACATATAACGGGACCTGTCGAATGTGTCTTAGCACTTTCAAGCTACAAGATAAAGATTTTTATGTTTGACTGCAGTCTGCAACATCAGCTGTCCAGTGTTGTTCTGATAAATATGCTAAAATGTCAGAACACCGGAGGAGGTGGATCCAATCAACTGATCATGCTGGCGCACAGAAAAAAATTACCGGAATAATAAGCTGCTATAAAAACATCCTAAATCAGGACAGTGATGTTTTTATAGTCACAAGAAAGAGGAGAATCTGCTTAATTTAACGATACCAAACAGTCTATGGACTTCAGTCACCAGCTGATATTAAATCCATGCATTATGAAAGCAACAAGTAATCACAACTTCAAGAAAAAAATCTAAGAAAATCAGCAACGCGAAAAGCTCCCATTTAAAAAAAAAAAAACAGCAAAAAAAAAAAAAACTGCTCCAGATTAGCAAGAGAAATTGGGAATAGCAGAGATGATGTGGGGAAATTATATGATTTTGCCCTGTGTGTTTTTACACATTATTGAGAGATGACAGAAAGCCGTGGCTGAGATGCAGCCAAAGGCAAGGCACACAAGACAGCTGCTCTGGAGTATTCTCTTGAGTATTCTTATCATGTTTATAGTCAGCTTCATATGTGCCTGTGTTTGTGTCTATGTTGAATGTAATTTGTGGCTTGTAAATATGAATGTCACCAGACTGCAAAACAAATCTACCTACGGGTACAAATAAAGTAACCTGAACCTGAACCTGGAGAGGGGATGTCTTTCTGCACTTCTAAATATTTTTTTAAATCACAACTTTGGTGAAAATTCCATGAACACACGACCATGTGTGCAAGAATATTGTCAAAGCTGATGTCTTTCCTTCTGACTGCTGCAATCCATTCTATCCCATGCCTCTTTGTTAGCTCGAAGACCCATTCTCTCCACTTTTCTTCCAAGTCGGGAAGTTAAAATTTTTTTTTTTAAAAATCATACACCGTTATCAATCTTTTTCCATGCCAATCTTGAGAGCAGTTGTTGTATTTGATAATGCAGCAAAACTTCCCCATTCTAATGTTGTGGTATTCGGAGGAATAATAATGTGATTGAAACGACCACATTTTTTCACAGTGGTGAAAAAATTAGGACACCCTGTATAAACCTGTGGGGTTTTTTTTTTTTAACATATTTGGACATATGGATATTTAATATCAATGTTAAAAACATTGGGAGATTCATGTAATACAACTAAACAATTAAAAAGTGAATTAAAGCCTTTTTCCAAATTTTCTGTAAAATGTAATTCTAAACAAATAGTGAGGAATAAATTAGGACCCCCCCCCCCCCATATTTTGGTAGGACACCCCCACATTCATTCCCACTTAAAATGGCTAAAATAAATGTTAAATAATGCAAATAAAAACAAAAACAAGGTTAGGCATAGATATATGAACATTTCTTAATAAAGAACTGAATATTTAATGGGGTGTCCTAATTTTTTCACGATTAAGTGTTTTCACTTTCATGTGTCATCCTGGACTTTGCATGACATTTTTTTTTTTCCACAATATCTTTATTGAACCTTTTTTTTTTTTTTTTTAACAAACATGATACAAACAATCAAACACTAACACTAAAGTACTACAAAAAAAAAAAAAAAAATGCCCTAAAAACACCAACAACCACCAACAAAATCAAGTCTTCAACAATGCTCCTCTGTTTAGTCTAGACAATCCAATACATTAGTATACATATTATGTTCACCAGTTTGGAATTTACAAGGTCCACACACATCATTCACCTTCTTCTTCAAGAGTTATGTTTAAATTTTTTACATAATCAATAAAAGGTCTCCATATATTCTCAAACACAATTTGCTTTGATTTCAGTATATATGTTATTCTTTCTAATGGAAGGTTTGTTAACATCTGTCTTAACCACTGAGTCACATCTGGTCTATGAGTCTTTTTCCATAATAGTGCAATACATTTTTGGCATTAAGCAAACTGAGGTCTATGAATGTTCTTTCACTTTTATTGAAATTATGCTTTTCTGGGTACAGACCCAACAAAAACAGTTTAGGATTCAATATGATTTGTTTTGAGATTATTTTTTCAATTGTTACCCTCACCTCCTCCCAAAACATTCTTATTAATCTACATTCCCATAAACAATGAAATAGGGTTCCTTTACTTTCCATGCATTTTGTGCATGTATCTGGTATAGTTTTGTTATATCTATTTAACTCCTCCGGTGTAACATACATCCGCATTAACCATTTGAAATGTATCAATTTAAGGCGTGCATTTATTGATTTGGTTTGAGCTTCTGTACAAGCCAATTCCCATTGTTCCTCTGAAATTTCAATTTGCAGATCTTCTTTCCAGTAGTTTAATCTTTTCAGTGAATTTTCACTTGAAGATAGTGTCAATGAGTTATAAAACTCTGAAATAATACCCTTTCTTTTACTATCTTTCATCATCATTTTTCCAAGGATGAATAAATAGGTCGAGTGAGAGCTTTATTTTGATTTGATCGAATAAAGTTTCTAAGTTGAAGATATTTAAAAAAATGTGTTCTATTGAGATTAAATTTGATCCTCAGCTCTTCAAAAGACATTATGTTGTCTGCACATGGCAAATATAAATCCTGAATCTTTTGTATCCCTTTTAAATTCCATACTTTAAATACAGCGTCCGCTCTCCCTGTTTAAAAATATTGATTACCCCATATTGGACTAAATTGTGACAATAACTGTGGTTCTTTTAAATAGTTTTAGCTTCACACCATATTTTTGATCATATGCTTTACAAATGGATTTTTAACTTGTTTTTGTAATTTTTTGCCGAATCTGAGTATATGAATATGGGAAGAGGTAAAGGTAAATTGTATGATTCCATTTCAGTCCAGTGAGGGAGATCATTTGATGAAAAATAATATGTCATAGACCTCAGTTGTGCCGACCAATAATACAACATAAAATTTGGACATTTCAGACCTCCACGATCAAATGGTAAATATAATAAAGACAAACGTAATCTAGCCCTCCTGTTGTTCCATATAAATTCCACTAACTTTTTTTTTATTCTTGAGAATAGATCTAAAGGTGGTGATAAGGGGAATGTATTGAAATAAAGTATTTTAGGTAAAATATTACTTTTAAGTATATTGATTCTCCCGATCATCGACATTGGTAGTGACATCCATCTCTGAGTTAACTCACTGATATCTGACATTAAGGCTTCATAGTTGACACTGGCGACTGATTCTAGCTTAGGCATAATTTGGATTCCTAAATATTTAAACTGATTTACAACATTGAATTGATTTACCTCAGGGGCTGGGTAATTTCTCTGGGTCTCATTTAGCATTAATATTGAAGATTTAGTTTTATTTATTTTATATCCTGATATTTCCCCAAAATTCTTTATTAAATTCAACAAGGTTGGAATTGATTTTTTTAGATTCGACATAAACAAAATTATATCATCGGCGTACAGGGAGATTTTATGTTCTGTTGGTCCAACTTTAATTCCATATATTTGTGAATGTAAACGTATCGCTATCGCTAAAGGTTCAATTGCCATAGTAAACAGTAAAGGTGAAAGTGGACAGCCTTGTCGACATCCTCTATTGATTTTTATTGGTTTGAAATATTGTTATTTGTTAGGATTTCTGCTGTAGCATTATTGTATATTATTTGAACCCATTTTATGAAATTATTTCAAGTCCAAACCTTTGTAGGACTTCAAAAAGAAAGGGCCATTCAACTCTATCAAAGGCCTTTTCGGCGTCCAATGATAGGAGAGCTGTATCCGGTGCTTCTTTATTAAAATAAATAATATTAAATAGTCTTCTTACATTATGGAAGCCTTGTCTACCCTTTATAAAGCCATTCTGATCTCGATTAATAATATTTGGTAAAATTTCTTGTATTCGTCTTGCTAAAATTTTACAGATTATCTTAAGGTCGGCGTTTAATAGGCTTATTGGTCTCATATTTTCACATTTATTAGAGGGCTTACCTGGTTTTGGCAGCAGTATAATTAAGGCATTATTTATGTATGATGGTAAATTATTATTTTGAAATGCTTCTAAAACCATTTCCAAAAAAGGTTTTATTAATTTATTCTTAAATTTTTTATAAAGGTCAACTGGAAGACCATCTGGTCCTGCACTTTTTCCTGATTTCATATTATCAATGGCTAGCCCAACTTCTTCTTGACTAATTTTAGACTCCAATATCTCCCTGTTTTCATTTGGAATACACGGTATAGATAGTTCGTTCAAAAACCCATTTAGTTTTGTTAAATCAGGTTCATTTTTGGTATCATATAATTTTTCATAGTAATCTCTAAAGGCTCTATTAATTTCTAAAGGATCTATAACTACCTGTCCATTACTTATAATACTGGTAATTGGTGTTTTAATTTCCAATTGTTTAATCTGTAATTTAGTATTGATGTCAAAGAACTCGTCTATCTGTTTTTCTATATACTTGACAAATTCCTCATCCTGAAGCCATTTATGCTGAAATTGCCATCTACCTGATTCCTTTGTCAATTTTTTATCTACATATATTAGACAACAGGGTGCATGATCAGAAATCACGATGTTATCATAAAAGCAGTTTTGAATCTTGGACCTTAATTCTGTGGAAATCAAAAAATAATCAATACGTGAGAATGTCTTGTAGGTACTGGAATAACAAGAATAGGCTTTAACTTGTGGTTTCATTTCTCTCCATATATCTAACAATCTCAATTCTTTCATAAAATGATTAATAGTCATCCTACATCCAATGTGCGTACAATCCAGTCCTGTTGATCTATCCACACCTGGATTCAATGTACAATTAAAATCCCCTGCTATTATATGTTGCCCTGTAAGTGATGATAAGATGAGAAATAAATTAGCAAAGAACTTCTGATCATCTATATTGGGACCATATAAGTTCACAAGATTTATATTTTCTAATAGCAAAGAACCTTGAATGATTACATATCTTCCAAATTTGTCTCCAATTACATTTTTCACCTGAAAAGGAACTGATTTATGTATGAGAGTCATAACTCCCCTGGCTCGGGATGAAAATGAAGAGGTGAATACACTTCCCTGCCATCTACTCCTAATTCTTTTAACATCCTCCTCTATCAGATGAGTTTCTTGTAAAAACACAATTCTTGAACCCATGTCCTTTATTTTATTCATAACTTGTTTAAGTTTTTTAAATTTTGTAGACCTCTGCAATTCCATGAAGTTAAATTAAGATTAACACTTTGGTCCATGATCAATAGAGAGTTTAGGATTACCTTGCAGTGTAAACATGCTCATACAGAGAAGCAAAAACATGAGTGGTTGAACATTCATCCTACAAACTACACACAAACAAATTTCCCCTTCCCACACTTGTGGCAAACCCCCCAAAATCAAAAGAAAAATTCTGTCTCCCGATATAGCCATCGACCGTTCCACACCCACGGGGAACAGCCTAAGCCACTCCTTCTTCATCCTCCATTCACCCTAACTCTACTGCTTTTAATGACGTAACATTAACTCTCCTCTGTAGTTTTCCAACTTAACTCCAAAATTTTTAACAACTTTGTACATCATAGTTTTTTTTGTTTGTTTGTTTTGTTTTTGTTTTGTTTTTTTAATATATAATACAATCTATATTTTGTAAACTTACTATTTACTTCAAGTCAGTCAGATGCCTGTGCAAATGCTTAATTATTCTACCTTATATTTTGTTCATGCTTAGCTCCCACCAGTCTCTTCTTCTTCTTTGATCTTCTTGATGAACTCCTGCGCCTCCTCTGGGGTCTTGAAGATATGTGGGTTCTGCCCTCATACGTGGTCAGCAGTCTCGCAGGATAGATTACACCATGACGAATCCCAAGGTTGCGCAGCTCCTTACGTATGGGATCAAACTGCTTCCTCAATTGCTGGATTCCTGTGGCCAAATCTGGGTAGAACCGCACCTGCTGGTCCTGGTGTTTAATCTCTCCTTTAGCACGTGCAGCGTTGAAGATCTTCATCCTGTCTCTGTTACTAAGAAACTTCATAATTAAGGTCCTCGGCGGTCCCTTATCTCTCCGTGGGCCAATACGATGTGCTTTTTTCCAGAACCACTGCTGATTGCAACTCCTCGCTGCCCAGCACCTCCGGAATCCACTTTTCCAGAAAGGAACATACGTCCCGACCTTCTGATTCCTCTGGAAGACCCACCAGCCTCAAATTATTCTGTCTCGACCAAGATTCCAAATCCAAAATATTATCTTCCAGAGATTTATTTTTTTTTTCCAAAGTGCGCACCTTTAATTGAAGACGGGTGACGTCATCTTCAGCACTAGCGAGACGGAGCTCCATCTGCGCCGTTCGTTCTACACAGTCACCCAATTCCTTTCTTATTCCTTCCAACGCTGTCATAATCCCATCAAATCTAGAGGAAAAGTCCGCTCTCATTGAACTCATGGCAGCCATCAGCGCATCTGCGCCATTCCCCGCAGACATCGCACCGCCGCCAGCCTCCTCCGCCATATATGGAGTTTTGTTTGCTGCGTCACAGACCTGAAAGTCCGTTAATTTGGACTGTTTCGGCGGCTCGCTTTTTCCTTTTCCTGGTTTTCCAGCCTTAGGCTTCGCCGACATATCCTCGCCCAAATGCTGGGATACGTTCTGTCCCAAATGAGAGAGTTATTTGCCGATTTTTTTTTTCTCCAGGAGCAGAGCAGAGCGAGACACGTCCGTCCTACGTGGCAGCCATAACCGGAAGTATTTGCATGACATTTTATGTATATTTACATTTTCTGTGTTTGAATAACATATTCAGTGTCATTTTAATAAGGTCCACTGGGAAAGTAAAAATGCTCTCAAGCTGTTTTCCTGAGCGCTTTTCATGTGCATATTAAAAAAAGCACTCTGTCTGGTATCCTGGCAACCACTTGACCTGTCACTCAAAGCGTGCTGGGGATTTCAGATTTTGCTCTGAAACACTCCACTCACTGGAGTAAATCACATCAAATTTGTAAAAAAAAAAATACACATCCCTTCAAGCTTTGGCTGTTAAATATTGATCATGGTGTACTTTTAGACTGATTGTGATCGGGTGGTGAGAGAGGTGTGAAGCTGATGAGCACTGCAGCGCTTAGAAAGTTGTACTTTTTTTCAGCTTACAGCACTGACTGCTGAGAACATTTTTGCACCAAGGGCACTGAGCGCATGAAACACTGGACTACATAGAAAATGAACAGAGAATAGTCGCCCATAGCAGGAAAAAAAAAAGGCATTTGGTGGACACGCAGCCGAACCGCATTCATTACTCACTACTAAGCACAGACAGGCAGAACACTTTTCCCACAATTTCTTGGCGGTTTTTCCGTCGGGTGACGTCACACACCTATTTTCTATATTGGAGGAGTTTCATCCTTGTATTAAGAATGGGCGCGTGATGTCATGGGGGGAAGCAAGGATTGTGGGAAAAGTGTTCTGCCTGTCTGTGCTTAGTATTGAGCAATGAATGTGGTTAGGCTGCGTGTCCACCAAATGTGTTGTTTTTCTGCTGTGGGCAACTATTTTCTGTTCATTTTCTATTTAGTCCGGCTTTTAATGTGCTCAGTTACCTCGGTGCAAAAACACCCTTGGCAGTCATGGTGCTGAAAGCTGAAAAAAGTTCAGCTTTTGGAGCGCTGCAGCATTCATCAGCTGCTCACCTCTCTCACCACCCGATCAGAATCAGCCTAAAAGTACACCACAATCAATATTTAACAGCCAAAGCTTGGAGGGACGTGTATTTTCTTACCAGTTTGATACGATTTATTCCGATGAGTGGAGCATTTCAGAGCAAAATCTGTGAAATCCCCGGCATGCTTTGTGACAGGTCAAGCGGTTGCCAGGTTACAGGGCAGAGTGCTTTTTTTTTTTTTATATGCACATGAAAAGGACTCAGGAAAATGGGTTGAGAGCATTTTTACTTCGCCTATGGACACGCAACCTTAAAATGACACCTGAATATGTTATTCAAACATAGGAAATGTAAATATACGTAAAACGTCATACAAAATCCAGGATGACACAAAAAAGTGAAAACACTTAGTGGTGTGAAAAAGTGTTTGCCCCCTTCCTGATTTCTCTTTTTTTGTATGTTTGTCGCACTTTAATGTTTCAGATCATCAAACAAATTTAAATATTAGACAAAGATAACACAAGTAAACACAAAATGCAGCTTTTAAATGAAAGTGTTTATTATTAAGGGGAATGCACAGCATGGCGAAGCGAAAAGACAACTCAAAGTTAAGCTTTAAAAAAGAGCAGACCCAAACTTTCTAGAGTATGGAACCTTTCGCAGAAAACAAAAAAATGAAACGAGTAAAATGTCAACTTTGCAAGGCAGACCTTTCCTATCATGGCAACACTACAGTGATGAATGAGCATCTGAAACAACGGCACCCGGGAGCTGCTTCTGCTTGACAAGTTTTAGTGAGTAAAGAAAGTTGGCACCACTTTTCAATGGCCAACTGTTTCAAGCTTTAGAAAAATGACAATATTGCTAGTATGTGCTGTTTATGTTAGCTTACTTGTTTGGCAATAAGCTCTCTGGTTGCAGAGGGTTGAGCTGTCACGGCTAATATGTTGTTGAATGTAGTAAATGACTGAATTACAGGAGTCGCTATCTCTTTTTCATCTTCGTTAATATTAGCACTCATTCTGAATATTAGTGCATCTGGGTTAATTAGAATATCCCAATTTGTAATTTAATAAATAAAAAAAACCTACAACCATTGTCATCAAAATTAAGTCAAATGGCTTGAAATATCACTCTTAAGTGCAGTGAATACTAAATATGAAGGTTTACTTTTCTGAATTGTTAAAAAAATGCACTTAAAGAAAACTTCCAATTAATATTAGTTTGTGGGTAGGAGCAGATCAGTAATTCGGTTGTAAGATATTTAATCAATTGCTTAATTGACAGTAAGCATTATGCTGTCTGTGATAAACTGACGTATAACCTTAAACTTGTGAGAATTAATACAGCTTTCTTGTTTTTTCTTTTGTATTAGCGCTAGAAACTGCTTAATAAAATGTTATATTAAAGCAGGGACTGACGAGGTGATTTTCACAGGTGTGCAGGCTTAAACAGTGGGTGAGGTAAATTATGCACTAGAGCCCCAACAGGAAGCAGAGATGGCGGACATGAGAGAAATAATCACGATTAGTCAACTAATCAACAAATAGTCGTTAGATTAGTCGACTACCAAAATAATTGTTTGTTGTAGCCCCATCTAAGATTGCAACACGCATACAGGTAATTCTTCAGAAGATCAGTTGTGTCGCCCCAAAACTGACATGCTAGCTTGAGCATCGCTATAATGTTCATGAATATTCTGAATTGACTGTGTAACTGAATATTTATTAAGAGATGGCTTGTTTGCAGAATGGATTAAGAAAATGAGAAAACCTAGAGAACAGTGGTGCAAACAAGTTTAACACAGCACTAGCCTTCTCAAATGCTGCATACTCCAGAAATGCTAGTGCAAGGACAATGGAAGATGTAGCTTATTATAACTGAACAACACCAGAGGCTGAGGTCGAGTGACAACTCATAAACAGAGCCTGAAATCACCATACTATGGTCCATCATATTGTGCCACAGTTTTGTCTGCCTGTGTTGTGTTACCCATATTCAGCATCCAGGTAAAGCAAGAGATAAAATGCAATAAAACAGTGTAATTTATTTTTCATATCTTTGGCTCAATCTAGATCAGGGGTCACCAACCTTTTTGAAACCAAGAGCTACTTCATGGGTATCGAGTCATGTGAAGGGCACCAGCTTGACACACTCCTCTAAAATAACAAATTGTGTGTGTGTGTGTGTGTGTGTGTGTGTGTGTGTGTGTGTGTGTGTGTGTGTATATATAAATAATTATCAATAACTTGGAGTGGGTAACAGACAAGATCAATATTCAACACTTTATTTTTATTAAAGTGTACCTGTGGTGGTCGTGAAAAAAAAGATATTATATCGAGCCCCTGTCTCACGTTCTAGTTCAAGTTCAAGTTGAAATTCACGTTCAAAGCAATTGATATAAATCATTGCTGATCTGCTGGTTCAGCTATGTCAGCAAAACATGGGTACAGCCATACTAGCGGCTACAGGGACTTCCAGGACGCTTCCTGTGATGTAATTTCGTTGACACCGCGATCTGGATCAGTATTGGCTGAGCCTCGAGTACCCAGATGTGGAGCGGCTTCGGGGATATTCATTTCAAACGTTTATTTCAAACTCAGGGTTCATATTAAATGCAGAACTAAAACGAGTAGAAAATAAATAAATAAATGTTTAAATTCAGCGAGCCGTCTTTTCTGATCTGAGCTCATAAATGACTATGATTATAACACTGCGATCTGAGTACCCGGATGTGCAGCGGCTTTCGGGATATTCAAATTCAAACGTTTATTTCAAACTCAGGGTTCATATTAAATGCAGAACTAAAACGAGTAGAAAATAAATAAATAAATGCTTAAATTCAGCGGGTCCTCTCGTCTGATCTGAGGTCGTTAACAGCCGCAACACGGCAGATGATTCGGCTCAAGAGCAGCAGACACTCGGCGCTCTTGTTTAAAACAAAAACATACAATGCGATATGGATATCGCAACATGGCGGAATGTAAAGCCTTTGGATGTCTGAATAATAAGCGAAAAAAACAAACACTTTTTTGTGTACCCAAACCCAGCTCACCTTGTCAGAAGATCGGCGCGGAAACAGGGCACAGACGAATAATTTCAGACGAAATTGCATTGTGTGTGAGGACCACTTCGTCACTTTAACCCTCAGAAGACCTTTCTGGCTCAAACCTGTAGCCATGTTGGACAAATTCTTCCTCAGAGTCCGACAATTCAGCACAACAGCACCCTAGTCTCTCATACAGGCGGAACTTTGACTGTTGAGTATCAACGAAGTGACGTCACATCCGCATGTGTCATGGCTGCGCCCACAGTTTTCATTGGCTGCCCATGGCCAAGGTCCTATTTGAATATATGTCTGGTGGTATATGGCTGGCAAAAATTATTTACCAAAATAAGAAATACTTTTTCATAATGTTTTCAAGTCAAATGCGTCTTCACGACCACCACAGGTACGCTTTAATCTCAGCAATTGTTCAGATGATCCCTTCTACATTTCATAAAAAAATGTCCAGTTTTCACCAGTCCCTTTAACCATAAAAAACTAAACCCTTTTAATTCATGAACTATGTTGAACCATGTTTGAAAAAGTTATGCAACATTTAAGAAAAATCAACTTTCATATTAAATAAATCTTATCACATTTTTAACTGAACAAATCTGCTGCAATTCTGCTCAAAATCTGTTACATTTAATAAACACACTTTTGTGTGTTCTTCTTCACTGGAATTATATCCATACAGTTCTTGCCAAGAATCATGCTTGAGCAACCAGCACTGTCCTTTCATGAGAAGAAACTAAACAAGCACTGAGAGTGCTTATATGCCACGGTGGCGCAGTGGTTAGCACCGCGGCAGCAGTTTACCCTCGGCCGGGGGATCGCGGGGATCGTGGGTTCGATCCCTGCCCCCAACCAACAGTGATCTGTGTGGAGTTTGCATGTTCTGGTGGTGCATGTTCTCGTTTTTCATGCAAAAACATGCAGGTTAGGGAGTTAAGGGCAACTTGCGCACGCAGCGGCTGGTGGCTTGTCACCGGACTGCAGAACAAATCTACCTACGGGTACAAGATAAGTCCCCCCCCCCCAAAAAAGAGTGGGTAGTGAAGTGGCGCTTCGCCATCGCCCCGCAAATGAAATACACGCAGCTTCCTTTCATGGTAGTAAAAAAGAACTCTTCCTCCGCTCACTTTGAAAATGATAAATTTTCTGTCTTTTTTTTGCCATGTTTTTGGGCTTGGAAACTGCACTGCGCCCACCATCTTAACTGCCCGCTAGCTAAGCTTACGCTCCACAAGCGCGAAGGTTTTGTCATGCGCACAATACTGACTTTTGAACTAGGTCAGAGTTCACCTTAACTTTACGTATAATAACTATTTTCATTTTTTTTATTTTTAAGACATTGTCATTTTAAAATCTATATAAATGCAAGTGTGATTTTAAAAAATATAAAAAAACATAAAATAAAAAATAGCGGCAGAAAAAGTTACATCTGCAGCTCACTTGCGAGTTGTGCTATTTTTAGAACAGGCCTGCGGGCGACACATGTGGTCCCTGCGGGCGACATGGTGCCCGCGGGCACCGCGTTGGTGACCCCTGATCTAGATGAAGTGATTAAACCTGTGGAAAAGGCTGTTTTTTCCCCTCTGCTTTGTGATGTTTTGCAGTTGAGCCAGCAGCATATTTTTCCTTGATGCATTGTTTATAAATAGCTTCAATACCCATATCAGAGCAAAAACTGTGTTCTGTCAGGTGAAACTGAGAAAGCAGGTGGTGGGCTGTGTATTGTCTTAACTTGCTGCACAACTGCATGATGGAAAGCCTGTCATCGACTGATGTAAGAGATGTTTGTTATGGTTTTGACTGACTATGACTCGCTGTTTTTCACAGCTGTCCTCAGGGGATTTCTTTGTCAGAAAAGGACCTGTGTTGAATGACTCCATCCCCGAGAATGATGTTGTGGATTGTCAGCAAGCTTAAAGGAAAATGGTTACAACCTTTCTCAGGTTGCTGTGGTCCCCAGTAGAAGTGTTTTTTTCTGTTTTCATCTCCTCAATAATTCTTGATCACAACAATTATGCAAAAGCCCCATTTACAGCACTGACCTGCTGGTGTTAATAACTATGCATTCCCCAGCTCTGCTGTTTTGCTAACTTTGAGAGATGGGCCTGGAGCTTTGCAGGGTACGGTTTCATTCATTGCCATGTTAAGTTAAAACAGCAAAGTGGCTACCAAGTTTACAGGCTTCATTCCATAAGGAACAGGCCAACATTTAAATCTGAACATGGTGAAGATGCAGGTCTGCTTTAACTCTGCGTATGCATTGCTTTCTTTAGTCATTCAAACCCAAATACTCAGACTGACAGTTTTTTTTTTTTTTTCAACTTTATGACCTAGCTTAGAGAGTTGCTTTATTTCATCCAAATAGTCACTGTTGTCGTGATCTGGACAGGGTTGGACCCTGTCCATGCCTTCATGCTTCCTTTTTTGGACTCTTTATTATTCTTATTCTTATCATTATTGCCATTCATTATTCTCTTTCTGTATGTACTCTTATTTTGACAGTGCTCTTTGTTTAATTTCTGCTAGTGTAATGCATCTTCTGTTAGGCCTCATCCTCTACATTGTTAATTTATCACAGCTGTTCTTTATTTGTTATTGATTAGTCACTATTATTCTGCCGCCTCTAGTCCTTCCTTGTGGCATCCTAAGTTGTGTTTCTACGCTTTGTTCTCTCCACACCACTGTCTTGACGTCACCAATTATTGTAAGTTGCTTGCCGTTTGCTGTGTCTGTAGTTTCCAGCCCCCGGGCTGCATGTTTATTAATAAATACTGCAAACTTCTGTCTGGCGTTTGGGTCTGTCAATTGCCCTGTGAGGGCCATCCATGACAGTTGTCCCTTGTACCTAGACAAGACAAAACACATGACACTGTTGCATACCAGAATGTTAATTTTATGCTATTTATTCCTTTTTTTATTTTAGTAACTTTGCATATGGAACTTACCATTTGAAGTATTGAATGTTGGAATATTGGGCCAGTTAGGGTCCCACCCAGACATTCCTGTATTTGGACTTTTTAGTGGTGTCATCCTTCTCTCCTTCCTCTGTGGTCACCTCTCCTGGACCCTCTGCCTGAACACTCCTCTCCTTTGCTCCTCTCTCTGTCTCATCTTGCCCTCTCTGAGCTCTGTCTAATTGAGGTTCTCTCTCTGTCTATGCTGGTATACAAACGGATTAGAAAACATCAAGTGTCATGTTTTGTCCGCAGGATTTTTTGTCATGGTTTTACATAAATGACTGAATTCTAGTGTTTTTTTTCCATTGAGAGAGTATGGAAGGGGAAAAAAAAAAATCATAATAGTAATTTACTCATGCATACTTAAAGTTATTTGATCAGAGGTGGGTATTGTAGCCAGAAATTCTACTCATGTAAAAGCAGTGCTTGGAAATTAATAATTAAAAGTAGACTACCAAAAATTTCTAGTTGAGTTAAGGGTACAAAGAGCACCCACTTAAAAACTTGAGTAATGACTTCAGTCTTAAAGGTTTGAGGTTTTTCTCCAAAATTTGTAACAATTTTCTTAGTTTCTACTTTTCTCTGTAAAATTTATCAAAATTTGAAGCAATTTTCCTCAAATTTGTCATTTCCTGTTGTAAAATTGATTCTTCTTGTACATTTGAGACGTTATTATAAATTTGTGGGCTATTTATGTCCGCGTGCTGCAGACTGAGGCACTTTGAGGAAATGATCAAAACTGAGGCAAACGGTTTTTTCCATATTCTGTGTTGAAGACCTTCAAAATGATTTTTATTTGTAGGAAGTGCGCAAAAACGGAACCGGAAAAAGACTATTTGTTTATATTTTGGCTAGGTTTAAAAGTCATGTTTGATTGGTCAGGAGTTGCGTCTTCTGCCAAAACATACGTATTTTTAGAAAGTACAATTTCTAAGCTTGACAGTGATACCAGGTGCTCATGGGGGTTTTTTCCGGGACTTGCCACTAGCAAACAGAGTCACGATTATGACTTGTTGTGCCTGTATATTGTAATGACGTGGTGTGCATTCTGACTCATTTGGCCAGCACGGGCCACATTTATGGCTAATTTTGTCTATTTTCAAAATTATTTTTTTAAAAAAAAAATAAATTTGAAATAGACTGTGGTATTTATTTTATTTTTTTTTTTACTTTTTCCTGATAACAGTTTACACTTTTTACCATAATATTGCAGAGCCAGAACAGAACAATAATTTAACTCTGATTTTAAAGTAGAACTGAACTCACCTTTTTGCCAAAAAAAGTAGAATAGCAGATTAATTCCTTATTACCTATTGTATTTTTCAACACATAAAAGATAATTTTAGGCCGGTGCGATGGCCAAGCTATAAGCCGATAAACTTTTGCCTCTGGCTGGCAGTGCCAAACAAACCGAAGTAGTGCAGACGACGCTGCGTGACGTCACAGTGTCACCCTTATCAAAACAAACAATGGCAGATGATAGCAGTTCCAGCAGTCAAGAACACCAGAGTTTTCAGAGTGAAGAGGCATTCAGGATCGTGACAAGACAGAGGAGGTGCAGGAGTGTCAAGTGAACAGGAAGAGAGCGAGGAGGCATCGAACCGTACAGATTAGAGCCAGAATTTTCGGGGGATTCCGGCACCGACTCAGACCGCAGCAGTGATGGGGGAGGAGAGTCGCTTATTGAATACAGAATGGTGAGTCTTTACTTTGGCATGTTTGGGGTGTCAGGATAAGGAAAATTAACAATAAAAAAGAAAGGGGGGAAAAAAAAACCCATCAGCATTTTTCCAACTTAGTACAGTGATCCCTCACTTATCGCGTTTAATGGGGACCAGAACCGACCGCGAAAAGTGAAAAACCGCGAAGTAGCGTCACCCCCCCCCCCCCAAAGGGCGTCACAAGCACTATTTTGCACAAAAAGGCACAAGAGAACAGCGAAAAGTGCCACTAAGCAACACGAGCGATAAAGAACAATGAATGCGGTCTTCCTTCGCTGGTTATAGGCGCTCGCAGGGAGCGAAGCTGGTAAAACGTCTCGGCCAGTCAGCTTGCGAGATTCCAAGCGGTGAAGAGGTGGGCGGAGAGGAGTGGAGCGGTGGTCAGAGAGTAGATTTTCAGTTGTCGGGCTCTCCGTGTTGATACCTGAGGTTCTAATGTAGAAGGCAGGGAGACTACAGTAGAACATCAGGTATCAACACGAGAGCCCGCACAACTGAAAATCTACCTCTCTGACCACCGCTCCACTCCTCTCCGCCCACCCTTCACCGCTCGGGAATCTCGCAAGCTGATTGGCCGAGACGTTTTACCTCGCAAGCTGATTGGCCGAGATATTTTACCCAGCGAAGGTAGACTGCATTCATTGTTCTTTATCGCTCGTGTTGCTTAGTGGCACTTTTCGCGGTTCTCTTGTGCCTTTTTGTGCAAAATAGTGCTTGTGACACCCTTGGCGGGGGGGGGGGGGTGACGCTACTTCGCGGTTTTTCACTTTTCGCGGTCGGTTCTGGTCCCCATTAAACGCGATAAGTGAGGGATCACTGTATATCTAGAAACGCATCGCTTCCCGGTCGCTTTTCCTCCGCCTTTCTTTTCTTTCGTCACCGTGACAGCTTTCCTTGGCCACTGAACAGATCTTTCCAGGTGTTGAAGTGTTTTGTAGTCGACTATCACGACAAAATGCACCAAAACAACCAGTGTTGACGGGCTCGCAATGGTAAACATGGAGGACTGTGTCACACTCGTGACGTCACGTGGAACTCCGGCCTGCACTTGCGCGGATTTGTTCTGAATTTTTCAGGGCGGGAAATTCAAAATCGCGATTTTCTCCAAGATTCCGGATTTGTGGAGGGGGTGCCAATGATAAATGATCTTTATAATTGTATGTACTATCACCCAGTGCCGTTCAATGCCGTCAGTTCAGTTCTACTTTAAAGAAAACAGTATACTAGAAAAGCACTCACAGAGCGCATACCTCCGCCAAGCTCCTTCTGTTTCTCATGGATCACCTCCAAATGTAATGGGTTTGTTTGTAGGTCCTATAGCCACTTGTGTGAAAATTGCATCAAAGTCTGACCATCATTTTGGAGTATTGTAGCAAACTGACGGTGAACGATAAGAGCCTTGGCTGAGGTATGCATTCTCAGATCATCACCAAATATAATGGGTTCCTCTGTAGGCCAAGAATCACCTCTGGGGAAAATTTCATCCAAATCCATCCAGTAGTTTTTGTGTAATCCTGCTGCACAAATACAAAAAGCCCTTGGTGGAGGTATGCACTCTCAGATCATCACCAAAATCTAATCATCTGTTCCCCGTGCCCATTACACACCTTTCCTGAAAATTTCATCAAAATCCATTCATAACCTTTTGAGTTATGTTGGTAACAGACAGACTGACAGACAAACACCAGTAAAAACATTACCTCCTTGGCGGAGGTAATAAAATTGTATTTAATGAAACTAGTGCATGCCCGTAGAAAGCAAGTATTCCTGTCTGAAACAGGTAGCCCAATCTGCTTTACAGGCCCAAATGTAGGCTGGTTTGAAAGTGGAATACAGAGGTGTAAGCCTATATGTAGGTAATCACACATGTTAGGACTTTGACAAATATGAAAGGGACTGAGCTGAGATTTATTTGATTGTGTGAATATTAATTACAGAATAATTGAAAATGAATGGGACATCCAATATTAATCACTGTTTAAGAACTGCTTATTTTTTGTCAGATCACTGATTTGTGTGATCTTTTATAACTTATGTTCATAAATGTTGGTACCTTGCACTTTGGGGAATGGAGTTGTTTCAGTTATCAGTATAATTTAGTTGATATGTGTTGTTTATAGTCTATCGTCAATAAACCTCATGCAGTACCATAACAGATGCATTTACAAATATTTGAGACCCCTGTAAGTGCATCCCTTTTATATTTAGCAATATTATAGTACAAAACACCGAACATTATTATTTTTTTTGTATTTGTAACTTGTATACTTTGATCCCCAGAGGAAATTCAGGGTATCCGCGTACGCACCAATCCCGGCACCATTCTCTCTCTCTCTCTCTCTCTCACTCACTCACTCACTCACTCACTCACTCACTCACTCACTCACTCACTCGAGAATGAGCCGTGTGGCTGCAACTGTTGCATCAGTGTTGCCCATTTGTCTGTAAATATTTAAATAAAAATGATTTATTTCATTGTTTGGGCATTTTTGCATCGTCTTGTTGTTTAGTCAAAACATGCATATGGGTGTTTTTTTTTTGGGGGGGGGGGTCCAGTGCACTATATCAGGGGTATCCGACTTCAAGCGCTCTCTCTTTTTCTGTAATTTGCAGATGTCGGTTTCGTTTTTATAATATGCAAGGGAACATAAGAGTTTCAGACTTGCATTGCAATTTTAAAAAAAAATCATTGATTTTGCCGTTAGAATCGAAACTATGGTCGTGTCCCCTCATTTTTCCCAGTTTTTGTGTGACATGAAAATCGCATCAATTTCAAAGTACTGTAAAGTGATCTCTGAGTAACTCTTTCTACTCCTTTATGCAAGAGATAACAGAGTTGTAATGCAAATTCAAAATAAAACATTCCCCAATGTGATCGGATCTATGGTTTTTGTACGGCGACCCCTGCAAATTTACTCGTACAACGTAAATTTCCGTGTCCCTGAATTTACGCAGCAACATGCGAGTTATTTGGTAAAGTAACCAGAAAACAGGAAGTGCTGATGCTTTTCACTTTGCACCTTTCAAATCCCAAACCATACACGTAAAAAGGAGATCAGTCTTTGTGAAGCTCAGATGTAGAATATTTCAATAAAATCTCAAACATTTATGACACATCGAATATGGTGTCCTTTAAAAAATTTACGTCTTCGGTCTTGGTCGGCCGCGCGCAGCCCTGTCTGGCGGAGGTGACCGCCCTGGGAAAGCACTTTTATTTTCTCTACCCCGGATGTGCTCACCCATGTGGAGAGGATTAACTGTGGTCACTTTATATTGAAGTTATCGAAGGTCCAAACTTCCGTGTCCCGCATTTACGCCTTTTGTGATTTTACGTCTTATCCAACAAACAGGGAGAATTTGAAGGTATGTATACACGTTTTCACATCTTATTATGTCATGAAAATGTAGCTGTTGATGAGTTTTTGATGCGTGAAAAATACTGGAAGTGTTGAGTTGTTTCGTGTAAAACGTGTGCCATTGCAAAGTGCATTGGCACACGGGAAACAAAAGCCCGAGTGCCCGTTTACGTCTCCATTTACAAGTAGTTGAAGTGAGCGCTCATCCTCAAGAGTTCCTGAACGCGAATGCCGTTCCGAAAATAGTTAATAGTTTCATAAACCTGACACAATTGGATAGTGATTAGTCAATTTCATGTGCAGATTTGATCAATTTTTAAATTTTGCCACCAATGTCACACATTGGACCCCTAATAAATAAAAACACCCATATGTGTCCGCATGTAATATGCAGTTGATCTGATCATTCCGCTCCACAGTGAAGCAGCAGTCGGGACTGTCGTCTACCACTGACCGTGCAGGCAGCTGATCGTACCTCCCTCGCAAACGATTGTGAGCACCCGGTCGGAGACACCGTGTTGCCCGGTTAACGGGAGTGTCGGCCTGCTACTTTACCTGTGTGCCAGTGATGTCCTTTGCGGCACCACGGGTCCCCACCAGCATGCCCCCACTCCCCTGCATCTCGTGTTCTCCATGCCGAATTATTAATTAGACCTACCCAATCACAGTAACTTTATGGTATACATTTTGACTGAGCGACTCCATACTCGGGATGTCCTTTGCGGCACCACAAGTCCCCGCCAGCCCCCCCCCCCCACACACACACACACCTTGTGTTCTCCATGCCGAATTATCCATTAGACCTACGTAATCACACAGCGCAATCACAGCAACTTTAGAGTATATATTTTGACTGAGCGACTCCATACTTGGGGATGTACACCTTCATAACCTCACTCAGCAAACCACTTATAAAATCTTTGTTTGCGAAGCGCTGCTGGGACTGACAGGTCGTGATGTTGTGCGTTATCCAGTCAGCATGGTCGTGATGCCGTGTATTGTCCAATCAGCATGGCCGTGATGCAGTGTATTATCTAATGAGCACGGAGTCGATGCGAAACCCCGCCCACACTTCTTGAAGCCAGGGCATGAAGACACAGAGCAGTGGCTAAACTTTTATTGATAAAAATTACATATTTTGACTGAGCAGCTCCATACTCTGGGATGCACATCCTCGTAACCTCAGCAAAACACTTATAAAATCTGAGGTCAGTCTGAACAGTTTGAGAGATATGAGGAACACAGACACACACACACACACAGATTCCTTGAATTTATAGATAGATAAATTAACTTAAATGACCAAAGATGCAGTCATTTCTGTTACAATATTTCTATGTATTTATAGTTTTTTTTTTTTTTTTTTTTTTTTTAGAAATCTCCTCACCACCCAGACAGCAAGAAAAACCTCCCTTATTTTGAAATGCAAATGTTGGCACGTTTAGTTTGTCTGAAGACTGCTGACGGATTAAAGTCATTGACTTCATGAATTTCGGTCATCTCAACTTGCCAGGCACATAATAATGAACATAAATTAGTTAATATTAACTAAGGTAAAGGTAAAACCAGAACTTGTCTATGAGAATCTCACAACAACTGTCAGGATCATCCCCAACTCTGAACAACTCATTCTCCTTGGAGACTTCAATGCCAGAGTGGGTGCTGACCACGACTCCTGGCCCTCCTGTCTTGGACCATTTGGCGTGGGCAGAATGAACGACAACGGATAGCGGCTGCTCGAGTTCTGCACATATCACGATCTGTGCATCGCAAACTCGTTCTTCAAGACCAAGCCCCAACACAAGGTTTCCTGGCGACATCCGCGCTCAAAGCACTGGCAACAGCTGGACTTGATCCTGACCAGGCGCACCTTACTGAAGAACGTGCTAATCACCCGTTCGTTCCAGAGTGCAGATTGCGAAACAGACCATTCATTGGTGTGTTGCAAGGTCAAGCTGCAGCTGAAGAAATTCCATTGTGCTAGACAGCCTGGAAAGGCACGGATTGACACCAGCAAGATGGCCCAACCAGAACTTGTTGAGCAGTTTGCCTCCACCTTTGAGAAGGAACTTGGTGTACCACAAGAAGGAGAATCTGCAAAGCAGAAGTGGGAAGAGCTGAGAAACACCATCCACCGCACAGCCTTGGCTACCTTTGAGAGGAAGACCTTGAAGTCACAGGACTGGTTTGATGCCAAGTTGACCGAGATGACCCCCGTCATTGAAGCCAAGCGCTCAGCACTTGCCAAGTACAAGAAGTACCCAAACGAGAAGACTCTCCAGATTCTCAGGGCTGCGAGAAGCAAAGTTCAGCAGACTGCTCGGCGCTGTGCCAACGAGTACTGGACTCAGCTCAGCCAAGACATTCAAACCGCTGCCATAACAGGGAACATCCGTGGTATGTAAGATGGCATCAAGAAAGCACTTGGTCCGGCTCAGAGCAAGACGGCCCCCCTCAAATACTCCACTGGGGAGGTGATCACAGAAAAGAACAAGCAGATGGAGAGATGGGTGGAACACTACTCCGACCTGTACTCCAGACAGAACACCGTGACACCGTCAGCCCTTGATGCCATCGACTGCCTGCCATCCATGGATGAACTTGACGCCGAGCCAACCATCGACGAACTCAGCAAGGCCATTGATAACTTGGCTGCTGGCAAGGCACCCGGCAACGACGGCATACCCCCCGACCTGATCAAGCACTGCAAGACCGCCCTACTGCTGCCATTGCATGATGTCCTCTGCCAGTGCTGGAAGGAAGGTGCCGTACCACAGGACATGAGGGACGCCAAGATCATCACCCTCTACAAAAACAAAGGGGAGAGAAGCGACTGCAACAACTACAGGGGCATCTCCCTCCTCAGCGTTGTTGGCAAAGTCTACGCACGAGTTGTTCTCGTTCGTCTACAGAAGCTTGCCGAACGTGTCTACCCCAAGTCTCAGTGTGGCTACCACACTGAGACTGTGGATATTCTCCATCCGCCAACCATCCGCCAAATATGTGGATATTCTCCATCCGCCAACTCCAGGAGAAATGCAGAGAACAGAACATGCCCCTGTACGTCATCTTCATCGACCTCACCAAAGCGTTCGATCTGGTCAGCAGAGAGGGCCTTTTCAAGATCCTGCCAAAGATAGGATGCCCACCAAAGTTGCAAAGCCTCATCGAATCGTTTCACACCAACATGCAGGGGATAGTGCAGCACGACGGCAACGTCTCAGAGCCATTCAACATACGCAGCGGAGTGAAACAGGGCTGTGTACTTGTGCCAACCCTCTTTGGGATTTTCTTTGCTGTGCTCCTGAGGCATGCCTTCAGCACAGCAACGGAGGGAATCTACCTGCACACAAGATCTGACGGCAGACTTTTCAACCTCGCCCGCCTGAAAGTCAGAACCAAAGTACGCGAGGCTCTAATCACAGACATGCTGTTCGCAGACGACGCTACAGTCGCAACCCACACACAGCAGGAGCTTCAAACCCTGATGGACCACTTCTCCCAGGCATGCAAGGACTTCAGGCTTACCATCAGCCTGAAGAAGACTAACGTCTTGGGGCAAGGCACGGAAGCACCACCAACCATCACCATCGACGACTACGAGCTGGAGGTCGTGAATCAGTTCACGTACCTGGGGTCCACGATCAGCAGCAACCTCTCCCTTGATACAGAGATCGACAAGAGGATTGGAAAATCAGCCTTCACACTCGCTCGCCTCACCACACGAGTGTGGGAGAATCCCAAACTCTCTGTCAAGACGAAGATGGTAGTGTACAACGCCTGCGTCATCAGCACACTGCTGTATGGGAGTGAGACGTGGACTACATATGCCCGGCAGGAAAAGAGACTGAACTCCTTCCACTTGCGCTGCATTCGCCACATCCTGGGCATATCCTGGCAGGACAAAGTGCCCAACACAGAAGTTCTGTCCCGCGCCAGCCTTCCCCCCCATGTTCACTCTACTCAGGCAGCGCAAGCTCCGCTGGCTAGGCCACGTTCACCGTATGGAGGATGGCAGAATCCCCAAAGACGTCCTCTACGGAGAACTGGCGACTGGCAGGAGAGACGTTGGCTGCCCACAACTGCGCTTTAGAGACGTCTGCAAGAGAGACATGAAGGCCCTGGAGATCAACACAGAGCACTGGGAGGACCTTGCAACGGACTGCTCCAAATGGAGAGGCACCCTGACCAGACAGCTCAAGTGAAGAAGTGGTGAAGAGAGACTGACTGCTGCAGCAGATGAAAAAAGGACCCGCAGGAAGATCCGCCACAGACCCAGCAGCACGGAGACCACCCACAAGTGCGACCTGTGTGACAGGGACTGCCATTCACGCATCGGCCTGTTCAGCCACAGGCGGTGCTGTTCCAGCAGAGTAGACGTTTAGGATTCTCTTCCATGGTCATCATAGACCGACGGAGGCCGACCGGGGGAAAGGTAAAACCATCTCCTTTTTGTTCTTGTCTGAAATGAGAAAAACAACAAACTAATAATTAAAAGAAGACCAAATGAATCAACTAGAGCTTCTAACCACACCTGTTAGCTAAGCGACTCTTCCGTTATTGCTCCCGTTACCAGCAGGTTAAAACCATGATAAATGCCTTCACTGCTTACATACTGCTTGTAACACCACTAACACCTACTTACTTTAGGTGTAGTACCCTTTTGGTAGTATTGGGTTATGGCAGTGTAGTTACCTTTAACTCTACTACCTGGATGGAAGGGACAATTGGGCCAGGTCAGGTAGACCCTAGGTTCGTAGGAGCCTGGAGGGCGTAACAACAGATGACTCATACACAGCAGTATAGGAACTTGCAACTATGTATATTTTTTTTTACAAATGTGTATTATTTACAGATGTTTACACTTAATAATAAAAAAACACAGCACTTAACACAATAATAGGAAAAAAATTAAAAATAAACTACCCCAAAATATATTTACAAGATGTACAGTTCTTTGGTATCTGTCCCAGGTGACCAATTGGATCACCTTTACCAGTCAATCGGGTTCGGGCTTCGGCTCGCCATCCAGATCTGGAGAATCCACGTTCTGGTCAAACCAGTCCAAAGAAAAAACCTGACCAAGCTAAGTGACACGTGCGTCATGGGGTTCCCGCGCTCAACGTGCGTTTACAGCCTTTGGATCCAAATCAATCTCAAGTTTTATCCGAGACAAAGACTGCTATTAGCACGTTAGCTAATAGCAGTCATATCATCAAGGCTCATCAAGGCCATATCATCAAGGATCGTCTCTCTCTCTTGGTCGGAGTCTTTTGGCGTCTGGCGTGACTGAGCCAAAAAATGCAAGTCATACCCAGACCCGGAGAGAGAGCGCTTAACCCATTGGCTGGCGCTGCCAAACAACAGCGCAGCCATTGGTTGCTCAAAATACCAAATAAAAACATTTGGAACCTTATCAAAACTCCCCAGAAAATGTTCCCTACTGTTTTATGAATATACACTACTGTTCAAAAGTTTGGGGTCACTTAGAAATTTCCTTATTTTTGAAAGAAAAGCACTTTTTTTCAATGAAGATAACTTTAAACTAATCAGAAATACACTCTATACATTACTAATGTGGTAAATGACTATTCTAGCTGCAAATGTCTGGTTTTTGGTGCAATATCTACACAGGTGTATAGAGGCCCATTTCCAGCAACTATCACTCCAGTGTTCTAATGGTACAATGTGCTTGCTCATTGCGTCAGAAGGCTAATGGATGATTAGAAAACCCTTGTGCAATCATGTTAGGTGTACAATGCTGTAATTGCTGCAAATGGAGGATTCTTTGACGAAAGCAAAGTTTGAAGGAAAAAAATTATTATTTCAAATACAAATCATTATTTCTAACCTTGTCAATGTCTTGACTATATTTTCTATTCATTTTACAACTCATGGTGGTAAATAAAAGTGTGACTTTTCATGGAAAACCACAAAATTGTCTGAGGTGACCCCAAACTTTTGAACGGTAGTGTATATTTATTTAAATATTCATCTTTAAATTATTTACTCCCCTTGTGAAATGGGTGTTTTTCTTTTTTATAACTGTATCAATATTCATATTTTTATTTGCATTTTTAACACTGGGTTACACGCTTCTGCTTTTTTCCGCATTTAAAGTACTTTAATAAGCTCATGTTTCACTCAGACAGTGACGGTAGTAGTGAGACACTCTTCTTGCCGACTGCAACACGTAGGTGGGGCGCTTCTGAACTCCACGCGGATGATGGTCATGCGCATTGTTCGTGTGCATGCTTGTGTACAGTCATTCCATCATATTTTTTTCTTAAAAATATGAAAATATGTTGCTACCGCACCTAGGTCTTTAAGCCAGAGGACACACTGCAGGTGTCATTGTCTTGCATGGGCCAGGGAGCATTTATGATGGACAAAGAACCAGTGTGCCTCAGTGCTGTTCTCTCATGAAAGTTGATTCACGATGAGCAGAAATGATGGCCACCAACGATGTTGGGAGACGTCAAGGAGAGCACTATGCATCAGCCACTCTTGTCACCATGTTACAGTCTGGGCAGGTGTGTTTAGTCAATACAGACTGCCCTACTCCTTGTGAATGGTACAGTGACAAGCCAGTACTACCTGAATAACCTCATTAATCCAGTCATTGTGCCCCTGCATGAACAACACAGGCCTAATTTCATCTTCATGGATGACAGTGCTCCAGCTCATCAAGATCGCACCATTAGGGAACGGCTGCTGGGGGCTGGGGTACCTCAAATGGAATGGCCTGCACTTTCTTCAGACCTGAATCCCATAGAAAACCTATGGGATCAGCTGAGTCGCCGTAGAGGCTCGTAACCCTGCACCCTACAACCTCAGTGACCTGAGGGTCACCCTTCAAGAAGAGTGGAATGCTATGCCTCAGCAGACAATAAGTCGACTTGTGAACAGTATGAGACATTACTGTCAAGCTGTAATTGACGCTCAAGGGTACATGACAAGTTATTGAGAGATTGACATTTTTTGTTGTGGTATACCCACCACTGTTGTTGGCTTTTGTTTCAAGAAATTGTTTGAGATGAGGAAATCAGCTGTTGCATGCTTCTACTTAAATGCCTTACTTTCATGATATAATATCACTGTAGTATGAACTTTTTACATTTTCCATAGATTTCACCCTAAAGCCAAATATCCCTAACATTTTGTGAGTAGTGTGTGAATATAAAATATACTTCTTTTTTTTTTTTTTTTTTTTTTAAAAAACAGGCATGTGCAAGTATGATTCAGTCCGTCCAGGATTTTGCCGGAAGTTTTTATGATTGTTGTAGCCCAAAAAGCCTGAATTCACGGGAACTTTTCTAAAAAGTTGCAATTAAAGTTTCGATGATTTAAAGAGGGTTTTTTTGCACTAAAAATTGTGGGAAGAATTACAGATTTTAAAGCAGATGTTGTATTTTTTCCATAGTTTACTGCAGTGATATTCTATAACACCACAAAAGAGCATAGGATTGTCAAAAATTTCCAATTAAACAGTGATTTGTAAATTAAGCAGAAACTTCTGCTATACAGAAAAACTCTTGTGCAGCAGTAAATACAGACTAACACAATATCCATTACAACTGCTAAACTGCATTGACTCTTTTGAAAATTCCCTCACCACAGCAGTCCCCAACCACTTGGTACTGAGTGCAAAGAAAAAAATAAATCATTTATTCTGTAGCTCTGTATTTTCTATCTATTGAAGTCTGTATTTTTCTGGGGAAAAAATTACTAAATATTTTCTCTTTCCTTGCCTGACTCCTGCCAGTCTGTCTGCTGTGTCTTGACAGTCAGTCATACCGGGAGGAGGGGCTCAACTTGGGGGCACGCGTTGGCCCATGTCCAGACCGGAGAGTCACAGCTTTAAAGCTCATTGACAAGATGTAGTAATGATTTTACCTCTGAAGAGGTATAAAATGTTACAACACTGGCTGTAGTGTTAGATTTTCTCCTTTGTTTGTGGTTTTACGGAGTCTCTTCTTAGGCACGCTCCCGCAATGGGGTAGTTATCACGCAAGTGGACATTTTTCAACACAAACCCAGCACTTTGTACACGTGGTCAGGACAGAGACTTCGGGGGAGGTTTACCGGTGAACCAGGGGAGACGGAGGAAGGGACAGTGTATGAAAACTCGTAGGTCAGTGGTTTTTTTTTTTTTAAATCACACACTCTGTTTTTTTGGTGATGTGTTCCATTAATACTGCAAACACAGAAGTGAGCGCGGTGCAGTAACGCATTAGATTAGTTAGACTGAGCGTTTGAGCGCCACTCGGGGACAAATTTGATTGGCGGAATTGACGGAAGTTGACAAGGATTGGCCAAAATTGCAAGAAAGTTGCGGTGATGGGACAAAGTTGCAAGGTCGCGCAAAAGAGGCATTGAAGACTTGATCTCGCATGAATTGGTGCATTCACAGCATCGGGAAATCCTGGAGGGACTGGGGAATAAATAGGTTGTAAAACAAAATTTTTGGTTTGGGCAGTGTAAAAAAAAAAAAAAAAAAAAAAAAAAGATACTTTTTTTTTTTAATTCACAGTAGGGCTGTGCAATATCACCAAAATTTTGTATCACAAAATAAGTAATCCTCTTTGATGATAACGATATATATCGCGATACACATTCCCAGTAAATTCTGTAGTTTATATACAATAACCAATAAAAGGACCATTGTAGCGGGTTAATTCAACCCCCCACAACACACAGACAGAACACAGAGACAGTCAGCTCGCACTCCTGGGTTTTCCCGCTGCATGCTGCGTTTACAGCCGTGAAGTTAAAGTGTTCATGCATCTTGTCATCTTACATAGGTAGATGTGCTTTGAGGTAAATCTCCACAAAAAGACTGGTCAAACACAGCGCTCGGCTAGAGCAAGTAACAGAACAGTGTAATGTGTATTAATGTCTGCAGGCAGACGCGTTTCGTCTGGCTCACCTCTGTGATGTTAATTGTTGCCTTTCATGCATTGTACTCATGCGTCCTGTCCTCACTGTGACCTAGGGACTGAGATCAATATGTCTCTCAAATGCAAATGTCTTATGCCTGTTCTGTTATCTCTTTGATCATACTAACTGCTGGGGTATGTCCTTTTGATGTATTGTTGTGGTATATATATATACCACAACAATAGTATATATAGTATATAGTATATATGCTGCAACTCTGTAACGCAAACTCTCTCATTCTCTCACTCTGATCCTGCAACTGGTAGGGCACAAGCTTTGTGCCCGCCTCTCCTCCTCTCCTTCTCTGAGAGCCGTGGGCTCGCTCTCGGCGCTCATGCACGGCGCTGGGAGCGGAGCTCGTGACGGCGGTATGATAATAAGATAAGATAAGATAAGATAAGCCTTTATTAGTCCCACAACGGGGAAATTCCAGGATTGCAACAGCACAGGGATAGCAACACTCAGAGCAACAATCAGAAGGCAAGAAAAAAAACAAGCAAGCAAGAGCAGCTAATATACATATGTACATATTACTATAAAATATACACACACACACACACAGACACACAGTGCAGAGCATTGTAGCTGGATGGAATAAATATATGAATATATGAACACACAGTGCAGAGCATTGTAGCTTGATGGAATAAATATGTAAATATATAAACACCCACAGTACGGAGCATTGCAGCTAGGTGGAATAAATATGCAAGTATATAAACACACACAGTGCGGAGCAATGTAGCTAGATGGAATAATATGTAGATATATAAAAACACAGTGCGGAGCATTGTAGCTAGATGGAATAAATATATAGATATATAAATATAAACACACCCAGTGCTGAGCATTGTAGCTAGATGGAATAAATATATAGATATATAAATATAAACACACCCAGTGCAGAGCATTGTAGCTAGATGGAATAAATATGTAAATATATAAACACACACAGTGCAGAGCATTGTTGCTAGGTGGGATGAAACAGCATAACCGTCTATTTAGTTATCCTACATGGTATGATTATGTGCCCATACATATTCTCACCCTCCATAGCGACCGGTATGTTCCTAGTTGTATGCCGGAGAGGACCATTGTGTAAGTCTATTGCATCTTTTGCATTCAAAAAAAACTATTAGTTTGTTACGTCTTTTTGCTATCTCTGCGAGCAGCCCTGCTTAGGTTGTACAGTCTGACAGCCGTTGGTAGGAAGGACCTACGAAACCTCTCGGTTGTGCACCTGGGATGATGTAGTCTGCTGCTAAATGAGCTCCTCAGTGCATCTAGTATGTCCTGCATAGGGTGGAACTCGGACTCCAGCAGAGATGACAGTTTAGCCACCGTCCTTCTCTCTCCTATCTCCTCCATCGGATCAAGGCGTTGCCCCAGGACAGAGCTAGCTTTCTTAATCGGTTTGTTCAGTCTCTTCCTATCGGCTGCAGTAATGCCACTGCCCCAGCAGACCACTCCAAAAGTGATGGCTGATGCCACCACCGTGTCATAGAATGACTTCAGCAGCGCCCCTTGTACACCAAAAGACCTGAGTCTCCTCAGCAGGAACAGCCTGCGCTGTCCCTTCTTGTAGAGTGCGTCAGTATTGTGTGACCAGTCTAGTTTATTGTTCAGATGAATACCCAGGTACTTGTAGGATGTCACCATCTCGATGTCTGTTCCCTGTATATTTACTGGTGCTGTGAGGGGCTGCCCATGCCTGCAGCAGTCCACCACCAGCTCCTTAGTTTTCCTCGCGTTGATCTGGAGGCAGTTCCGATGGCACCAGTCCACAAAGTCCTGGATAAGCCCTCTGTACTCAGCTTCATCTCCGCTGGAGATGAGACCAACGATCGCAGAGTCATCAGAGAACTTCTGTAGATGGCAATGTGTTGTGTTGTGTGAGAAGTCCGCAGTATAAAGAGTGAACAGGAAGGGAGCCAGCACCGTTCCCTGGGGGGCCCCCGTGCTACTGATGATCGTGTCGGAAACACAGTCCCGGGTTCTCACAAACTGAGGCCGGTTCGTGAGGTAGTCCAGGATCCATGATGACAGGTGCTGGTCCACCCCTGCGCGCAGCAGCTTGTCCTTCAGGATCATCGGTTGGATGGTGTTGAAAGCACTGGAGAAGTCAAAGAACATGATCCTCACCATATTCCCGGGCTTCTCCAGGTGGGACAGAGAACGGTGAAGGAGGAAGATCACCGCATCCTCCACCCCAATGCCATGCTGGTAGGCGAACTGGAGTGGATCCATCGCTGGTTCCACCAGGGGGCGGAGATGAGCAAGGAGCAGTCTCTCCAGGGTCTTCATCAAGTGGGACGTCAAGGCCACCGGTCTGAAGCTGTTCAGGTCTTTGGGGTGGGAAGTTTTTGGTACAGGTACCACACAAGATGTTTTCCACAGCTGTGGTACCCTCCCCAGTTTCAGGCTCATGTTGAAGATATACGTCACAATCCCACACAGCTGGTCTGCACAGGACTTGAGGAGCTTTGCGCTGATGCCGTCCGGTCCCGACGCCTTCCTCGCCTTGATCTTCCTCAGCTCCGTCCTCACCTGGGTCTTGGTCAGGGTCAGGATGGGGGGCTGTGTGTTGGGAGTGGGGGGGGGGTCGGTGGAGTGGGGAGTGGGTAGCAGGACTTGATTTCTTAGAGGCAGCAGTGGTTGTTGTGCAGACAGGGGGGAGGGCGGTTGGTCAAATCTATTGAAAAACAGATTCAGGTTGTTCGCCCACTCCCTGCCCCCTGTGGCCTGGGGGGAGGTATTCTGGAGCCCCGAGATGGTTTTGAGGTTTCTCCAGACCCCGCTGATGTCGCTCTGTTGCAGCTTGTCCTCCATCTTCTTCCTGAAGCTGTCCTTGCCTTCTCTGATCTTTCTCCTCAGCTCCCTCTGTACGGACTTCAGCATCTCCCTGTTCCCCGACCTGAAGATCCTCTTCTTCTCTCTCAGAAGTGTTTTTTTTTTTCCACAATATCTTTATTGAACCTTTTTTTTTTTTTAACAAACATGATACAAACAATCAAACACTAACACTAAAGTACTACAAAAAAAAAAAAAATGCACTAAAAACACCAACAACCACCAACAAAATCAAATCTTCAACAATGCTCCTCTGTTTAGTCTAGACAATCCAATACATAAGTATACATATTATGTTCACCAGTTTGGAATTTACAAGGTCCACACACATCATTCACCTTCTTCTTCAAGAGTTATGTTTAAATTTTTTACATAATCAATAAAAGGTCTCCATATATTCTCAAACACAATTTCCTTTGATTTTAGTATATATGTTATTCTTTCTAATGGAAGGTTTGTTAACATCTGTCTTAACCACTGAGTCACATCTGGTCTATGAGTCTTTTTCCATAATAGTGCAATACATTTTTTGGCATTAAGCAAACTGAGGTCTAGGAATGTTCTTTCACTTTTATTAAAATTATGCTTTTCTGGGTACAGACCCAACAAAAACAGTTTAGGATTCAATATGATTTGTTTTGAGATTATTTTTTCAATTGTTACCCTCACCTCTTCCCAAAACATTCTTATTAATCTACATTCCCATAAACAATGAAATAGGGTTCCTTTACTTTCCATGCATTTTGTGCATGTATCTGGTATATTTTTGTTATATCTATTTAACTCCTCCGGTGTAACATACATCCGCATTAACCATTTGAAATGTATCAATTTAAGGCGTGCATTTATTGATTTGGTTTGAGCTTCTGTACAAGCCAATTCCCATTGTTCCTCTGAAATTTCAATTTGCAGATCTTCTTTCCAGTAGTTTAATCTTTTCAGTGAATTTTCACTTGAAGATAGTGTCAATGAGTTATAAAACTCTGAAATAATACCCTTTCTTTTACTATCTTTCATCATCATTTTTTCCAAGGATGAATAAATAGGTCGAGTGAGAGCTTTATTTTGATTTGATCGAATAAAGTTTCTAAGTTGAAGATATTTAAAAAAATGTGTTCTATTGAGATTAAATTTGATCCTCAGCTCTTCAAAAGACATTATGTTGTCTGCACATGGCAAATATAAATCCTGAATCTTTTGTATCCCTTTTAAATTCCATACTTTAAATACAGCGTCCGCTCTCCCTGGTTTAAAATATTGATTACCCCATATTGGACTAAATTGTGACAATAACTGTGGTTCTTTTAAATAGTTTTTAGCTTCACACCATATTTTGATCATATGCTTTACAAATGGATTTTTAACTTGTTTTTGTAATTTTTTTGCCGAATCTGAGTATATGAATATGGGAAGAGGTAAAGGTAAATTGTATGATTCCATTTCAGTCCAGTGAGGGAGATCATTTGATGAAAAATAATATGTCATAGACCTCAGTTGTGCCGACCAATAATACAACATAAAATTTGGACATTTCAGACCTCCACGATCAAATGGTAAATATAATAAAGACAAACGTAATCTAGCCCTCCTGTTGTTCCATATAAATTCCACTAACTTTTTTTTTATTCTTGAGAATAGATCTAAAGGTGGTGATAAGGGAATGTATTGAAATAAATAAAGTATTTTAGGTAAAATATTACTTTTAAGTATATTGATTCTCCCGATCATCGACATTGGTAGTGACATCCATCTCTGAGTTAACTCACTGATATCTGACATTAAGGCTTCATAGTTGACACTGGCGACTGATTCTAGCTTAGGCATAATTTGGATTCCTAAATATTTAAACTGATTTACAACATTGAATTGATTTACCTCAGGGGCTGGGTAATTTCTCTGGGTCTCATTTAGCATTAATATTGAAGATTTAGTTTTATTTATTTTATATCCTGATATTTCCCCAAAATTCTTTATTAAATTCAACAAGGTTGGAATTGATTTTTTTAGATTCGACATAAACAAAATTATATCATCGGCGTACAGGGAGATTTTATGTTCTGTTGGTCCAACTTTAATTCCATATATTTGTGAATGTAAACGTATCGCTATCGCTAAAGGTTCAATTGCCATAGTAAACAGTAAAGGTGAAAGTGGACAGCCTTGTCGACATCCTCTATTGATTTTTATTGGTTTTGAAATATTGTTATTTGTTAGGATTTCTGCTGTAGCATTATTGTATATTATTTGAACCCATTTTATGAAATTATTTCCAAGTCCAAACCTTTGTAGGACTTCAAAAAGAAAGGGCCATTCAACTCTATCAAAGGCCTTTTCGGCGTCCAATGATAGGAGAGCTGTATCCGGTGCTTCTTTATTAAAATAAATAATATTAAATAGTCTTCTTACATTATGGAAGCCTTGTCTACCCTTTATAAAGCCATTCTGATCTCGATTAATAATATTTGGTAAAATTTCTTGTATTCGTCTTGCTAAAATTTTACAGATTATCTTAAGGTCGGCGTTTAATAGGCTTATTGGTCTCATATTTTCACATTTATTAGAGGGCTTACCTGGTTTTGGCAGCAGTATAATTAAGGCATTATTTATGTATGATGGTAAATTATTATTTTGAAATGCTTCTAAAACCATTTCCAAAAAAGGTTTTATTAATTTATTCTTAAATTTTTTATAAAGGTCAACTGGAAGACCATCTGGTCCTGCACTTTTTCCTGATTTCATATTATCAATGGCTAGCCCAACTTCTTCTTGACTAATTTTAGACTCCAATATCTCCCTGTTTTCATTTGGAATACACGGTATAGATAGTTCGTTCAAAAACCCATTTAGTTTTGTTAAATCAGGTTCATTTTTGGTATCATATAATTTTTCATAGTAATCTCTAAAGGCTCTATTAATTTCTAAAGGATCTATAACTACCTGTCCTTTACTTATAATACTGGTAATTGGTGTTTTAATTTCCAATTGTTTAATCTGCCATGCTAATAATTTTCCTGATTTTTCACCTTGTTCATAAAAAGATTGTTTCAATCTTAGAAGACTCGAGGCAGCTCTATTCGCTGATTTTTTGTCGTATTCAGCTCTCAAAATCAGTAATTCATTCTCCAACCTTGGGTCACTTCCTGCATACACTTTTTCCTGAAGATTTTTTATTTTATGTTCCAATTTAGCTCTCTCCTCTCGAGTCTTCTTAGATTTTGATCCTGTATAACTAATAATATGTCCCCTAATAAAAGCTTTGAAAGCCTCCCACTTTACACATGCTGATGTTTGTGTAGTATTGATGTCAAAGAACTCGTCTATCTGTTTTTCTATATACTTGACAAACTCCTCATCCTGAAGCCATTTATGCTGAAATTGCCATTTACCTGATTCCTTTGTCAATTTTTTATCTACATATATTAGACAACAGGGTGCATGATCAGAGATCACGATGTTATCATAAAAGCAGTTTTGAATCTTGGACCTTAATTCTGTGGAAATCAAAAAATAATCAATACGTGAGAATGTCTTGTGGGTACTGGAATAACAAGAATAGGCTTTAACTTGTGGTTTCATTTCTCTCCATATATCTAACAATCTCAATTCTTTCATAAAATGATTAATAGTCATCCTACATCCAATGTGCGAACAATCCAGTCCTGTTGATCTATCCACACCTGGATTCAATGTACAATTAAAATCCCCTGCTATTATATGTTGCCCTGTAAGTGATGATAAGATGAGAAATAAATTAGCAAAGAACCTCAGAAGTGTTTTTATCTCAGGGTTGATCCAGGGTTTGTTGTTTGAGTGACGCCGTATGGTCTTGGTGGGAACGGATTTGTCCACACAGAAGCTGAGGTAGCCCGTGAAGGTGTGAATGAGGCCATCGATGTCCTCACCATGTGGATCGCAGAGCTGCTTCCAGGCAGTGGCTTCAAAACAGTCCTTTAGAGTGTCCATTGTCTCCTCAGACCATAACTCCACAGTGTGCATGGCCGGAGGTTGTCTGTGCTCTAGGGGTTTGTACACCGGTCGGAGATGAACCAAGTTGTGATCCGATCTCCCAAGTGGGGGGAGTTGTGATGAGGTGTACGCCTCCTTAGTGTTTGCGTAGAACAAATCCAGTGTTTTATTGTCTCTAGTGTGGCATGTGACATACTGGGTGAAAGTGGGCAGAATGGGAGACAGTGAAACGTGGTTGAAATCGCCTGAGATGAGGAGAAGAGCATCTGGGTGTTCTGTCTGCAGCCTGCTGGTTACTGAATGGATGACGTCACGCGCTGTCCCAGCGTTCGCCGTCGGATTTGCATAAACAACAATGCAGATCACGTGTGAGTGTTCTCTCGGGAGATATGTAGGCCTCATGCTAACAGCTAGCAACTCAATGTCTTTGCTGCAGTGTCGTTGTTTAACAGTGATATGTCCTGGTCTACACCAGTTGTTGTTAACATACATTATCACTCCACCGCCCCTAGTTTTGCCACTCTCTGGTGTTCGGTCAGCTCGTATCATGTGAAAACCCTCCAGCTCAATGTTAGCATCTGCTGCTAGTTCAGTTAGCCACGTCTCAGTAAACAAAAGGAGAGAGCACTCCCGGTAAGTGCTATCATAACGGGAGATAGCCGCTAGCTCATCTAACTTTCCCAGTATCGACCGTACATTTCCCATGACAACAGATGGAAGGGAGGGTCTGTACCTTATATTTTTTGTCCTCCGCCTTACTCCAGCCCGGCAGCCGCGGCGTTTTCGCCTCAGTTCTCTCGGTATGTCGAGTTTTTCCAGTGGGACCGGGTGGCGGTTAAATGCTAGCAGCTCTTCCCTGTTGTATCGTATCCTGCTATAAACAGTGGCTCCGTCCACCGGCTCAGGAGACATTTGGGACGATCTGTGTGTCCGTGATATAAGTGGGGTGAAAAAAAAAAAGTGATCAAAAGAGAGAGGAAGGGAAAAAAAACTCGGAATCGAGCCGCTGTTGCAAAAGGCAGCCGACTGGTGTGGCGCCGAGAGAAAAAATAAAACTAATAATAAAACTCTACTTAAAACCTCCAACAACGCCGCTTTATTTCATGCCGCTGCACCATCTCTTTTTCTACATTTTAAATTACATACTGAAAAAATCAATTGTACAAATTCAGCTGTCATTAATTTTATGCACTTTTTCCCTCTTAATTTTGTAGTGTTTATACAATTGTTTTTTAATGTGCATTTGAGATGACAGTCTTTATTCATTATCACTACTTGACGAATTAAAAATGATTAAAAATCAAGTTACATTAACAGCCAGTTTGTTCCTCTGACACATTTTAATTAATTAATTATTTATTTAGTGTGCATACGACCACTGTCACGCACTTTGGCAGCTTTAGTAATATTTTTTCATACAAAATTAAGAATCTCGGCAGTGATTTAAACCGGAACGATGGTCTGATACACCATAATGTTTCCAAGTTAGAATCATCATTTAGCATTTGCCGTTTTATAATTAGAGAGAGATTGTGTTAACGTTACTTACCTCCAATTAAAACAAGGTTAGAGGACTATCCTCTCTGATGCAGCATGGTGGGGGAAAAGTCCCCCATTCCTGGCACAGAAGTAGCGGCTCTGTAGAAGTAGTGGCAAAACATTAGCTTGCGGTTAGCTGCTGTGGCACTAATCACTAGAACCCACCTGACGCACTGCAGGGGAGAGGCGGGGCGGTGACAAGTAGAAACACTTGATGTCCCGATATAAACGATAAAGTTTCATATGAAACGGTAGACATTTTTTATCTTACCGATATACTGTATATCGTCATATCGGACAGCCCTAATTCACAGGAGTAAATACTGTAGCCTCTAATCCCAGCCTCAGCCAGTAGCAGCAGATGACTGCCACTCCCTGAGCCTGGTTCTGCTGGAGGTTTCTTCCTGGCAAAAGGGAGTTTTTCTGCTCCGCTGTTGCCAAGTGCTTGCTCACGGGGGATCGCCGGATTCTTGAGGTCCTTCTGCATTTGTGGGGTTTTCCCCTACAATTTGAAAGTGCGATGCGATGAATGTTGTTGTGAAATGGCACTATAGCAATAAATAAAATAAATAAATAACCCCATAAAAAGAGATTTGGTTTGGTTAAAGCCAGGTTTGCACTTTGTTCCCAATGCAAGAGTGTCTGCAGCTTGCAAACTCCGGCAGGTTATGCCCCCTCAGAAAATGGCACCCTTTCAGCAAGTTACACCGCATTTGGTAGCAGCTCCAATATGGCAGACACCCAAAGCAGCACAAAGGAGGAAAAAAAATGTTAAAAGTAAGTTTTGTGCTTAATTTATGCAGCGGTTTGTATGTTAACACACTGACTCCCTAAAACGAAACATTTGATTATTAAAGCTAATGTTACGTGACTTTTTTTTTTTCTACTGTGCTTTCATTCATTTTATCTGGTCACATTAATTAATGTATTATTTTTAGAGAAAACAGAGCAGTTTATGAACATGACATTTGTAATAATTTATTTGATTAACTTCTTCTTTAGGCTGCTCCCTTTGGGGGTCGCCACAGTGTGCCATCACTTGATATCACAAGGATATGGATGATTTGTCAAGGATTTTTGCACCAGATGCCCTTTCTGACTCAACACTGCCCATTTATCCGGGCTTGGAACTGGCACAGGGAGTAACCCTGTGGCTGGGTAACCTGCTTTCCTTCTTCCATTCTTTTATGCTAAACACCAGTCCAGAAGGCAAGAAGTACCATTTTTATATGGTCTTTGGTATGACCCGAATGGGACTTGAACCCACGACTTCCTGGTTGTGGGGAAGATGCTCTACCAACTAGGCCACCACTGTGGTGTATAATTTATGAGGGGGGGCTAAAAAGTTCATAGGCTGAAAAGTTCATAGTGGTCAAATTTGACCAAATGTGTTTTATTTTTCAACAGCAGGGATCCAAGCGCTGCAACACCGATGGAAGAAGTGTGTGGACCAAAGGGAGACTATGTTGAAAAGTAAACCACATTTGGTCAAATTTGACCACTATGAACTTTTCAGCATATGAACTTTTCAGCCCCCCTCCCCATATATGATTTATTTGATTATGCTGAGTTTAACCTCTTGCACTCCGGGATACCGCAGGCGGTCACGTCTCTGCGTCCTAGTGCGTCCTAGTGCGCACTGGAGGGAAAAAAAAAAAAAAAAGCTGCATTTCCGTTCTTCCAGTACAGACACAACCACGAACAGAAAGCCAAAGGAGTGTTTTGGTTGGTTTAAATTTGATTGACCTCTCATTTGACTAATAAGAGCCTTGAATTGGGTTTCTGAAACCTTGAAGAACCAATGACTGAAAACCTAGCAAGAAGGACCTGCCTACCAATGACTGCGAATACAACTAGCCAATTGAAGAAGAGAAGTTCGACGATTGAAACGCGTGCGTCCTCTGCGTAAAATCTGTTTTGTGTAAGCCGCTGTGTGTAACGGTAGCGTTCGCCAGTCTTTTTTTATTACTACTGTTCTTATCTGTTTTGAAAAATCGTTCGCCAAAACCGCAATCATGGAAGCGCAAAACCGCAATCATGGAAGCGCAAAACCGCAATCATGGAATCATGGTTTGACCGGGTCGTGTGACCAGAACCACGAGTCATAACAAGCGGGCCAGCTTCATGTTCGTCTGACAATGAGGAACAGATGTTCGCTAACGACACTGCTGTTGTGGACAGGTAAGTGTTATAAGCTAAATTATTCTTTATCACTGAAAATAGTAATCAAAATTACTTTTGACTGATCGGTAATTACAACGGTGCGTCATCGCCACATGACGGACCGTTTATTGTGCGCCGAGCTCCTCTGTAGCTGGGGGGGGGGAGTTGTTACCCTCTACATTGCAGATATTTTAGTGTAATTTTTATTGAACTGTAGGTTATTTTTTCTTGTAAAAAAAGGCCACACATTTTTTACGTGGCATGCTTCTTTGTGTGTGGGGGGCTTGTTTGTTCATTCATTCATGAATGAATAAACCCCCCCCCCCACACACACACAGCCCTGAGTGTCACCTTTCATTAGAGCCCAAGATCAAGCTTCTATGTTGAATCATTCAAAAGTTATAGACGTTTTTCCAAACTGTGCCATTTGGCACAATTTGGCACAGTTCATAAACGCCTGGGAACAACGTGAGAAAATAGCTGTGTAATATATTCATTTTTTGTGGTATTGTTACAAAATTTTGACCTCAGCCTGATAACACTTGGTTCTACATTTCTGTTGCATTTTCCAGCCAGTATCTGACAGCTGTGTATTATTTGCAAGCATTTGTATCGAAAAAAACACCCAGGCGAACTTAATTTTCTTCAAGTTCAGTATGTTTAGATGACTGTTACTCAGTGGCAGGAGCACTTAGAGAGATTATGACTGTTTTGCCAAAAAATTCAAAGTGTTTTCTTTTAAATGAGACCAACCCCATGAAGATGCTGCAAAGGGTTGAAGAACAGCTTTTGATTTACTTTGGGTACGTTATTTTTAGGCGTTTTTAGGGAAATTGACCAGAGTGCAAGGGGTTAAATACAGTGGATATAAAGAGTCTATACACCCCTGTTCAAATGCCAGGTTTTTGTGAAGTAAAAAAATGAGACCAAGATGAATCATTTCAAAACTTTTTCCACCATTAATGTGACCTATAACCTGTACAACCCAATTGAAAAACAAACTGAAATCTTTTAAGGGGAAAAATAAAAAAACTTACAATAACCTGGTTGCATAAATATGCACACCCTTAAACTAATACTTTGTTGTGGCACCTTTGGCTTTTATTACAGCACTCAATCTTTTTGGGTAGGAGTCTTATCAGCGTGGCACATCTTGATGGGGCAATATTTGCCCACTCTTCTTTGCAAAAACACTCCAGATCTGTAAGATTGTGAGTACATCTCCTGTGCACAGCAGTCTTCAGATCACTCCACAGATGTTTGATCGGATTCAGGTCTGGACTCTGCCTGGGCCATTCCAAAACCTTAATCTTCAGGTTCAGGTTACTTTATTTGTACCCCGAGGTAGATTTGTTTTGCAGTCTGGTGACATCCATATTTACAAACCACAATTACATTCAACATAAACACAAACACAGGCACACATGAAGCTGACCATAAACATGATAAAAATACTCAAGGCTCCATCAATCAGGATATAAAGACAAAGAGATGGGAGAAAAACCAGAGATAAGAGAGAAGGGTCATATTAAAAAGTTAAACACTAGTCAAAGAGGTTAAAAACTCAAAGGTCTAGAACCCAATAAAAGATTTAGAACCCAAATAAAAATCCTACAAAAATAAGTAAATATAAAATGGAGTTAATAAATAGGTAACTAAATAAGAGAGAGAGGGAGAGGGAGCTTAGACTTTCTGCTGCACATTCACCAACCAACCACAATGCTCTGCACTGTGTGTCTATATATATATACATTTATAGTAATATGGACATATGTTTACTAGATGTTGTTTTTTCTTGCCTTCTGATTGTTGCTCTGAGTGTTGCTATCCCTATGCTGTTGCAATCCTGGAATTTCCCCATTGTGGGACTAATAAAGGCTTATCTTATCTTATCTTATCTTAAATTATGTGCAATATATTGTTACAACTTGTTCAACTCTCTGACAGCAGCAGGAACAAAGCTGTTTTTATAGCGCTGGGTTTTATTTTTTGGGACAGCAAACCTCCGTCTTGAGGGAAAAAGCTGAAAGTGGCAGTGCAAAGGGTGGGAGTCATCATTTAAAATGGAGGTAGCAATCCTCTGTACCTGTCTGGTGTACAAGGATGTCAGGCTCAGCTGTGACTCACCAAGCAAACAACTGGACCATCTAACTACCTGATCCAAGGATTTCCTCTGTTTCAGTTTTATCTGACTAAACCATGACACTAAAGAAAAGGATAAAATGGATTCAATAAAAGCCCGATAAAACATTGTCATTATGGTTCGGTCAATTTGGAAGCGTGCAAGTTTCCTCAAACAATGCAAATGTTGCTGACCCTTTCTGCACACCCTTTCACAGTTCTCTTCAAAGTTTAAATTACTATCAATAATTGTCCCAAGATATTTGTAGGATTGTACACATTCAGTGGTCTGGCCTTTTAGTACGGTGGCTTTGTGCCTGGGAGTTTTCCTCCTAAAGTCAATAATCATATCTTTAGTTTTTGTCGTATTCAGCTGCAGGTAGGAATCCTCACACCAGTGAACAAAATCATCAGCTACTGGGCCGAGGCCACTCTCACCATCCTGGAGGAGACTGACAATAACTGAATCATCAGCATACTTAATAATGTGTCTGTTGTCATGTCTGCTCCGACACATGTTTGTGTACAGGATGAAGAGTAGTGGTGACAACACACACCCCTGAGGAGAGCCAGTAGAAGAGCACTTTTGGTCAGACAATGTACCATTGACCCTTACTCTCTGTGTCCTGTTGGTTAAGAAATCCAGAATCCAACCCACCAGATTATTGCTCGCATCAAATTGTTGCAGGAGCCTTTCAACTAAAATATGAGGTTGGATTGTATTAAAGGCGGAGGAAAAGTCCACAAATAAAAGCCTGGCGTGTGTCCCATTAAAATCCAGATGTTTAAAAAGCATGTTAAACAGAGTGACAGTGGCATCCTCCACTTCTTTGTGAGGCCTATATGCAAACTGCAAGGGATCCAATGCATGTTCAGTCTGCTTTAGGACCTCAAATCTGACCAGTTTTTCAAAAATTTTCATTAAAATTGAAGTCAAAGCAACTGGTCTAAAGTCGTTTACCATTTTAGGACCGCTGGATTTTGGAACGGGAACAACCACGGCATCTTTCCAGATCTTAGGCACATGTTGTGTCTGTAAGGACTTACTGAAAATGTAATGAAATACAGGACTCAGTTCATGTGCACACGACTTTACCAATCGCCCACATACAGTGGGGAAAAAAAGTATTTAGTCAGCCACCAATTGTGCAAGTTCTCCCACTTAAAAGATGAGAGAGGTCTCCAATTTTCATCATAGGTATTCCTCAACTATGAGAGACAAAATGAGAAAAAAAAAAAATCCAGAAAATCACATTGAATGATTTTTAATGAATTAATTGGTAAATTCCTCAGTAAAATAAGTATTTGGTCACCTACAAACAAGCAAGATTTCTGGCTCTCAGACATGTAACTTCTTCTTTAAGAGGCTCCTCTGTCCTCCACTCGTTACCTGTATTAATGGCACCTGTTTGAACTCGTTATCAGTATAAAAGACACCTGTCTACAACCTCAAACAGTCAGACTCCAAACTCCACTATGGCCAAGACCAAAGAGCTGTCAAAGGACACCAGAAACAAAATTGGAGACCTGCACCAGGCTGGAATGACTGAATCTGCAATAGGTAAGCAGCTTGGTGTGAAGAAATCAACTGTGGGAGCAATTATTAGAAAATGGAAGACATACAAGACCACTGATAATCTCCCTCGATCTGGGGCTCCACGCAGGATCTCACCCCGTGGGGTCAAAATGATCACGAGAACGGTGAGCAAAAATCCCAGAACCACACGGGGGGACCTAGTGAATGACCTGCAGAGAGCTGGGACCAAAGTAACAAAGGCTACCATCAGTAACGCACTACGCCGCCAGGGACTCGAATCCTGCAGTGCCAGACGTGTCCCCCTGCTTAAGCCAGTACATGTCCAGGCCCGTCTGAAGTTTGCTAGAGAGCATTTGGATGATCCAGAAGAGGATTGGGAGAATGTCATGTGGTCAGATGAAACCAAAATAGAACTTTATTGTAAAAACTCAACTTGTCGTGTTTGGAGGAGAAAGAACACCATACCTACTGTGAAGCATGGGGATGGAATCATCATGCTTTGGGGCTGTTTTTCTGCAGAGGGACCAGGACGACTGATCCGTGTAAAGGAAAGAATGAATGGGGCCATGTATCATGAGAATTTGAGTGAAAACCTCCTTCCATCAGCAAGGGCATTGAAGATGAAACGTGGCTGGGTCTTTCAGCATGACAATGATCCCAAACACACCACCCGGGCAACGAGGGAGTGGCTTCATAAGAAGCATTTCAAGGTCCTGGAGTGGCCTAGCCAGTCTCCAGATCTCAACCCCATAGAAAATCTTTGGAGGGAGTTGAAAGTCCGTGTTGCCCAGCGACAGCCCCAAAACATCACTGCTCTAGAGGAGATCTGCATGGAGGAATGGGCCAAAATACCAGCAACAGTGTGTGAAAACCTTGTGAAGAGTTACAGAAAACGTTTGACCTCTGTCATTGCCAACAAAGGGTTTATAACAAAGTATTGAGATTAACTTTTGTTATTGACCAAATACTTATTTTACCGAGGAATTTACCAATTAATTCATTAAAAATCCTTCAATGTGATTTTCTGGATTTTTTTTTTCTCCTTTTGTTACTCATAGTTGAGGTATACCTATGATGAAAATTGGAGACCTCTCTCATCTTTTAAGTGGGAGAACTTGCACAATTGGTGGCTGACTAAATACTTTTTTGCCCCACAGTATATTATCAGGGCCCTGACTCTGGTTCACTTTTACAGCACAGAACTCCCTTTTAATATCCTGCACCTCAATATTAAAGTGCTGATTGTCTTTGAGTTTCTGTTTCAAATCTTGGGTTTCTGTGCTAAAATCAGAGGAATCAAAACGACCATAAAAACAATTAAGAGCATTAGCCAGCTCTGTCTGAATTAAAACCATCTAAAAACACACGATTACTGTGCTCTGTGCTCTGAAGGCCTGCAATAGTTTTCATACTGGCCCAGGCTGAACCAAGTTTCTTTGTTGCCATCTTGCTTTCCAATTCTGATTTATAATTCTGTTTTCCTCTTAAAATTTCGGACTTCAGCTCTTTTGTGGCAACCTGTAGCTCAGAAACAGACCCCTGTTTAAAGGCAAGTGCTTTCCTCTGTAAGCAGGATTTAACTGATTTTGTAACCCATGGCTTGTTGTTGGGATATATTTTGACACGTTTACGTGGAACGATCATATTTTTACAGAAAGCCATGTATGAGCATGTGACGTCTACCAAAGAGTCTAAATCATCCCCACAGGACAGTGTGAAAACCTCCCAGTCCGTACAGTCTTCTTCTGGTGAAGCCATTTTTTTGTTGATTTCATCGTTGTGCTGAAAGATGAAGTTCCTCTTCAGCTTTGTAGCAGAAGCCTGAAGGTTTTGTGCCATCACTGACTGGTATTTGGAACTGTTTATAACTGACCAGTTATAAACAGTTCCAAAGAAGAAAAACAGTTCCAGCTGAAGAAAAACAGCCCCAAAGCATGATGGTGCCACCACCATGTTTTACTGTAGGTATGGTGTTCTTTGGTGATGAGCAGTGTTGTGTTTGCTCCAAATAGACCTTTTGGAATTATGGTCAGAAAGTTCAACCTTGGTTTTATCGGCCCATAACACATTTTCCCACATGCGTTTGGGAGATATCAAATGCGTTTTTGCAAAATGTAGCTGAGCTTGGATGTTTTTCTTCATAAGATAAGGCTTCTGTCTTGCCACCCTAGATGGGAGATCGTGGTCACATGTACTAAACAGCCAGTACTTGCCAGTAATTCCTGCAGCTCCTTCAATGTTGCTGTCAGTCTCTTGGCAGCCTCCCTGACCAGTGGTCTTTTTGTCTTTTGATCAGTTTTGGAGAAACATCCAGTTCTTGGTAATGTCACTGTTGTGCCATATTTTTTCCACTTGATGATGACTGTCTTCACTGTGTTCCATGGTATATTTAATGCCTTGGAAATCCTTTTGTACCCTTCTCCTGACTTATACCTTTAAACAATGAGATCCGCCTGATGCTTTGGGAGCTCTTTGCGGACCATGGCTTGTGCTATAAGATGTGACTATAAAAATGTCAGGAAAAGCCTACTGGAACAGCTAAACTTTATTTGGGGTTAATCAGAGGCACTTTAAAAGGTGGCAGGTGTGTGCTGACTCCCATTTAACGTGAGTTTGAATGTGATTGGTTAATTCTGAACACAGCCACATCCCCAGTTATAACAGGGTGTGCATATTTACGCAACCAGGTTATTGCAAGTTTTTTTTTTTAATTTTCCCCTTAAAATATTTCAGTTTGTTTTTCAATTGGGTTGTACAGGATATAGGTCACATTAATGTCGGAAAACGGTTTGAAATGATTTATCTTGGTCTCATTTTTTTTACGTCACAAAAACCTGATATTTGAACAGGGGGGTCAGGGTCAGGGAACAGGGTCTGTAGACTTTTTATATCACTCTATGTTCTATCACATCTGTTGTAATAATCAGATTTTTCGGATGTTATTTTCTTTCCTCTCATGTGCCTTTGAATTCTGTGGTAGTAAACCTGGAGGAACCGACGGTCAGCACTCATGTGGAAAGAACAGGCTGGACTCAAGATTAATAAAAACACCAGGGGGTGCTCATGCCTCGGTGTATGTCTACAGACAGACAGAGACACACAGACACATTGACAGACTACTGACTAACGTTTCACTGAGGCATAATAAAACAAGACTGATATTTGACTGAAATAACCGTAATAAAAATGATTTGAAGAATATCGTTTTATTTATTTTTTTAACAGTTTACATTGTAAGCTTTAACAAGCTACATAGGAATATTGCATGTTTACTATTAATAGAAAAGCTATTAGTGTTTTTTTTAAGATGTTAATGTCTTTTTGCAAAATAATAAGCGTTCTCAATATTCTTTACAGGCAAAGTGAAACATTTCATATTTGATTTAATATTGCTGATTATTTTTACAGTTTTTAAAATTAAACAACAGATTATGATATTGTATTTTACTGAGATGCACTAAAACATCCTACACGAGAACATCAAATCTGTCCTACTGATGATGAAAATCATTGAGGGTCTTCATCCTACAGTACAGGAATGCAGTCTGGTTTACAGAAAAATGAAGAACTGTCTGTCAAGAGCTGATACAGAGTACAAACTGAGAGGGCTGTATTATGACATGGTCCATAATCACTTGTCACTGATGCAGAAGGCATTTCTGGGCATTTCCAAGTTCATTTCCTTATCACAGCAGTGCAGAAATGAATTTTGCGCAAGGTGCAAAGAGGTTGGTCTAATTATTCAGAGGTGTGTTTTGGATAATTCAATCCAAAGCACTCCTGCCCATCCCTTTAATGCACAGAGGTTGATTATCTAAAGTGAACTCTGATCATGATGGCTTGTTTAAGACGAGTTTTGCACTGGCCAAAGCGTGTGCAGGTGAGTGAAAATGTACGCGATAGTAACTCTGGTTATAGGGGTGCGACTCTTTAGGCACCTCACGATTCGAGACGATTACGATTTGGGGGCTCCGATGCGAACCGATTACGATTCTTGATGCATCTCGCTGGATCTTCTTTCTTTTTTCTTTCTAGTCTGGATTTTTTTCCTCCCACTGTGTGACTATTGAGGGTTATCAAGGACTAAACAAAATACAGTTGTGCTCATAAGTTTACATACCCTGGCGGAATTGGTGATTTTTTTTTTTTTTTTTATGGGGGGGGGGGTGGTGGCATTTTTCAGAGAATATGAATGATCATACAAAAACTTTTCTTTCACTCATAGTGAGTGGTTGGGTGAAGCTATTTATTATCAAACAATTGTGTTTGCTCTTTTAAAATCATAATGACAACAGAAACTACCCAAATGACCCTGATGAAAAGTTTACATACCCTGGTAGTTTTGGCCTGATAACATACACAAAAGTTGACACACACACACACAGGTTTAAATGGCTACTAAAGGTTACCGTCCTTAACTGTGATCTGTTTACTTGTAATTGGTGTGTTTATAAAAAGTTGGTGAGTTTCTGGGCTCCTGGCAGACCCCTGAATGTTTCATCCAGTGCTGCACTGACATTGCTGGATTCCAATCCATGGGGAAAGCGAAAGAATTATAATTCTTAAATTAAATCTAATTCTTTCTTTGCAACTATTTTCTCCTGCAGATCCTTTGATAGTTACACTGGTCAGCACCAGATTTATCGTCGAGTTTTTTTTAGCTGATTTTGACAATTTTGATGTGCTGAATCCAAAACCCACATTGGTTTTGCTCAGTCAGGTCAACTTTTTGAATTGTGGCCACGTGTTGTTTTATACGTTTTTGTTTACATGTACGGGTATTTTCGCTTTATATGATGCAAAATTCTTTTTTATGTCTTGAAATTCTCTGAATTTTGAACAGTGGTGACATAACATTCAATTTATATATACTTACCTTTATACAAAGGTAAGTACATGCACAGTACTAAGTAAGTACTAAGTAAGCACAGGTTTTTACTTGGCACCTGATCGAGAGAAACAGGTGTCATTTTCAGATTCAGCGGTGCAAAATTGTCTTAAATCAGTTGACAAAACACAGACAACTTACAAAAAAATTATTTTTGTAACCCTGTGTTATCAAAGGATCTGCGGGAGAAGATAGTTGCACTTTATAAGATAAGATAAGCCTTTATTAGTCCCACAATGGGGAAATTCCAGGATTGCAACAGCACAGGGATAGCAACACTCAGAGCAATAATTAAGAAGATACGGAAAATATAAATAAGAGCAGTGGATATACATACATACACATAAATATATAAATATATATACAAAGTGCGGAGCATTGTAGCAAGATGGAATAAACAGCATAACCGTCTACTTAGTTATCCTACATAGTATGAATATGTACCCATACATATTGTCACCCTCCATAGCGACTGATATTGTCCTAGTTGTATACTGGAGGGGACCATTTGTGTAAGTCTGTTGCGTCTTTTGCATTCAATACTATTAGGTCGTCACGTTTTTTTGCTATCTCTGCGGGCAGCCCTGCTTAGGTTATACAGTCTGACAGCCGTAGGTAGGAAGGACCTGCGAAGCCTGTCTGTTGCGCACCTAGGATGATGTAGTCTACTGCTAAATGAGCTCCTCAGTGCGTTCAGTATGTCCTGCATAGGGTGGGACTCGGACTCCAGCAGAGATGACAGTTTAGCCACCATCCTTCTCTCTCCTATCTCCTCCACTGGGTCAAGGTGTTGCCCCAGGACAGATCTAGCTTTCTTGATCAGTTTGTTCAGTCTCTTCCTATCGGCTGCTGTAATGCCGTTGCCCCAGCAGACCACTCCAAAAGTGATGGCTGATGCCACGACCGTGTCGTAGAATGTCTTCAGCAGTGCCCCTTGTACACCAAAAGACCTGAGCCTCCTCAGTAGGAACAGCCTGCGCTGTCCCTTCTTGTAGAGTGTGTCGGTATTGTGTGACCAGTCTAGTTTATTGCTGCGGCAGTCCACCACCAGCTCCTTAGTTTTCCTTTTCCTGTTTTATAAAACAGGAAAAGGATATACAAAGATATCCAAGGAATTGAGAATACCAATCATCAGTGTTCAAACTCTAATTAATAAGTGGAAAATGGGGGATTCTGTTGAAACCAAGCCACGCTCAGGTAGACCAACAAAAGTTTCAGCCACAACTGCCAGGAAAATTGTTCAGGATGAAAAGAAAAACCCTCACATAACTTCAGCTAACATACAGGACTCTGAAAAAAGTGGTGTCGCTGTTTTCAAGATGCACTCTTTATAAAAAAAAAAAAAAAAAAAAAAGGGCTGCATGGTCGAGTCGCCAGAAGAAAGCCAATACTACGCCAACGCCACAAAGCAGCCCATTTACAATATGGCAAACAGCACAGAGATGAGCGTCAAAACTTCTGGAACAAAGTTATTTGGAGTGATGAGACCAGAATTGAACTTTTTGGCCACAATCATCAACACTACATTTGGAGAGGAGTCAACGAGGTCTATGATGAAAAGTACACCATCCCTACTGTGAAACACGGCGGTGGATCGCTGATGTTTGGGGGATGTGTGAGTTACAAAGGCACAGGGAACTTGGTGAAAATTGATGGCAAGATGAATGCAGCATGTTATCGGAAAGTACTGAAAGAAAATTTACACTCATCAGTTTGGAAGCTGCGCTGGTGTAACCCAGTGTTAAAAACGTGGATGGAATTATGAATGTCGATACAGCTTTAAGAAGAAGGGGGGACATTCATTTCACAATGGGAGTAGATAATTTAACGTGAATTAAATTATAAATATTGATGCCGCTTTTAAAAAAGAAAAGCGCCCATTTCACAATGGGAATGGATGATTTGAGTATGAATATTTAGATAGATGTGTATTCGTAGATGGTTAGGAACATTTTCTAGAATCTTCTGATCAAGTTCCTAATATGTGTGTGGGTATTTTGAGCAACCAATGGCTGCACCGTTGCTGGGTCAGCCAATGGGGTCACGCACTCTCTCCCTCGGTCCGTGTGTAATCCACAGAACGCTCTTAGACACATCGGAAGGCACCGACCGAGAGAGACGATCACTCACAGAGACGGTGAGCTAGCGTGCTGATAACGGTCTTTGCCTTGGAGAGGATTCGAGATTGGTGGGCCAATCATGCCGCTTCACTGGTGACCCCTCGAACACGCACACGTTTTGTGCGAAAGCAACCTTCCGAGCTGGACAACCACACAGCTGCATTGGTGGCCCCTTGAAGACGCACACGTTTTGTGCAACGCAGCCTTCTGTTTTGGATGGCCACGCTGGCGAACCGACGCTGAAAAAAACGAGCGGCCAGCGAACGCAACACCCGGGCATGAATGCTCCGTCGCAGCGGCCTACTGGTTCCCCCTCCCTGCGGCTTCAGGGAGACTTCGACACGGAGCCAACACAGGCGAGCCGTTCTCCGGACATCACCCACGACCGGGTAAACTGCAGAAAACGTCATGGCACACATAGGGAATTCAGTGGTTTTGCGGTTCCCGAGGCTTTAGGGTTACGCCTGAACCTAAAGTCAACACGCCAGTCCCTCTGCCCTCATCACAGCCGCCATTCAGCCTCGTCTTTTCTTCATGGCCGCACGAGCGACAACGATCGTCTCCTCCCTCTCACCGCTCCAACGCAGCTGCACGAGCCCGGGGCACAAAGATCGTCTATTGCCTCGCACCGCTCCAACGCGCCTCCACGAGCCCGGAGGACGGAGATCGTCTACTTCCTCACACCGCTCCAACGCAGCTGCATGAGCCTGAGGAACATAGGATCGTCTATTCCCTCCCGCCGCTCCAACGCATCTGCACGGGCCTGAGGGACTAAAGATCGTCTATTTCCTCTCACCATGGCCAATCTACAGCCACAGCTCAACCTGGATTTTACCGGCGCCGTCTGCGCCGTTCTCCACCAAGTTTCTGCACCCTGACTCACCACTCCAGCGGCCCACCCACGCACTGAACCCCCGCGCACGCATCGGGGAGTTACAAGGACGGCGCATCACGCATGGGACAAGTAATGGCTCCACAGACTGCCTTCCTCCTTCGCCGCTGCCTTTCAGGGCTGCTCGCTCACCTGAGGCACGCATGCAGCATACTGGAAGGATTTGTTAACAGTCTCAGCCACGCCACAGACCGCCATCGTCCTCCGCCGCTGCCCACAGAACCTTCAGGGCTGCTCGTTCACCTGAAGCAAGCACGCAGCTCGCCACTGGATTTTTTAATGGTCTTAGCCACGGCACAACGGGATTTCAGCCGTCAGCTGTTCCCGGGAGCTTTGGGGTTGCTTCAGCACCCAAAGCCAACAGTCCCTATGTTTTGTTTACTTTTTTTCTTACAGCCGCCCCTGCTTTTCTTCATGGCCACGAGAGGAGTCAGAGACTAGTTTTTCTTCTTGTGATCTCCGCACGTGCAACGGGACAAACCCTCGACGTCACGGAGCAGCAAGCAATTTTTGCGCGGCTCAGGACGATTTCACAGCTCCTGCCGGCACTTACCACCCCTCCCCTCCCTCCCCCTCCGCCTGCAGCGAGCTTCTCTCACAGCTCGCTCACACAGATGGATTATCGAGGTCGCGGCCCCCTGCCGCGTCCTCTGGGGGGGAGCGTGTGGCGGTTCGTTTTAATCCCACAACAGGCTAAGGACACTCAGCCCTCTTTTCTCTGTTTTTCTGCTGCATTACTGAGAAGCAATGTGCCATTCATGTATTTGTGATGCAAACATGCATGTGTTGTGATGTAATGCGCCATTCTGTATAGTGTGCATATGGCTTGTCCTTACTGTGCTTTTTCTGAGCATCTTAGATGTGCTTTGGTGTATTAATGTCTACAGGTAGACGAGTTTCTTCTGTCTCACCTATGTGATGTTAATCGATGCCTTTCATCCTTTGTACTCATGCGTCCTGTCCTTACTGTGACCTAGAGACTCAGATCAATATGTAGATGTGCTTGTTAGCCTCTTTGTCTTGCACTTAGAGCGAGGTCTAGCTAATCTGCCCATTGTGATGTATGGCTTACAAATGCAAATACCTCCTGCCTGTTCTGTTGTCCCTTTGATCATTCTAGACTGTGGGGTATGTCTTTTTGATGTATTGTTATGATCAAGTATTTAAGGTGCAACTCTGTAACGCAATCTCACTCTCTTACTCTCTCACTCTGATCCTGCAACAGGTGGACACACTGTGTCCGCCTCTCTTTCTCTGAGAGCCTAGGGATCCCGCTCCGGGCTGCTCCACTATGCACCGGAGAGAGGATCCCGTGAAGGCGACATGATTAATAAAACCTGCTCAAAACCACAGCACTGCTGCTTATTTTTTCATGTCGCTTCACTGGTTTGTGAAGATTGGTGGGCCTGGATTGGTGCACGCAGTGAGGCATTGCTGTGTTGGCGGATTCTGACACCCCATTTGTTGGATTTTGGGATTGGGGTGCGGGGGCTGTCAACGCCGTTGAGCGCGGGGGCCCCTGGCGCGGTGGGTGCTGTCCATTCATTGTGTGTGGGGGTGCTGGTCGCTGGCTTGGCATGCTGGTCGCCGGTGCTGGTTTCGGCTGGCTTTTTCCATCGTGGGGGGGGGGGGGGGGGGGTTGGAGCTGTGGCGGTTGGGGGGGTGGTCCTATTTCCCTTGCCCTTGGTTGTTGTTCGGTGGTGGGTGACGTGTCTGTGGTTTGTGTGTGTTTGGTGTGTCGGTTTGTGGTGGGTTGTTGTGCTGGCGCGCTTTTCTGGGGTTTTTTTTCCTCTTGTCGGGTGCTTTCCTGTGCGCTTGACTTGGATTATGGATTGGGCTCATTGTGTTCTGACCTGTTTTGTGGGTCGGGTTTTTTTTTTTGTGCTGGATTCGCAAGACTGTGGATTCTCCAGATCTGGATGGCGAGCTGAAGCCCGAATCCTAGGAACTGCTAGAGGTGACCCCACTGGTCACCTGGAACTGAAACAGGAGGACTGTGAATATTGTAAATATAATTTGGAGTTTATGGGTTGTGTTTTCTTTTATTACGCTGTGTATTTATTTATGTGTACATATTTGTAAATAATATACATAGTTGCAAGTTCCATACACCGTGTGTCAGTGTCGTCTGTTGTTGCACCTCCCAGGCTCCTACGAACCCAGAGTCGGTCTGACCTGGCCCAATTATCCCTCTGCCCAGGTAGAAAAGTTAAGGTAACTTACATTGCCATAACACAATACTACCAAAAAGGGTACTACACCTAAAGTGAGTAGGGTGAGTGGGTGTTAGTAAGGGTTACACTCAAAAATCTGGCGAGCGCAGGTGTTAGTGGGTGTTACCCCCAGTTACAGTAAGTACCCAATTACCCTGTGTGTTACAGTGGTGTTACAAAAAATTTGGCGAGCCAGCCGGGAGCCTTGAGCGTTGCACAACAGATGTGAATTCTGTTTTGACCCCTGACTAAACAGTTTATATACTGCCAAAATGGATTTTGTGGGAAAACATGGTGTTTAAAATCTCTAATGCAGTCATTGTTAGTGGTGTTGTTGATAAAGAGAAAGACACAGATGTTTTTGAGTTTCTAGAGCAACATGGCACTATTTGTAGGGTGCTTAGCATTGATGATTACCTGATTTTGACAAAAGTCATATTGTAGAGTTCGAGTCTGGATTAGCTATTGAAACATTAGCACGTACGTTGCCGTGCTCCTTTCCATCCACTGACAATCCTGATGTTAAGTACTGCATTCAAGTCTTAACTGATGTCTACACTAAAACTGTAGGGGGCAGTGTTACTGAGGCTTATCTCAGCCACCTGAAGGGCTTAGCTAAGTTAAGTGGAAAAGGTTTTGAAGAGGTGTTGTCCACAATAGGGAAGTCTATTGAAGCTGCTGAGACAGCTGAAACAGTCTCTGCTGACGTTGATCCTGCTTCCCCTACTGTAGAATCCACACAAAGTGGAGTCTCTCCTCCACTCCAAGTTGAAGTGCCTCGCACCCCTAAAACCACTCAGTACTCTTCCAAAGCCCTCTTAGACCAAACTTAACACCTCAAATGTTGAGCCCAGCTGATTTTAACCCACCTGAGGTTCAGAAAATCGTTGTCGAGCATGTCATTAAACATGCAGAGAAGCCGTCAAACGCCCATTCCTCTTGGAGAATCAGAGCTTTCTCTGGCAAAACGCCAAGACCGTATACTGAAGCTGATTATGAAACATGGCGTTCACATGTTGACTTGATGATGGAAGATACTTCTTTGTCTGACTTGGAAAAATCTCGCAGGATCCTTGAAAGTCTTCTTGCTCCTGCATCTGATGTTATTTGCTCTCTTGGGCCTGAAGCCACCTCTGCCGACTGTCTTAAGCTGTTGGACTCAACTTTTGGGACTGTTGAATACGGTGAGGAACTGCTTGTGTGATTCATGAACACTTTCCAAGATTATGGAGAAAAACCCTCTGCATATCTGCATCGTTTGCAGGTGACGTTCAATCTCGCAGTGCGTAGAGGCGGTCTAGAGCCACAGGAAGTGGACAAACAGCTTCTCAAGCAGTTTAACAGAGACTGTTGGGATGATAATCTGCTAAAAGAGCTACAGCTGGAACTAAAAGATAAACATCCACCTGTGTATGCAGAGTTATTGCTTCACCTTCGCACTGTTGAAAACAGACAAGAAGTGAAAAACACACGCATGAAAAAACACTTGGGCGCCACAAAACCAAAAGCAGCCTCCTACGAACAAACAGTCACCGAAACAAGTACAAATAGTGAAGTGGAGTCGGACAGTCTGAAAGAACTGAAAAAGCAATTTGCTGATCTAAAAAGCCAATTAGCTGCTGTTGTGAAACAAAAGAAACAAGCACCACCGAAGAAAGACCCAACTAAGAAATCTGAAAATAAAAAACCTGACCATGACAAACCTGAAAACTTACCTTCGTCCAGCCGTCCAAATACTAGGCCCAAACCATGGTGTTGCTTCCGCTGTGGCGAAGATGGGCATATTGTAGCCACTTGTGAGTCCGAGCCAAACCCTGTGCTTGTGGCTGCAAAACGCAAAGAACTAAGAGTAAAAAGACAGATTTGGGACAGTCAGAACCCCACATCTTGTTTAAAACTGAAGTCTACCCCTGTTGCGGGACAAACTGAGGCTAGCTCATAGATGACCCGTCCCAAACCAAAAGCTCCATTCGAGACACGTGCTAAACTGAAGTCACACTTCAAAACAGACCCCTTTAACTTTCCTAATGGTCTAATTGGTACAAAAAGTACAGCACAAGTGAAAGTGAATGGCTGTACTGTGAGCTGTTTGTTAGATACAGGTTCCCAGGTGACTACTGTCCCTGAGTCCTATTACAGACAGTACTTATCCAACCATGAGATTAAGCCACTTTTTGAGCTGTTTGAAGTGGAGGGAGCTAACGGTCAGAGTGTACCTTATTTAGGCTACATTGAAATGCATGTCACTTTCCCAAAAGACTTTCTTGGTATTGAAGCCGAAGTGCCAACACTTGCCTTAGTGGTTCCTGATGTACGTGCAGCTGATCAGTCCTTAGTGTTAATAGGGACAAACACATTAGATGTACTTTACGAGCTGTACTCTGATGGATGTTCTGAACTGCAGCCAACCATGTCACTTGGTTATAAGGCAGTGTTAAAAGTTCTTGAGCTACGGCACAGACAGTCCAAAGACACTAGCCTTGGTTTAGTGACCATGCGCAACAAATAGCCACAGTTGTTCTAGATGGCGCTGTAGCTGTGTCAGCCGGCAACAGTGAAAAATCTGTCTTGTTAGAGCAACTGTTAATGTCAGCCTTTCCTGGTGGTATCCTGGTAAAACCATGTCTCATAGACTTACCTGAAAGAGCACCTTACCTTGTTCCAGTTGTGCTCACCAGTGAATCAGAACATGACGTGACAATCCCTCAGAAGTGTGTCATTGGAGAAATCTGTGCATATCAATGAGTCCTATCGCAAGAACACTCCGTGAAAGTTGCAAAGTCCAAAACTGAACCAAAGTCTTCTCTGAAGTTCAACTTTGACTCTTCCCCCATTAGCGCTGAATGGAAAGAGCGCCTAACAGAAAAACTCAGTCAAATGCCCAAAGTATTTGCAAAACGGATCAAGTGAAACACACAATCAAATTATCAGATGAAACACTGTTCAAACACAGAGCACGTCCCATACATCCAAATGACCTGGAAGCGGTCCGTAAGCATCTCAAAGAACTCCAACAAGCAGGCGTGATAAGAGAGTCCAATTCCCCATTTTCTTCACCTATTGTAGTGGTGCGAAAGAAAAATGGCGATGTCTGCCTTTGTATTGATTACAGGAAGCTTAACATGCAGACTGTAAAAGATGCTTACGCCCTCCCCAACTTGGAGGAAACGTTTTCCACCTTGACCGGTTCGCAGTGGTTCTCCGTCCTCGATTTAAAGTCGGGGTACTACCAAATTGAGGTAGAGGAGCTGGACAAACCAAAGACGGCGTTCGTATGTCCCATGGGCTTCTGGGAATTCAATAGAATGCCCCAAGGCATTACAAACACCCCCAGCACGTTCCAGCGCCTCATGGAGAAATGCATGGGCGACATGAATCTGCATGAGGTGATTGTGTTCCTCGTTGACATCATTGTATTCTCCAAGACGCCCGAAGAACATGAGGCTCGCTTAATGAAAGTTCTTAATCGCCTAAAAGAGTACAGGCTTCAACTCTCCCCTGAGAAATGCAGATTTTTTCAAACTTCTGTCAGATACCTCGGTCACATTGTGTCCAGTAAAGGAGTTGAGACCGACCCCGAAAAAGTGAAAGCCCTAAGTACCTGGCCTGTGCCCCATGATCTCAAACGGCTCCGCTCGTTCTTAGGCTTTTCAGGGTACTATAGGCGGTTCATTAAGAACTATTCCAGCATTGTTAAGCCCCTCACTGACTTGACAGCAGGCTACCCTCCTTTGCGCAAAAGCACAAAGCCGAAAGCTAAGCCTGCCCAGTACCACAACCCAAAGACACCGTTAGGCGAGCGATGGACTTCTTCCTGTGATCTTACATTCAAAACCATCATTGAAAAGCTCAGTACTGCGCCTGTCCTGGGTTTCGCTGACCTTCAGATGCCATATACACTCCATACTGACGCCAGCACTACAGGGCTTGGCGCCGCCCTCCATCAAGAGCAGGAGGGCCAGACTAGGGTCATAGCTTATGCAAGCCGGGGGTTGTCTAGAAGAGTCCTGTTACCCCGCCCATAAATTGGAATTTTTAGCTCTAAAGTGGGCAGTAACGGAGAAGTTTGCAGACTATCTATATGGCAATCATTTTACTGTCGTGACAGACAGTAACCCCTTGACGTACATCTTAACTACTGCTAAGATGGATGCCATGAGTTATAGGTGGCTAGCTGCTCTGTCGACGTTTCACTTTAAGCTCCAAAACAGAGCAGGCAAACTTAACTCAGATGCAGACGGCCTCTCTAGACGGCCACATGGCGAGTAACTTGATGACGCAGTGTCCCAAAAGGAGCTTGACCGCATACAGCAGTTCACTCAAACTCACTTGTCTCTTCCTGAAAGTAGTTTAAGTTCCGAGGTAGTGTCTGCTATATGTGGAAAAACACCTTGTCTGTAGCTCTCCAGATAACACCTTCCCTTTGGTTCACTCATTAGCCATCTCTGTAGCTGCCATTCCAGATGACTATGCCGATGAAGATGGCTGTGGTGGTCTTCCAGTTGTACCCCACATGACTCCTGAACAGATCAAAAATGAACAAAGAACTGACCCCTGTTTAAGAGAAGTGATTGCACAAATCGAAACTGGGCAAAAAGTTCCACCAACTGTACGAACTGAGCTTCCTGACACCAACTTGTTACTCCGAGAGCTCAGTCGACTTGGAATGGGCAATAACATCCTCTACCGCACTCGTCAAGATGGAGGAAATGTTACTTACCAGCTCGTCTTACCTGAACAGCTCTGCGATTCAGTCTTTCAAAGCCTCCACTGTGACATGGGCCATTTAGGCACAGAGCGTACTTTGGATCTCGCCAGAACAAGGTTCTATTGGCCTCGCATGGCGGCGGATATTGAAAAGAAGATCAAGACATGTAATCGCTGCATAAGACGTAAAAACGCTCCAGAGCGAGCTGCTCCGCTTGTCAGGATCAAGTCCACCCGACCGCTCGAACTTGTCTTGTCATGATCACGCTGAGAGCCGTCCATGATGATTTCAACGTCCAGCAATGAAGGATTTAAGTACTGAATCTGTAAGAGAATATAAAGGTTTTTTTTTTTCCTCTGAAGTCAGTACTATTCGACTCATTTGACCTGCCCTTACAATCAAAGTCCTCCAGATTATCTGCAGTTTTTGTTTTCAAAACATGTGAGCAGCATTGACTCTCATGGACAGCCAGCTGTCTGGCAAACTTGACCATCTGCTGTGCAAGGACACAAGCGCCAGACGCTAGACACAACATCTCCTGCTGAAGAGTCTTTGTTGTTCTTAACTGATATAAACACCCTCACTCAACACCACACTCACACTGACTCAATAAACTGATGAGAAGATTATCCATTCACTGCTCTCTTTGTGTCCTTGTATAGATTCTATTGTCTGCTATTTGTGCATTGAGAGCTTTTTTTCTTGTAATCATAATATTGATCATTTATGACTGGTATTCTGACAAACAATGCTTTTTTTTCTCTCTCCTATTGTGTGTTTATCCTTTTCCTCCCTCATGCTTCCTGTTCCCAGTCTGCTGACAGGCGCGTTACTGACGCTGCCGCGTCACCGAAAATGTCAACTATGTCGTTTTCAGTGTCAAGTTAAATCCCTCGTATGTTTATCAGTTGTTTACTGTGAATGTACTTGGCAATAAATCTTTTCTGAGTTCTGAGTTCTTGTCTGTATGGATTTCCTGTCCATTGAGCCCGATTAAAGTAACACTAAGGATGTGCTCGTGTTAACTGATCATTTCACAAAATACGCTGTAGCCATCCCTACCAGCAATCAGAAAGCTCAGACCATTGCAAAGGCACTTTGGGACAACTTTATAGTCCACTACGGGATACCCGAACAGTTACATAGTGATCAGGGTCCCGATTTTGAGTCCCATATTATAAAAGACCTTTGCAAAATCATGGGCATTCGCAAAATCCGGACGACACCCTATCACCCCAGAGGTAACCCGGTAGAACGTTTCAATAGAACGTTATTGAGCATGCCGGGTACTCTGGAGGAAAAGAACAAAACTCATTGGCACAACTATGTGAAACCACTTGTACATGCGTACAGTTGTACGAAGAATGACACTACTGGCTGCACGGTGGCGCAGTGGTTTAGCACTGTGGCAGCACAGTTTTACCCTCGGCCGGGGGACCGCGGGGATCATGAGATCGTGGGTTCGATCCCAGCCCCCGACCAACAGTGAGCTGTGTGGAGTTTGCATGTTCTCCCCGTGCTGCGCGGGTTTACTCCGGGATTTCTCCGGTTTCCTCCTGCACACCAAAAACATGTAGGTTTAGGGCGCTCACGCACGCAGCGACCAGCAGCCGGTGGCTTGTCACCAAAACTGCAAACCAAGTCTACCTACGGGTACAAATAAGTAACAAAAAAAAAAAAAAAAAAAACTACTGGTTTTGCCCCGTATGAGTTAATGTTCGGTCGTCAGCTGAGATTGCCCATCGACCTTGCATTTGGGCTTCCGTTTCACAACAAAAGTTTCAAGTCACATTCCCATTACATTGAAAAGCTGAAGACAAATCTACAAGAAAGCTACAAACTAGCAACAGAAAATGCTAACAAGATGGCTGAAAGAAACAAAACAAGATTTGATATGCGAGTGAAACCCTCAAAACTCGAACCAGGCGACAGAGTTTTGGTACGTGCAGTCCGCCTCAGAGGCAAACACAAACTAGCAGACAGGTGGGAAGCTGAAATTCACATTGTGGTGACTTGCCTGTTTACACTATAAGACCTGAGACAAAAGATGGTCCTGTTCGCACCGTTCACCGCGTCCTCTTGCTTCCCTGTGGTTTTCTTGCCCCTGTTGAAGAAGAACCTGTCCAACCAAAACGTGTCCGCCAACTTAACCACTTGCACTCCGGGCAATTTTCCTAAAAATGCCAAAAAATAATGTGCCCAAAGTAAATCGAAAGCTGTTATTCAACCCTTTGCAGCATCTTCATGGGGTTGGTCTCATTTAAAAGAAAACACTTTGAATTTTTTGGCAAAAAAAACATAATCTCTCTACGTGCTCCGGCCACTGAGTTACAGTCATCTAAACATACTGAACTTGAAGAAAAAAAAATTGGACACAGTGTTTTTTTGGATACAAATGCTTGTAAATAACACACAGCTGTCCGATCCAGCTGGAGAATGCAACAGAAATGTAGAACCAAGTGTTATCCAGCTGAGATCCAAATTTGGTAACAATACCACAAAAAATGAATATTTTACACAGCTTTGTTCTCAGGCTGTTCCCAGGCGTTTTGGAACTGTGCCAAATTGTGCCAAATGGCACAGTTTGGAAAAATGTCTGTAACTTTTGAATAATTCAATGTAGAATCTTCATTTTAGGCTCTAATGAAAGGTCACACTCAGGGCTGTGTCTGTGTGTGTGTGTGTGTGTGTGTGTGGGCGGGGGGTCGTTCCCCCCCCCCGCTACCAAGGACCGACTTCGGCCCTCGCTACAGACGGATTACACTCCTTGCATGTTTTCACAGCGGCTCCCCCCCCCCCCCCTCGCTACTCTGTGTGTGTGTGTGGGGGGGGGGGGACCGTGAACGCCCCGCCCCCATCCCTCGCTACAGAAGAGGGCCATCGCTACATGATGGAATAGACTGATATGCTTCTCCCCGCGGACCGGGGGCGTTCGGACCGTGAACGCCCCCCCCGCTCCTCTTCTGCAGCGGGGGGGGGGGGGGCCTTCACGGTCCGAACACGGCAAATGAACCGTTTATCGCGGCGATCGCACTTTGTGCGCAGTACAGTTGTAATTTACCGATCGGTCAAAAGTCATTTTTTGATTACAGTTTTCAGGGATAAATAATAATTTGGCTTATAACACCTTACCTCTTCAAAGCAGCAGAGTCGTGGCGAACATCTCTTCCCACGCGTCAGACGAACGCGGCGCTGCTCCGCTCGTGGATCCCGATCAACATAATTCCATTATTGCCGTTTTGGCGAATGATTTACGACTTTTGTCGTCGGCCTCCGTCTATTCTGCTGGAATGAGTGCAGGTCCCACTTGTGGGTGTTCTCCATGCTGCTGGGTCTGTATTAGATTCGTCCAGCGTCCTTTGTTTTCATCTGTGGCAACAGTAAATCTCTCTTCACCCTGCCTGAATTTCTGTGCTTCAATTGGCTCCTGCGTTCACAGTAGGCGGGTCCTCCTTCCTAGATTTTCATTCATTGGCTCCTCAAGGTTTCAGAAACCCAATTCAAGGCTCTTATTAGTCGAATGAGAGGTCAATCAGATGAACTAATCTGTTTGCGGCTGTCTCTGCAGTTTTTTTTTGAGTGGCGCTTGGACGCTACTACATCACCATCACCACCATCATGCGTCATGCGTCCAAGCGCGCATGAGGGCGCTCTCGTGCGCCCTCGTGTGTCATAGGACGCAGAGACTTGCCCGCCCGCGGAACAACGGAGCGCAAGTGGTTAAGACAAGACAATCAACTGAACAAAGTGAGGAATGTGAGAATTCAGAACCGGAAAATGAAGATGTCTATTGGTACAGAGAAGAACCAATCCAAACACCCATAAAGCTCACTCGAGTTTATGAAATTCCCCATCCAAAGACATTCTTTAAAAAAGACATTCCTGCTGAAACTCATTTACCTGAGAATGACAACCAAATAGAAAATGCCACTTCACCTATATGTGACAACTTGCCTGGAAATGACAATTCACCTGGATGTGACAACTTACCTAATAATGGAAACATGGAGGAAACTGAAACAAATGTGGAACCATCAAACAATGAGAATGGAACTGAAAGTGAAACCAACTCACCTGATAAAAGTACCTGTGATGAACCTGTGGAAGATAAAGAACCTGAAAAAGAGATCCCAAAAACTGTGAGACGTTCCGACAGGACAACCTCCCAGCCAGAAAGACCACAGTATAGTCAGTTGGGAAATCCTCTCATAACTGTTGCTCAGTCCCTGTTTCAAGGACTAAACCTGGCTTTTACCAGAGCCTTAACGGAGTCAGATCCTAAGATTATTCCCATGAACACTAGTTCTCCTGTCATTACTATCTAGCTAATCCCATGCAAAGGGACTTGCATGATTGTAAGGGGGGATAGTGTAACCCAGTGTTAAAAACGTGGATGGAATTATAATTCCAGATTATTCCCATGAACACTAGTTCTCCTGTCATTACTATCTAGCTAATCCCATGCAAAGGGACTTGCATGATTGTAAGGGGGGATAGTGTAACCCAGTGTTAAAAACGTGGATGGAATTATAATTCCATCCACGTTTTTAACACTGATTTACACTTGGGACGCACTTGGACATTCCAACATGACAATGATCCAAAAGACAAGGCCAAGTCAACCTGTCGTTGGCTACAGCAGAAAAAAGTGAAGGTTCTGGAATGGCCATCTCTGTCATGGTCTGAGCGCCGATCTCGTCCGCGCTCGGGCCATACATCTTCTACACCAGGTTTGACCACAGTGTTACCTTCTGGCTCCCCGAGCTCTTATTGTGACAGCGCTCGGAGGAGCTTCCTGCTGTCAAAACGGAACAGCTGTGCTGCATTTACGGCTCATCAGCAGCCCGGTATTTAAGTAGGCGCTGAGGAGCGGTACAATGCAGCAGTCTCGTTGATGATTCCCTCGTCAGACGTTGAGCGAGTGTTCCTCGTCTCAGGCGTCAGTATTCCTTATTGATTCCACGTCTATGATCATCCTTCATCCTAATCCTGAATCGTAAGTGAGCTTGTTCAGCCTTGCGGTTTCCGTATCTAGTTTTGTGTGTTTTAGCCCATCGAGGCTCATTACTTTCTGTTACTTTGTGTATTATCTTGTGTTCGTCTTCATTAATAAACATCATGCAAACTTCACTGGCGACTGTTGGCGTCTTATGGTGGCTCGCGAGGGCCACCGCGTGACAATCTCAGTCTCCTGACCTTAATATCATTGACCCACTTTGGGGAGATCTCAAACGTGCAGTTCATAAAAGACCGCCCAAGAATTTACAGGAACTGGGGGCTTTTTGCCAAGAAGAATGGGCAGCTTGACCATTTGAGAAAATAAAGTGCCTCATCCACAACTACCACAAAAGACTTCAAGCTGTCATTGATGTTAAAGGTAACAATACACGATATTAAGAACTAGGGTATATAAACTTTTGATCAGGGTCATTTGGGTAATTTCTGTTGTCATTTAAAAAGAGCAAACAATTGTTTGATAATAAATGGCTGCTCCCAACCACTAACTATGAGTGAAAGAAAAGTTTTTGTGTTATCATTCATATTCTCTGAAAAATGGCCAAAAAAAAAAGTCACAAATTCCGCCAGGGTATGTAAACTTAGGAGCACAACTGTAAATACATACACTATGAATTACACAAATGTGTGATGAATTATTTATAATTGGAAATGAAAGATCTTTGACTAAACAAGTGTCAGTTTATTAAAATTGGAAATACCCAATTTATTAAATACATATATAAGTATTAGGGGTGGGAATCTTCAGGCACTTCACGATTCGAGCCAATTACGATGCATTTTCCCCCTTACTTGTAAATGTTAGAAAAAGGACTTTCTACGCTTCATTCCAAAGGAACTGTAGCTGTTGCAGGTAGTGGTCAGCTGAAGGGCATCATAATCACAGAGAAAGAGTCTGGAGTGCACTGTCAGATTCACAGTCCTTAATATTCCTAAGACTAATATACAGTGGTGTGAAAAAGTGTTTGCCCCCTTCCTGATTTCTCTCTTCTTTTTTTTTTTTTGTATGTCACACTTAATTGTTTCAGATCATCAAACAAATTTAAATATTAGACAAAGATAACACAAGTAAACAAAATGCAGTTTTAAAATGAAAGCGTTTATTATAAAGGGGGAAAAAAATCCAAACCTATATGGCCCTGTGTGGGGAAAAAGTGATTGCCCCCTAAACCTAATAACTGGTTGGGCCACCTGTAGCAGCAACAACTGCAATCAAGCATTTGCGATAACTGGCAATGAGTCTTTTACAGCACTGTGGAGGAATTTTGGCCCACTCATCTTTGCAGAATTGTAATTCAGCCACATTGGAGGGTTTACAAGTATGAACTGCCTTTTTGCGGTCATGCCACAGCATCTCAATCGGATTCAGGTCAGGACTTTGACTAGGCCACTCCAAAGTCTTCATTTTGTTTTTCTTCAGCCATTGAGAAGTGGACTTGCTGGTGTGTTTTGGATCATTGTCCTGCTGCATAACCCAAGTGTGCTTCAGCTTGAGATCACAAACAGATGGCCGAACATTCTTCTTCAGGATTTTTTGGTAGACAGCAGAATTCTTGGTTCCATTTACCACAGCAAGTCCTCCAGGTCCTGAAGCAGCAAAACAGCCCCAGACCATCACACTACCACCACCACATTTTACTGTTGGTGTGATGTTCCTTTTCTGAAATGCTGTTACTTTTACGCCGGATGTAATGGGACACACACCTTCCAAAAAGTTCAACTTTTGTCTCGTCAGTCCACAGAGTATTTTCCCAAAAGTCTTGGGGATCATCAAGATGTTTTCGAACAAAACTGAGATGAGCCTTGATGTTCTTTTTGCTCAACAGTGGTTTTTGTCTTGGATCTCTGCCATGCAGGCCATTTTTGCCCAGTCTTTTTCTTATGGTGGGGTCATGAACACTGACCTTAACTGAGGCAATTGAGGCCTGCAGTTCTTTGGATGTTGTTGTGGGGTCTTTTGTGACCTCTTGGATGAGTTGTTGCTGCACTCTTGGGGTAATTTTGGTTGGCTGGCCACTCCTGGGAAGGTTCACCACTGTTGCATGTTTTCACCATTTGTAGATAATGGCTCTCACTGTGGTTCGCTGGAGTCCCAAAGCTTTAGAAATAGCTTTATAACCTTTTCCAGATTGATCTCAATCTGGAAAAGTGGTTAGCACTGCGGCAGCACAGCAACTCACTCTTGGCCGGGAGATCCTGGGTTCGATCCCAGCCCCCGACCAACAGTGATTTATGTGGAGTTTGCATGTTTTCCCCATGTCTACATGGGTTTACTCCAGGATTTCTCCGGTTTCCTCCCACATGCCAAAACCATGCAAGTTAGGTTATTTGGTATCAAGCTGCGGATTCTAAATTGTCCTTAGGTATGAGTGTGAAAGTAAATGGTTGTCTGTCTCTCTGTGTTGGCCCTGCAATGGACTGATGATCTGTCCAGGGTGTACCCTGCCTCTCGCCCAAAGATGCTGGAACAGACTCCAGCCCCCCGCTTCCTCACAAGGATTAAGTTGAAGAAGATGGATGGACATATTTCTGATGGAGCCATTGACCTGAGATTTTCACCAGATATCTGTAACAGCCCACGTAATCCATACATACAAAGAAATCTATGCAGCTGTGTTCACAAAACAAGTTATATTTAATAAAGTGGAATGACACAGGGAATAAGTATTTAACATGCTTGTTGAAATTCATTTAATGTTTAGTAGAAAAGTATTTTGTTTCGTAATAACAGCTTCCACCTAGTTTCTGTATGGAGAAACTAGGTGCAGGCATTGGTCATGAGTGATTTTAGCCCATTCTTCCACACAAGTTAATCTCTTACACAGCATGTGGGACACCATGTGGTGCATGGGGCGGCGCCTATCTCTGTTTCACTGACCCTAGTTCACACAGCTACTATAAGTAGTGAAAGCTACAGTGGGAGGTCAGTCCTCTGGTAGCTCTGTGCGTTAACTTTCCTTTCCCCATTCTATTATGTTGAGCACCAAGCTAGAAGGCAGAAAGTACCATTTTTATATGGTCTTTGGTATGACCCGGCCTTGAACCCAAGACCTCCTGGTTGTGGGACAGATGCTGTGCCTCTAAGTCACTGCTCCGGTATTCTTTCACACAAACTGTCTTCAAATCTTGAAGGTTCCATGGGTGTCTTCTATGAACTCTGATCTTCAGTTCGTTCCATAGATTTTCAATTGGATTCAGATCAGGTGACTGACTGGGTCATTCTAGCAGCTTTATTTTCCTTCTCTGGAGCCAGTTGAGAGTTTCCTTTGCTGTGTGTTTGGGATCATTGTCTTGCTGAAATGTACACCCTTGTTTCGTCTTCAGCATCTTGGCAGATGGCAACAAGTTCTTATCAAGGATGTCTACATTTGGCCAGTCATCTTTCCTTCAATTATATGAAGTCTGCCTGCGCCATGTTCTGGAAAAACACCCCCACACCATGATGCTCCCATCTCCAAACTTCACTGTTGGTATGGTGTTTTTGGGCTGATGTGCAGTGCCATTTCTTCTCCAAACATGCTGTGTTGTGGCATCCAAAAAGTTCAATTTTGGTCTCATCTGACTAGACTATAATCTCCCAGTATTTTACTGGGTTTCCCAAATGTTGTGCAGCAAACTTTAAACAAGCTTCAGCATGCTGCTTTTTTTTTTTTGTATTTTGTATACTTTATTGAAATTCAGGGCATCCACCGGGATAGATGAGGCAGCCACAGTACGGCGCCAAACCTTCACCATTCACACACACATTCACACCTAGGGCCAATTTAGAGTCTCCAGTTAACCTCACTTGCATTTTGCAGGAAACCAGAGTACCTGGGGTAACCCACGCAAACAGGAATGTGCAAACTCTACACAGAAGGGTCGCTGATGGTCGGGGTGGAATTGAACCCATGATGGTCAAGGATGGAATCAATCCCGTGACCTTCTTACTGTGCTGCCACTGTGCTAACCACTGCTCCACCAAGCTGCCCCAATGGCCCCAGTGCCACCTTCAGCAGTGGAGTCTTGCGAGGTGAGCGGTAGGGGTGGGTTCAAAAGATAGATTCAACAATCTGGATCAGTCCATGTTTGGATGAGCCGATATCGAGCCACAAAATCCGCGGATCAATTTTTTTTTTAATATAATGCTTTGACGTGGGAACATCTGCTGAGTCTGATCGAGTTGAAACCATGTCAGTGAGCCAGGAATGGCAGCGAAGAATCAGAAACGCCTAGAGCGCTAAAGGAGCTGACAAGCTAACAGATATGCTGGTTCTTCTTCTGTGGTGTTAAAATAGTTCTTATCCAGTAAGAGTTCCCTGCGGCACATGCGCACGTCTTTACTTCTGTGTTTACATGAGTGGAGTTGTTGACGTGCGTGTCTCTTAATTGATCAACAAAAGTCACCGTAAATACTGTCCTCAACAGTTTCTGAATATTTTTCATAAAGCGGGGATAAACTGTTTTGTACTACGTGCAGCGCTGTGTTGAAACATCAAGTCAGCAATTGATAAACACTTCAAACGGAAAACTCACAGAAACTGGCTGAAACTCGTCAATAGAGAGGGAGACTTGGAGCTGCTGAGATTGTATGTAAAATATCATTTGTTTGTTTTAACATTTGTGTCATAAATTAATAATTCATCCAACATAATGGTGTTTTCTTTTACAATCTACGGATACAGAGCTTCATACCTCTGCTGCACGGTGGCGCAGTGGTTAGCACTGCGGCAGCACAGTTTACCCTTGGCCGGGGGATTGTGGGGATCGTGGGATCGTGGGTTCGATCCCAGCCCCCGACCAACAGTGATCTGTGTGGAGTTTGCATGTTCTCCCCGTGTTGCGTGGGTTTACTCCGGGATTTCTCCGGTTTCCTCCCACATGCCAAAAACATGCATGTTAGGTTAATTGGCTGTTCTAAATTGTCCCTAGATATCTGTTTCCTATAGGCCCTTAGAATAGAGGGTTAGTATTAATGAAAGCGCTTTGAGTGGTCTTTGTGACTAGAAAAGCGCTATATAAGTGCAGGTTAGTTAGTTAGTTAGTATTTAACTGCTGGTTAAGTGCTGTGAATCAATACAGAATAAAGGTACAGTATATTTTATGAGATTATGGACTTCTAGCACCTAAGTGAGAGATTAGAAGATAATACAAATCACAATAAAATTAAAATGGTAGAATTAATCAAGGCTGCAGTACAATGAGCCATTTTTACTCAATAGAACTAAACTGAAATGAACAAATCTTCCCAGGAAATAAATTGAAACCCTTTTCAATAATTGAAAGTTAATTTGTAGTTAAAATATAAACAACAAAAAATAAAACAAACTAAATTATTAAACCGTGCTGTGGTGTGGGGATTTAAAAATGATTAATTTTACTTTGAAATGTATTCTTCTTTTCATATTCCCTTAAGATCTGTGAAGACTGTTTCCACTCAAAGATCCATCCTGCACTGAGACCTTCTGAAGGGAAGAGGTTGTCAGTGGAGGAGCCATCCCTGCTTTGTTGTGGATTTCAGCACCAAAGAAGACCTCAAATTTTTCAGGGGTCTTAGTTTTCAAATTCAAGATTCAAGAAGGTGCTGCCCTAATTTTCTCCATACTCTAACATGCATTCAATGCAGTTTATAATGGCTGTAATGGCTAACTCTTTTATTTCTTTTTTTATTTAAGTTCTCAGCAAGAATACAATGTTGGTCATTTTTTGACAACTATACTGAGCATTTAATTCTAAATAAATCACTGCTTAACAGTGAATTTTTGCCAATCCTGTGCTTTTCTTGTGGTGTTACATAGAATAGCATCACTGAGTGTAAACTATGGAAAAAGCAGCTCCTTTAAAATCTGTGCGTCCTCACACAACTTTCAGTGCAAAAAACCTCTGAAAATGTCAACTTTTTGGCAAAGCTCCCACAAATTCAGGCTTTTTGGGCAACTAAAATCAAAAAATAGCCAACGAAATCCTGGAGGGACTGAAATGCAGTGAGATTATGTATACATGTTTCATGCGTTGGATTTGTTTACTTACTCTGGGTTGTTAACTTGATACTACACACCCTTTGCACTAAAGAAAGCACTTATTGGCACTTTGTGAAATCATAAGTTGAATAGTAAGACGTGCATGATTGTAACTGATTTTGGGTCAGTTCTTTATGTGATAATTTATGTATTAACAAAGAGTATTCCTGGTACAATTTGCAGCATTAGGTCTCTGAAATTTTCTTCCTGGCTGTCATGATTTGCTGCCTCTCTGAGGCAGAAGAGACAAAAAACCCACTTGCAGGAGGATGTTGTGTGTTTATTCACATAAATGTCCAAACAATAATTCCAACGAACAAACAGATGAACATGTACAGTCAACAGTCAGTGTAAATTGTCCCCAAACAAAATGGCAATGGACAAAATGCAAAAATGAACCCAAACGCTCCCATCGAAAATGGTGAGCGGGGGGAAAGAGATAAATAACCTCAGAAAGCTCCTGAAACAAAAGTGTAGACTGGAGCCAGGCAACCCAAAGTTCAACAGGCTGACCAAGGTAGCGCCGGGGAAAAACAGGGAAAAACCACACAACTAACAACAAGCAGTTGCTGGTATTTACAGTGAAGAAAGCACCAGAGCAACCGTGCTCTGGTGCAAGGTAGACAATACAATGAACCAACAAAACCTAGGTGAACAGACAGAACTTAAATAATACAAGACATAATGTGCTGAGTGCACACAGGTGGTGTCTGTGGGCTGACCTGAGCAGAGTCAAGAAGCAAAGACAGATTGGAATCACCTGTCAGGCACTGACAGAAGAGGGGGGACTGGCTGCCAGTAACAAAATAAAATAAACATAAAACCAAAAGCAGACTAAGGAATAACTACAAATAACTCAAAAGATAATCAAATGACCAAGAGCAAAAACGGATAAATAATAAGCACCAAAAATACAACAGAACATGGCAACAGGCTAGACAATGACAAGGCAGAAATGAAACATACTATGGAACTCAAAAGGTATCATGAAACAAAGATAACTAAGAAACAGGAAAAAGCCATGAAGCCGAGCTCAGGAGGATCTCAAGCCTGGTTCATGACACTTGCAAATAAAATAGCTGTTAAAATGGTAATTTCCCTGATTGAATCGGGATTGGATCGAGTCGGAATTGAATCGATTCAGAACTTCAAGAATTGGAATCGAATCAAATCGATTCTGGAAATTAGTGATGATTCCCAGCCCTAGTGAGTGGGCATAGAGCCCATGTCGGTTGAGTGCATTACTTATTGTTTTCTTTGAAACAGCAGCACCTGCTAATTCCAGGTCTTTCCGGAACTCTCCACGAGTGGTCTTTTGCTCTTGGATAACTCTTCTGATAATTCTTTTGACTCCTCCGTCAGAAATCTTGCTAGGAGCTCCTGGCCGTGGCCAGTTTATGGTAAACTGATGTTCTTTCCACTTCCAAATGATGGCTCCATCAGTGCTCACTGGAACATTCAGCAGTTTAGAAATGCCCCTTAACAAAGGCCATTATTATGTTTTGCAACAATAAAGTTGTGAAGGTCTAGAGCACAGGTGCCAAACTCATTCCATGGAGGGCCATAACCCTGCAGGTTTTACCTCCACCCAGTGTCTTCAACAGGTGATTTCTCTGAATTTCTTCCCACTGATTGCTGATCAGTGAAAACACCTGCTGAAGAGACTGGGTGGAAGTAAAACCTGCAGGGTCTTGGCCCTCCATGGAATGAATTTGACACCCCTGGTCTAGAGAGAGCTCTTTGCTTCTACCCATCATGAGTTATTTGTGGTGTGACCATCTGATATTCACGGACCTTTTTAAAGCCTACTGTATCAGTCAGCACTTAACCAGCTGAAATTAATTTGCACTGATGGGGGATGGGATGGCTTCCTAAATTCTGATGGATTTCAGCTGGTTTCTTGGCTTTCTAAGTCTTTTTGCACCCCTTTTACTTCACGTGTTCAATACTTATTCACTGTGTCATTCTACTTTATTAAATATAACTTGTTTTGTGAACACAGTTGCCTTGATTTCTTTGTATGTATGGATTACTTGGGTTGTTACTGATATCTGGTGAAAATGTCAAGTCAATGGCTCAATCAGAAATATGTTTAATGAGAAAAATGTTGATGTGCTCAATTCTTATTTTCCCCGCTGTACATCCTCTTCAGTCATCTTGGGTCATAAACTTATTACTGACTTTAACATTTTTTTAATTTTTCAGGACATTGCATATTAATTAATACTTTATTACATGTAAATATGCTTGATTGTTGCCAGAGCTTGTTTGCGATATCCTTTTTTACTGTTCTAATTTACAAGTGGCAGGGAGTGAAAGATGCCAATAACATTTATCAAGTGCATAATTTAGAATAGTGATGTTTCAAACACTTTTGTGTCTTCTTCAGAGTCAGACACAGAAGTGTTGTTAGTCTTAACACCAATAAAGGCTGTGAATTTAACAGTGTGCTCTGACTTTTTTTTCTCTGTGAAACAAATATTATATACACTTCTAATGAAAAATATAAGCATTCCTACCTGCTGGTTTCAGTCTTTGCATATTTTGGTCTAGCCGCAACTCTGCCAGTTGGATGACCTGCTTGCCACAGCCATGTTTCACACACTTGCATTTATAATCTACGGTCCATATATTCATATAGGATGACAGCGACGCTCCAGCAAACTGATCTGAGCACCCATAATTAAATAAAATGAGTTTTGTGCCAGTGTTGAGTGCCGCGACCATAGATCTGAACATATTTATATGCCGCGACAAATACTGTCCAGGCACCAACTTACGCATTTAAGAGTCTGTTTTTTTTGGTTCTGTTAACATTCCGTTTCGTTAACTCCCCACGTGCGCCGCATCCAAGCTGTCTGTTCATTCATTCATTGTCCTAAAAAAAAAAAAAAAAAATAAAAATCATACATTACTGCTTAATCTATGGACTCCAACGTTAAGCCCGCAATTAAAATGAGAATGTGGATGAAATAAAAAAAAAAAAAAAAAAAAAAAAAAAAAAAAAAAACTATCAACGAAGGGTGGCTCCCAGCTGATGACTCTGTGGCTGGCCCATTGGCACTGGCAGAGGTGCAGCAGGCAGAAATGCCTTGCAGTTACACCTGTGCTCACATCTAAGTGTATTATCTATTTATAAATGGAAGAAATCTCTTGTCTGTGTGTGTGTGTGTGTGTGTGTTCCGCACATATTTTTCAAACCGTTTGTCTGACTGATCTCAGATTTTATAAGTGCTTTGCTGAGGTTACAAGGGTGTGCATTCCCGAGTATGGAGTTGCTCAGTCAAAATATGTCATTTTTATTACTAAAAGTTTAGCCACTGCTCTGTCAACACTATGTCTCATGCCCTGGCTTCAGGAAGTGTGGGCGGGGTTTTGGATTGAATCCGTGCTGATTGGATAACGCATGGCATCACAACCAGTCAGTCACCACAGCACTCACTGAGCAAAACAAGAAAATGAAAAGCAACAAATTTGACTAGAAAAAGATAATACTGAAGATTTAATGCTTAAAAAAATGATACCATAAAGCTGCCATGATTACGTAGGTCTAAAGCAGGGGTGTCCAATCATGTGCCATGGAGGGCCAGGACCCTGCAGGCTTTATTTCCAACCAGTGTCTTCAACAGCAGATTTCACTGAATTTCTTCCCACTGATTGCTGATAAGTGAAAACACCTGCTGAAGAGACTGGGTAGAAGAGAGAACCTGCAGGGTCTTGGCCCTCCATGGCACATGATTGGACACCCCTGGTCTAAAGGATAATTCGGCATACGTGGAGAACACGAGGAGCACCAGTGGGGACTTGGGTCTGACAAAGAAGCAGCGACCCGACTGGGCAGACCATGGTCCTTTGTGGGGAGGCATGCCCAGCCTGCCCGGTCAATGGTAGATGGGAGTCCTGACTGCTGCTTCACCTGTGTGGTACCACTATCTGTTGCAGGACTGCGAGTCCCCCCTCCCGTGAGTATCTGAAAATTTAAAATTTCATAATAATACCGCCATGATTGTGGAGCAGAATGACTTAATGACCAAACAGGACACAAACGCCCAAATAACGAAATAAATAATTTTTAGTTAAATATTTACTGACAAATGGGCAGCACTGATGCAACAGTTGCAGTCAAACAGGTCCTTCTGCTGTGTATAATAATCTTGACTGTTTTGCAGTTAATTCGATTGATTACAGTTTAAAAACCTTTTAATATGAAAATATTGCTACAATATAAAATGATGCACTACAATGGGTCTCAAATATTTGTAAGCGGGTCCTGTGTTGTACTACATGAGTTTATTGACGATACACAGAAGAAATTCAATATTACACTGAACTCCATCCATCCATCCATCCATCCATCTTCTTCCGCTTAATCCTTTTTGGGTCGCGGTGGGGCTGGAGCCTGTCCCAGCATCTTTGGGCGAGAGGCAGGGTACACCCTGGACAGATCGCCAGTCCATCGCAGGGCCAACACAGAGAGACAGACAACAATTCACTCTCACATTCATACCTAAGGACAATTTAGAATCCTCGGTTTGATACCAATTAACCTAACCTGCATGTTTCTGGCATGTTGGAGGAAACTGGAGAAATCCCGGAGTAAACCCACGCAGACACGGGGAGAACATGCAAACTCCACGCAGATCACTGTTGGTCGGGGGCTGGGATTGAACCTGGGATCCCCTGGCCAAGGGTGAGTTGCTGTGCTGCCGCAGTGCTAACCACTCTGCCACCGCGCTGCCCACACTGAACTCCATCACTGAATAGTAATATAAAGTAAAATAATTATAATGGTGACTGAACAACTTCCATTCCTCAAAGTGCAAGATGCACTATTATGAATATAAGTCATAAAGATCACACAAATAAGTGATCTAACAAACAAACAAACAAACAAGGGTTCTGAAATAGTCGCGAATATTGGATGTCCCATTCGTTTTCAATAATTAGGTATTCTGTAATTAATATTCACTAGCTATTCACACGGCAGCGCGGTGGCGGAGTGGTTAGCACTGCAGCAGCACAGCAACTTACCCTTGGCCGGGGGAGCCTGGGTTTGATCCCAGCCCCCGACCAACAGTGATCTATGTGGAGTTTGCATGTTCTCCCTGTGTCTGCGTGGGTTTACTCCAGGGTTTCTCCGGTTTCCTCCCACATGCCAAAACATACAAGTTAGGTTAATTGGCATCAAACTAGGGATTCTAAATTGTCCTTAGGTATGACTGTGAGAGTGAATGGTTGTCTGTCTCTCTGTGTTGGCTTTGCGATGGACTGGCAATCTGTCCAGAGTGTACCCTGCCTCTCGCCCAAAGATGCTGGGATAGGCTCCAGCCCCCCCGCGACCCGAAAAGGATTAAGCGGAAGAAGATGGATGGATAGCTATTCACACAGTCAAATAAAATCTTAGTGGCATTCAGTCCCTTTCATATTTGTCAAAGTCTATTATGTGTGATTGCTTAAATATCCACCTTATGTGGATATTTAAGCAATCACACATGGATATACAGTGATCCCTCGTTACTTCGCGCTTCACCTTTCGCGCCCTCAGTGCATCGCGGATTTTTCAAAAATATTCATCAAAAATTCAAAATTGAGAAATAATGGGCGGGCGCTAGCAGAAGGCAGGGAGACTACATTAGACCATCAGGTATCAACACGGAGAGCCCGCACAACTCAAAAAATCCACCTCTCTGTTCGCTGTTCTCGTGTTGGCTCGGCTCGGAAATCTCGCAAGCTGATTGGCCGAGACGTTTCACCCCACAAGCTGATTGGCCGAGACGTTTCACCCACCTCCTCTCCCTGCCGAGCGCCCATGAAGGAAGGAAGACCGCATTCATTGCCCTTTATCGCTCGTGTTACGTAGTCTCGCAGCGTGGAACTTTTTGCTGTTCTCTTGTGCCATTTTGTGCGAAATAGTCTTCCCGTCGAGCCACTACACCGCCTCCTGCAGCTTCTCCAGCTCTATCGGAAGCTGCCCTCGATGATCCTGCGCTTCTAGCACCTGACGATGAGGCGTCACCTGAGGAGCAGTAAAGCTCTCATTAACCTGTGAAGTAAATCATCTTCATCTTGAGTTACGTATCTTGTTATAAGAATAAAAGAGTTCTAAAAACATATTTATGTACACTTTATTTACATCTACGTATGTATGTACACGTACACACACACACACACGTATCATATGAGAGAGAGAGAGTGAGAGAATGAGCGTACGTATTATTTATGGATGACGTCATTAGGGGTGACGCTACTTCGCGGTTTTTCACTTTTCGCGGTCGGTTCTGGAACCCATTAACCGCGATAAGTGAGGGATCACTGTATGTGGATATTTAAGCGGGAGTGCCGCTGTAGGAATGATTATGGGTGGATCTTCCGGTTTCGGCTGACCTCGTGTTAAATCAGTCAGTAAGAGTGGAGTAGCAGGGGTATTTAAAATAGCGTTTTTAAAAGTTTTTCAAATTCATTTTAATGTATAGTCCACATATGTGTTTTGCATTCAAGTGGCAGCTAATTTCAACTCTTGTAGTTTTTGTATTTTTTGAATGTTTTGGCATTGTTCTGGTACTTGCTGGTGTTCGTGGTTGTGTCAGACTGGATAAATGGAGGCTTCTCACCACACGATGACAGATGACATCCAAGCACTGTGTTGTGGCGTACGTCTGCTCTAAGGTAAATTTGATTATGTCCAACATATTTTAACAAAATGCAGCCGACTTTATTACGGTGGAGACGTGCTGGTTGGAATGGCCACCGCGTCATTATGAGTACTGGCAACGAGAAGTCATAAATCATGACTGTTTCTTTGTTTGGTAGCGGCAAAGTCCCAGGAAAACCCCATGAGTACCTGGTATCATTGGAAAGCTCAGAAATCGCACTTTCTAAAAATACCTATGTTTTTGTGGAAGACAAAACTGCCGGCCGATCAAATGTGAGTTTTCAACCGAGCTAAAATATAAACAAATTGTCTTTTTCTGAGTCAAAGTTTTTGCACACTACCTACAAATTAAATATCATTTTGAAGGTCTTTCAATACAGAATATGGTAATAATTTTACATCAGTTTTGAAAATGTCCTCAAAATGACTCATTTTGCCAGCACGGGTCATTTGTTTACAGCATTAGCATCTTCGCAGTGGCGCTAACTAACGGAGTTACTGTGTACAAGGCCACTTTTTAAGATCATCCTTCCATCCCTTGATAGTCGTGGGAAGTGGTATGATTATATTACTGTTTTGAGGTGCAAGAGGCCATATTCCCACATATCTGATGCCGAAGTCATTGTTTTTTAACAAGGAAAAGTGTCCCGTTTCAGCGACAACCATATGTTCTAAACTAGTACCGGAAGTTGCTACCATAATTCCCGCAAGGCATCATGGGGCCTAGGAATAAGGTGGATAGGCTACCACTCTTAGTGTTCCACTTTCAAACACAGCCTACAGTTGGGCCTGTAAAGCCTAATGGGGATACCTGTTTAAGACAGAAATACTTGCATTCTACGGGCAATGCACTAGTTATATAAAGGATGGGTGATTGTATTGTGACTGTTAAAACTCTCTCCATTAAAATAACAGAAAATCCCAGCGCATGCCATTTCCTCATGAGCTCCAGAGCTGTACAGTTTCAAAACATGCCACTGAAATGGCATTAAACAATGCACTTCTGACAAGATCTGCTTTTTCCTGATCAAAGGCGCATTGTCATAACTTGCACCATAATAACGGTGTGCATGAGATTGTGCGTTGCCACGCCTCTTTTTTTTTTCCCACAATATCTTTATTGAACCTTTTTTTTTTTTTAACAAACATGATACAAACAATCAAACACTAACACTAAAGTACTACAAAAAAAAAAATGCACTAAAAACACCAACAACCACCAACAAAATCAAGTCTTCAACAATGCTCCTCTGTTTAGTCTAGACAATCCAATACATAAGTATACATATTATGTTCACCAGTTTGGAATTTACAAGGTCCACACACATCATTCACCTTCTTCTTCAAGAGTTATGTTTAAATTTTTTACATAATCAATAAAAGGTCTCCATATATTCTCAAACACAATTTCCTTTGATTTCAGTATATATGTTATTCTTTCTAATGGAAGGTTTGTTAACATCTGTCTTAACCACTGAGTCACATCTGGTCTATGAGTCTTTTTCCATAATAGTGCAATACATTTTTTGGCATTAAGCAAACTGAGGTCTATGAATGTTCTTTCACTTTTATTAAAATTATGCTTTTCTGGGTACAGACCCAACAAAAACAGTTTAGGATTCAGTATGATTTGTTTTGAGATTATTTTTTCAATTGTTACCCTCACCTCTTCCCAAAACATTCTTATTAATCTACATTCCCATAAACAATGAAATAGGGTTCCTTTACTTTCCATGCATTTTGTGCATGTATCTGGTATATTTTTGTTATATCTATTTAACTCCTCCGGTGTAACATACATCCACATTAACCATTTGAAATGTATCAATTTAAGGCGTGCATTTATTGATTTGGTTTGAGCTTCTGTACAAGCCAATTCCCATTGTTCCTCTGAAATTTCAGTTTGCAGATCTTCTTTCCAGTAGTTTAATCTTTTCAGTGAATTTTCACTTGAAGATAGTGTCAATGAGTTATAAAACTCTGAAATAATACCCTTTCTTTTACTATCTTTCATCATCATTTTTTCCAAGGATGAATAAATAGGTCGAGTGAGAGCTTTATTTTGATTTGATCGAATAAAGTTTCTAAGTTGAAGATATTTAAAAAAATGTGTTCTATTGAGATTAAATTTGATCCTCAGCTCTTCAAAAGACATTATGTTATCTGCACATGGCAAATATAAATCCTGAATCTTTTGTATCCCTTTTAAATTCCATACTTTAAATACAGCGTCCGCTCTCCCTGGTTTAAAATATTGATTACCCCATATTGGACTAAATTGTGACAATAACTGTGGTTCTTTTAAATAGTTTTTAGCTTCACACCATATTTTGATCATATGCTTTACAAATGGATTTTTAACTTGTTTTTGTAATTTTTTTGCCGAATCTGAGTATATGAATATGGGAAGAGGTAAAGGTAAATTGTATGATTCCATTTCAGTCCAGTGAGGGAGATCATTTGATGAAAAATAATATGTCATAGACCTCAGTTGTGCCGACCAATAATACAACATAAAATTTGGACATTTCAGACCTCCACGATCAAATGGTAAATATAATAAAGACAAACGTAATCTAGCCCTCCTGTTGTTCCATATAAATTCCACTAACTTTTTTTTTATTCTTGAGAATAGATCTAAAGGTGGTGATAAGGGAATGTATTGAAATAAATAAAGTATTTTAGGTAAAATATTACTTTTAAGTATATTGATTCTCCCGATCATCGACATTGGTAGTGACATCCATCTCTGAGTTAACTCATTGATATCTGACATTAAGGCTTCATAGTTGACACTGGCGACTGATTCTAGCTTAGGCACAATTTGGATTCCTAAATATTTAAACTGATTTACAACATTGAATTGATTTACCTCAGGGGCTGGGTAATTTCTCTGGGTCTCATTTAGCATTAATATTGAAGATTTAGTTTTATTTATTTTATATCCTGATATTTCCCCAAAATTCTTTATTAAATTCAACAAGGTTGGAATTGATTTTTTTAGATTCGACATAAACAAAATTATGTCATCGGCGTACAGGGAGATTTTATGTTCTGTTGGTCCAACTTTAATTCCATATATTTGTGAATGTAAACGTATCGCTATCGCTAAAGGTTCAATTGCCATAGTAAACAGTAAAGGTGAAAGTGGACAGCCTTGTCGACATCCTCTATTGATTTTTATTGGTTTTGAAATATTGTTATTTGTTAGGATTTCTGCTGTAGCATTATTGTATATTATTTGAACCCATTTTATGAAATTATTTCCAAGTCCAAACCTTTGTAGGACTTCAAAAAGAAAGGGCCATTCAACTCTATCAAAGGCCTTTTCGGCGTCCAGTGATAGGAGAGCTGTATCCGGTGCTTCTTTATTAAAATAAATAATATTAAATAGTCTTCTTACATTATGGAAGCCTTGTCTACCCTTTATAAAGCCATTCTGATCTCGATTAATAATATTTGGTAAAATTTCTTGTATTCGTCTTGCTAAAATTTTACAGATTATCTTAAGGTCGGCGTTTAATAGGCTTATTGGTCTCATATTTTCACATTTATTAGAGGGCTTACCTGGTTTTGGCAGCAGTATAATTAAGGCATTATTTATGTATGATGGTAAATTATTATTTTGAAATGCTTCTAAAACCATTTCCAAAAAAGGTTTTATTAATTTATTCTTAAATTTTTTATAAAGGTCAACTGGAAGACCATCTGGTCCTGCACTTTTTCCTGATTTCATATTATCAATGGCTAGCCCAACTTCTTCTTGACTAATTTTAGACTCCAATATCTCCCTGTTTTCATTTGGAATACACGGTATAGATAGTTCGTTCAAAAACCCATTTAGTTTTGTTAAATCAGGTTCATTTTTGGTATCATATAATTTTTCATAGTAATCTCTAAAGGCTCTATTAATTTCTAAAGGATCTATAACTACCTGTCCGTTACTTATAATACTGGTAATTGGTGTTTTAATTTCTAATTGTTTAATCTGCCATGCTAATAATTTTCCTGATTTTTCACCTTGTTCATAAAAAGATTGTTTCAATCTTAGAAGACTCGAGGCAGCTCTATTCGCTGATTTTTTGTCGTATTCAGCTCTCAAAATCAGTAATTCATTCTCCAACCTTGGGTCACTTCCTGCATACACTTTTTCCTGAAGACTTTTTATTTTATGTTCCAATTTAGCTCTCTCCTCTCGAGTCTTCTTAGATTTTGATCCTGTATAACTAATAATATGTCCCCTAATAAAAGCTTTGAAAGCCTCCCACTTTACACATGCTGATGTTTGTGTAGTATTGATGTCAAAGAACTCGTCTATCTGTTTTTCTATATACTTGACAAATTCCTCATCCTGAAGCCATTTATGCTGAAATTGCCATCTACCTGATTCCTTTGTCAATTTTTTATCTACATATATTAGACAACAGGGTGCATGATCAGAGATCACGATGTTATCATAAAAGCAGTTTTGAATCTTGGACCTTAATTCTGTGGAAATCAAAAAATAATCAATACGTGAGAATGTCTTGTAGGTACTGGAATAACAAGAATAGGCTTTAACTTGTGGTTTCATTTCTCTCCATATATCTAACAATCTCAATTCTTTCATAAAATGATTAATAGTCATCCTACATCCAATGTGCGTACAATCCAGTCCTGTTGATCTATCTATACCTGGATTCAATGTACAATTAAAATCCCCTGCTATTATATGTTGCCCTGTAAGTGATGATAAGATAAGAAATAAATTAGCAAAGAACTTCTGATCATCTATATTGGGACCATATAAGTTCACAAGATTTATATTTTCTAATAGCAAAGAACCTTGAATGATTACATATCTTCCAAATTTGTCTCCAATTACATTTTTCACTTGAAAAGGAACTGATTTATGTATGAGAGTCATAACTCCCCTGGCTCGGGATGAAAATGAAGAGGTGAATACACTTCCTTGCCATCTACTCCTAATTCTTTTAACATCCTCCTCTATTAGATGAGTTTCTTGTAAAAACACAATTTTTGAACCCATGTCTTTTATTTTATTCATAACTTGTTTAAGTTTTTTTAAATTTTGTAGACCTCTGCAATTCCATGAAGTTAAATTAAGATTAACACTTTGGTTTATGATCAATAGAGAGTTTGGGATTACCTTGCAGTGTAAACATGCTCATACAGAGAAGCAAAAACATGAGTGGTTGAACATTCATCCTACAAACTACACACAAACAAATTTCCCCTTCCCACACTTGTGGCAAACCCCCCAAAATCAAAAGAAAAATTCTGTCTCCCGATATAGCCATCGACCGTTCCACACCCACGGGGAACAGCCTAAGCCACTCCTTCTTCATCCTCCCAATCACCCTAACTCTACTGCTTTTAATGACGTAACATTAACTCTCCTCTGTAGTTTTCCAACTTAACTCCAAAATTTTTAACAACTTTGTACATCATAGTTTTTTTTGTTTGTTTTGTTTTTGTTTTGTTTTTTTAATATATAATACAATCTATATTTTGTAAACTTACTATTTACTTCAAGTCAGTCAGATGCCTGTGCAAATGCTTAATTATTCTACCTTATATTTTGTTCATGCTTAGCTCCCACCAGTCTCTTCTTCTTCTTTGATCTTCTTGATGAACTCCTGCGCCTCCTCTGGGGTCTTGAAGATGTGGGTTCTGCCCTCATACGTGGTCAGCAGTCTCGCAGGATAGATTACACCATGACGAATCCCAAGGTTGCGCAGCTCCTTACGTACGGGATCAAACTGCTTCCTCAATTGCTGGATTCCTGTGGCCAAATCTGGGTAGAACCGCACCTGCTGGTCCTGGTGTTTAATCTCTCCTTTAGCTCGTGCAGCGTTGAAGATCTTCATCCTGTCTCTGTTGCTAAGAAACTTCATAATTAAGGTCCTCGGCGGTCCCTTATCTCTCCGTGGGCCAATACGATGTGCTTTTTCCAGAACCACTGCTGATTGCAACTCCTCACTGCCCAGCACCTCCGGAATCCACTTTTCCAGAAAGGAACATACGTCCCGACCTTCTGATTCCTCTGGAAGACCCACCAGCCTCAAGTTATTCTGTCTCGACCGAGATTCCAAATCCAAAATATTATTTTCCAGAGATTTATTTTTTTTTTCCAAAGTGCGCACCTTTAATTGAAGACGGGTGACGTCATCTTCAGCACTAGCGAGACGGAGCTCCATCTGCGCCGTTCGTTCTACACAGTCACCCAATTCCTTTCTTATTCCTTCCAACGCTGTCATAATCCCATCAAATCTAGAGGAAAAGTCCGCTCTCATTGAACTCATGGCAGCCATCAGCGCATCTGCGCCTCCCCCCGCAGACATCGCACCGTTGCCAGCCTCCTCCGCCATATATGGAGTTTTATTTGCTGCGTCACAGACCTGAAAGTCCGTTAATTTGGACTGTTTCGGCGGCTCGCTTTTTCCTTTACCTGGTTTTCCAGCCTTAGGCTTCGCCGACATATCCTTGCCCAAACGCTGGGATACGTTCTGTCCCAAATGAGAGAGTTATTTGCCGATTTTTTTTTTCTCCAGGAGCAGAGCAGAGCGAGACACGTCCGTCCTACGTGGCAGCCATAACCGGAAGTGCGTTGCCACGCCTCTTTGAAATGATTCTCCTCCTCCTTGCGCAAAGGGGGCGCACTGTCTACTGGTAATTACCTCCGCCAGGAGGTTATGTTTTTGCCGGGGTTTGTCTGTCTGTCTGTTTGTCTGTTGGTTAGCAAGGTAACTCAGAAAGTTTTGGATGGATTTCGATGAAACTTTCAGGCGTTGTTGGAAATGGTACAAGGAAGAACTGATTAAATTTTGTGGATGATCTGGATTACCGTCCAGAAGAAAACCGCCATTACGGAAAATGCCATTTTCGTGAAAAACTACTGAACCACTAATCCTATCATTGTCAATCCAATTGCTAGTCATATGTTTTCATGGTCAAGGAATCTGAAAACGTACACACAAACACTGTATGGGGGGAACTGTGGCCGCCATTACGGAAAATGCCATTTTCGTGAATAACCACTGAACCACTAATCCTATCCTTGTCAATCCAATTGCTAGTCATATGTTTTCATGGTCAAGGAATCTGAAAACGTACACACAAACACTGTATGGGGGGAACTGTGGCGCTTGGCGGAGGTCTGCGCTCTCCGAGTGCTTTTCTAGTTAGATGGTGTGAGGCAAAGGGTAAAAAACAGACAATACGCTGACAGAAACTAACAGGAACACTAGTGTACAGTGGGAAGTCTGGTGCAGAAGTCCGCTGATGACCGTCAAAATACCACCCAAAGTGTTTAGCTACATAATGGTCATAAATGCGGATATAAATTGTCATATTTTCCACTGGTCATATATTTAAGGAGATACAGTATTTTATAGTTTAGTCATACTATTATATTAAAATAGAAGTAATTTTGTCATTTTATTTTGCCTTAATTTAACTGTTATTTACTTGCTGACTTTAACATGAGTTTTATCTGGTCCTGGTCCTCTCTTAGCCTGGTGAAGCTTCTCCAGTAAAATGGAAGTGCAGTAATTTAAAAAAAAAAGGGGCAAAAATAAATTAACATCCAGTGTTAATTTCGTCAGCTGTAACTATTTTTTTTTATCAATATTAGCTATTAACTAAACAAATAGTTTTGTCTACTTTTAGTCAACAAAAATATTTGGTTTCAGTCAGTGAAATGAGCTTCCATCTCTGTCAAAAAATGTTGGGAAAAAAAATCTCTCAATTGCTGCTGTCATGGTTGCTTGGCGATGGGGTTGCATGTGGTCATGCAAACAACTGTCATCCAAAGACTAGACCATAAGCTGTTTTTTACCATCTGTGGACTAAGCTTTCTAATTTTTAGATTCTTTTGCATTTGTACTTTGAAATGTGTGGCCGTTGGCCGGTCTACTGGGCTGCAACCCCTGAATTTGTGCATGATCATCATCTTGGTGCTGGGTCAGCCATATTTGCACGATCAGCTTTGGCCAGCCATTTTGTGGAGTGACACAACTTGGGGGCGTAACTTGCCAAGGGAGCCAGAGCCTATCATTTCAAAATAGCCAATTTTCTGCTACTTGAGAATTTTCTTCCCTGATTAAAAATTGATTATTTGCTGTTAATTACAGCCAGTTATTTGGAGCTTCTAAAATATCATTTGGGACAGTCCCTTTAGTTTAATTTAAGCCCATGTCTAAAATTATTTAGATTGAGTGACTTTATTTAATTTCTCATGAGATTTTCCTCTCTCCTGATCAAACACTTTAAATATATGCTATTTTTGTATTCTTCACTCTGTAATTATATTGTGGACAGCTCATCTGTTCTTTTGTTTGTGACAGTAACAGTAAAGTGGATTGCAGTAAAACAGTCAAAGTAGGTGAGTTGCAGGTGGAAAATGGTCGGCTCAAGGCTAAGCTAAATGACTTGGAGGGGCGCTCGCGGAGGTTAAACATCAGGATCGTGGGGATCAAAGAAGGAGAAGAGAAGGGCAATCCCACGGAGTTTGTGACACGACTGCTACCGGAGCTGCTTGGCCCGAATAACCTGACCAAGCCCGTTAAAATTGACCGTGCCCACCGCAGCCTCAAACCTAAGCCTCCGGACAACGAGCGCCCACGGATGATCATCGCCAAAGTCCACAATGACCGCGACTTGGCCAATATTTTTAAACTCAGCAGACAACAGGGTCCACTCCGTTATCAAGGCAACAAAGTGTACATCTTCCCGGACTACACGGCGGAGGTTGCATCACTGCGTCAAGCCTTTAACAACGTCAAGAAGAAGCTGACTGATGCCGGCGCCAAGTGTTCTCTACGGTTTCCAGCCAAACTTCAGGTCGTCCACAACAGAGAAGTTAAAGTGTTTAACACTCCGGCGGATGCAGAGAGGTTTGCCAACTCCCTGACTGACAGTGTATAACTGGCGAAGTGCACATTGTTTAAATTATACAGCTGTTGACGCCACTCTAATACTGCACTTTATTCTGCCTCGTCCTTTTTTGATGGCATATTCCAAGTTAATTATATTGTCTTTGTGTGTAGCTTTTTTTTTTTTTTCAGTTAATCGATTTACATTAGAAGACTGCGCGGCTCCATTGGTGGTTTGCTGAAACGCAAAACTGTGTCCGTTACCCAGCTGTCTCCCAAGTATTAGTGGGTTTTGCCGCTTTGTTCCTGTTTTTTGCGGCGTTAAGGGAATGGGTTTTTATAATATGTTTTTCTTTTTTAATTTGTTCTTTGTTTGGTTTGTTTTGCCTGCCAGTGTAGCCATTTACTGCCTAAGCCCATATATTTTTTAAATTTAATTTTTGAATGCAAGCTGGTTCTTCTGGATCAGGTGTGAGTCATTTCACGTTCACATCGTGGAACTGTAGGGGTTTGGGGAAAGCTCTCAAAAGAGTAAAAGTATTTTCACATCTGAAATCATTGTCCTCTGATATAATCTTCTTACAGGAAACCCATATTCCCCCCACAGAACAGAGACGGTTGAGAGCCTTATGGATATCCCAGGTCTATCAATCTACCTTTTCCTCAAAGGCCAGAGGAGTGGCCATCTTAGTGCGCAGAACTATACCTTTTGTATTCAAGTCTGTGGTGACCGATCCAGGTGGGAGATTTGTGCTTGTAACAGGTACCATAAACTCTATGCCATTGGCCCTTTTAAATGTATATGCTCCAAATTATGACAGTCCGGATTTCTTCTGTAAAATCTTTCGTCTTGTTGCGGAACAGAATAACTGTAACATCATTATAGGAGGTGATTTTAATTGTTTCCTAGACCCCTCATCTTGATAGATCTTCCACTACAACTGCTCCCATGTTAAAATCTGTGCCAGTCCTAAATAATCTTATTAAATCGCTAAATTTAGTGGATATTTGGAGGCATCAACATCCCTTGGACAGACAGTACTCCTTTTTCTCCCAGGTACATGGCAGTTTTACTAGGATTGATTATTTTCTCGTTGATTCCAATTTAATTACCAATGTTGTCAGTTCAGATTATAACAATATTTTAATTTCTGATCATGCCCCTGTGTCTGTTAAAATAAACTTCAACATGCTTGTGCACTCATATAATTGGAAATGCAATCCGGCATTAAATTCAGATAAAGCTTTTTGTGAAAGCATCTCAAACAAAATTACAGATTTCTTACACTTTAATGATAATGGTGAGGTATCTGATTCCACACTGTGGTTAACATTTAAATCCGTTATTAGGGGTGATATTATCTCGTACCAGTCTTATAATAAAAAGGTTAAACAGAAGCGTATGTCTGAAATACAGGCCCAACTCCCTTTGTTGGAGGAATCATTTCGTATCTCAAAATCAGATGAAATACTAAAGAATATTTTATCTGCAAGACTTGAATACAACCGCATTCTTGGTGAGCATGTTTGTAATTATATACGAAAGCTTAAACAAAAGCAATTTGAGCTTGGTGATAAAGCACACAGCGTACTCGCTAGGCAGTTGAGAGGTGTTCAAGCTGAACGGGCAATTTATAAAATTGTATCTAATGGAGAACTAATAACTGACCCTTTACAGATAAATAACACTTTTTATGAATATTATAAAAACTTATATACCTCTAAATCATCGTCATCAAAGGAAGACATATGGGGGTTCTTAAATAGATTGGATATGCCCACATTGAGTGAAAATGCCAAACAACAGTTGGATGCTGACTTCACACTAGAGGAGATCAAAGCTGCCATCCGTTCATTTCCAAATGGTAAGGCTTGTGGCCCTGACGGATTTGGCATTGAATTTTAAAAAATTCACATTGATAAACTTGCTCCATTGTTGCTTCGTATGATAAACTCTTCCGTGAAGGAAGGATCATTCCCAGAGACATTATACGATGCAAACATTTGTCTACTGTTGAAGAAGGGTAAAGATGAAACAAATCTAGCTTCTTATCGCCCTCTCAGCCTTTTAAATAGTGACCAGAAAATTGTTGCAAAAGTTTTGGCAAACCGCTTGAACGAACACATTGGTTCCTTAATTCATAGTGACCAAACCGGGTTTATCCCCGAAAGGTTTGCATTTTCGAATACTCGTAGACTTCTGAATGTCATGTATTCTAACAACCCACCATATTCTGCTGTTGTCTCCTTGGATGCACAGCAGGCCTTCGATCAAATTGAGTGGGAGTATATGTTTATTACTCTTAAAAGATTTGGCTTTGGTGACAGATTTATAGCTATCGCAAAAATGCTTTATGCATGTCCTAGATCATATGTACTTAATAACAACAATAAATCTGCCCCATTTTTATTACATCGCGGGACCAGGCAGGGCTGTTGCCTATCGCCAATGTTTTTTGCTCTGGCGCTTGAACCACTTGCTGTTGCCATCAGGATGGAGCCTGAAATAGTTGGGTTTAGATATAGCGCATCTGAATGCACTATTGGCTTGTACGCTGATGATGTCATTTTGACACTGTCTGACATTAGACAGTCTCTTCCACCTCTTCTCGAGATCATTAGGGAATTTGGTCAGTTCTCTGGTTTTACCATTAACTGGGAGAAAAGTGTTCTCATGCCTCTTTCAGATGGTCTAGATAAAACATTTCTCAACACATTACCTTTTAAAATATCAAATGAGCACTTTGAATATTTAGGAATCACCATCCCTAGGAATCCCAAACTTATTTTCAAATTGAATTTTACAGAACTATTAAATAAGATTAGGGGCATGATTGAGAAATGGAAATTACTACCAATTTCTCTAATTGGACGAGTAAATATTGTCAAAATGATTGTACTTCCTAAATTTATATATTTATTTCAGAATCTGCCAATTTTTCTTACAGCATCTTTTTTAAAATTAGTTGATTCCATTATCATCTCCTTTATTTGGGCTGGCAAAAACCCCCGTGTCTCTAAATTACATCTCCAAAAATCCTCGGTCGAGGGTGGTCTTGGGTTGCCTATTATGAGACATTATTATTGGGCCTGCAACGCTAGGGCCTTGGTCTTCTGGTCCCAAGATAATCATAATGTGGATCAAATACCGTGTTGGCCTGCACTTGAATCTCATAACTGTCCATCCCTCATTGGTACATCTTTATCTGCTTTATTATTTAGCAAGGTCGACGTCCCTCTGAATGTGTTCAGACATGACTTTGTGCTGCACAATTCCTTCAGAATTCTGAAACAAATTAAGAAGATATTGCATCTTCCTGACCTTTCTATATATGCACCTATATGCCAAAACCCTGCCTTCAAACCAGCTTTATCAGATCCTGTGTTCAGGCAATGGTCAAATAAAGGTATTCTTTTAATAAAGGACCTGTATATCAACAAAGGCTTTGCATCTTTTACACAATTACAAATGAAGTTCAATCTCCCACCTGATCATTTTTTCAGGTACCTGCAGATTAGACATTTTGTACAACAGTCTTTAACCCATTTTGTCAAACTTCCTGTACAACATGATTTCTATGAGGTTTTGAGAAAACACCCAACCTCCAAGCATTTAGTTTCAGAATTCGTTAATCTTTTCTCTAGGCCAACGTCTTCGACCCATGTCAAGGAGGCATGGACGAGGGATGCAGGTATAGAGATCTCAAATGATCTATGGGAAAGAGCCTTAGTTGGTATTCATTCATGTTCAGTAAATGCCAGACTTCAGCTAATACAATTTAAAGTAATACATCGATTGCATTACTCTAAGACTCGCCTTAATAGACTTTTTCCGACCATTTCACCAGTATGTGACAAATGTAAAATAAGTGATGGTACTTTATGTCATTTATTTTTCTCCTGCCCCTCGCTTAAAAATTTTTGGTCTCAGATTTTTAATTTGTACAGTGTTATATATAAAAAAGTCATAATACCTGATGTCTTAACAGTAATACTTGGTTGTTCAGATCAAACTTTGCTCTGCTCACAGTCACTTCAGCATGCTATTAGGTTTGGCATGATTGTTGCGAAGAGGGTCATTCTGAAAGAATAGAAGGCCAATACGCCGCCCAGTTATATTAACTGGCTTAACGATTTGGCATCCTGCTTGTACCTTGAAGAGATTCGATATCATTTGTCTAATACTCAAGATATGTTTACTAAAATTTGGGGACCACTTATGGATCACATTAAGAAAAAGAAGACTCAGCCTGTAACATGAAAGGATTGTATTATGAAACTTGCTTAGCATGGACTGCTTACACTTTTGCAGTTATATGGACTTTGTGTAACAATCACTTATTTCTTTGTGTATTTTCTTGAGCACTGGCAGTGTTTATTGTTTATTGTTCTGTCTTATTTTCAAAAAAACTGAATAAAATATATATTTAAAAAAAAACAAAACAGTCAAAGTAGAGATTATATGGGATAAGGATAGGGCCATGCGATATGACCAGAATTTCATATCACGATAGAAGTACTCTTATTTGATGATAACAATATATATCACAATATACGTTTCCTGTAAATTCTGTAGTTTATATATAATAACCAATAAAATGGCTCATCTCTTTTTCTACATTTTAAATTACATGGTGAAAAAAATCAATTGTACAGATTCATCTGTCATTAATTTTATGCACCTTTTTTCCCCCGCTTAATTTTACAGTGTTAGAAAATTGTTTTTTTTATGTGTATTTGAGATGACTTCAACTATTCATATCACTTATTGACTAATTAAAAATGATTAGAAATCAAGTTACATTAAGAGTCAGTTTGTTCCTCCTACACATTTTAATTTATTATATATTTAGTGTGTATGCGGCCGCTGTCACACACTTTGGCAGCTTTAGTATTATTTTTTAAGATAAGATAAGATAAGATAAGCCTTTATTAGTCCCACAACGGGGAAATTCCAGGATTGCAACAGCACAGGGATAGCAACACTCAGAGCAACAATCAGAAGGCAAGAAAAAAACAAGCAAGCAAGAGCAGCTAATATACATATGTACGTATTACTATAAAATATATATATATACACACACACACAGACACACAGTGCAGAGCATTGTAGCTGGATGGAATAAATATATGAATATATGAACACACAGTGCAGAGCATTGTAGCTAGATGGAATAAATATGTAAATATATAAACACCCACAGTACGGAGCATTGCAGCTAGGTGGAATAAATATGCAAGTATATAAACACACACAGTGCGGAGCAATGTAGCTAGATGGAATAATATGTAGATATATAAATATATAAACACACCCAGTGCTGAGCATTGTAGCTAGATGGAATAAATATGTAAATATATAAACACACACAGTGCAGAGCATTGTTGCTAGATGGAATGAAACAGCATAACCGTCTACTTAGTTATCCTACATGGTATGATTATGTGCCCATACATATTCTCACCCTCCATAGCGACCGGTATGTTCCTAGTTGTATGCCGGAGGGGACCATTGTGTAAGTCTATTGCATCTTTTGCATTCAAAAAACTATTAGTTTGTTACGTCTTTTTGCTATCTCTGCGAGCAGCCCTGCTTAGGTTGTACAGTCTGACAGCCGTTGGTAGGAAGGACCTACGAAACCTCTCGGTTGTGCACCTGGGATGATGTAGTCTGCTGCTAAATGAGCTCCTCAGTGCATTCAGTATGTCCTGCATAGGGTGGAACTCGGACTCCAGCAGAGATGACAGTTTAGCCACCGTCCTTCTCTCTCCTATCTCCTCCATCGGATCAAGGCGCTTGATTTTTCAGACAAAAATAAGAAACTCGGCTGTAATTTAAACTAAAGAAACGATGGTCTGATACGCCAGCGGTCCCCAGCCCTGTTCCATGGAGGCCCAAGACCCTGCAGGCTTTCTGTTCCTCCAGCTTCTTCAGCAGGTGTTTCCATTGATCACCAATCAGTGGGAAGAAACCTAATGAAATCACCTGTTGAAGGTAAAACCTGCAGGGTCTTGGGCCTCCATGGCACATGGTTGAGGATCACTGTGATACACTGTTTCCTATTAGCGACAAGTTAGCGTCGTCATTTAGCATGTGCCGTTTATAATTAGAGAGAGATGGCGTTAACGTTGCTTACCTCCAATTAAAATTAGGTTAGAGGACTATCCTCTCTGATGCAGCACAGTGGGGAAAAAGTCCCACATCCCTGGCAAACGGAAGTAGTGGCTATATGACCGTAACATTAGCTTGCAGTTAGCTGCTAACCACCGGAACCCACCATTGCACACACCTGGTGCACTGCGGGGGAGAGGTGGGGTGGTGGCAAGTAGAAACCGGGGTGTGTGTGTGTCTTTTAAATCCCGATGTGAACGATAGTTTTATATGAAACGGTCACAAATATATATCGTTATATTGCACTGCCGTAAATAAGGATATAATTGTCACCTCCGTGATGTTGTGCAGCAATGGGCCCCTTCATCTCTAGGATGACTTTGCGTTGAAGACAGGATGTCCTGGTAATGGGTTGTATTTCGTGTGCATTAGCCCCTGACTGTTGACAAAAAAAAAAAAATTAGGCTGATTAGAACAGTTTCCCAGTTTTCCTACAACAGCCAGCTTTTAGCCCATTCCGGGAAAAGTGAAATGAGCTTGCGTCAGTCGACCCTCTGTCCGTCCGTCTGTTCGTCCATCTGTCTTAGTTTGTGTGAATTGCTACTACTTCAAGGTAATTACAGGGATGCTCACTAGACTCTCACACAGTGATCCTCAGGTGAGTCTGCATCCTGGTTATGCTCAAGATCAGGGTCAAAGATGAGGAGATCTGGATATCACCAGACTCAAAAATAGCGATCCTTAGATGGGTCAGCATCCAGGGTCTGGTCAAGGGTCACAAAATATGATATATATGTATTATAGGCGAGATAGATGGAGAAGGGTTCTAATGACCCCAGGGGTGTGTTCCCCAGGCCAAAGTGAGTTATTCTGTCATTGAAGGTCTGGTTTTAAAATACCAACTTGTATTAGAGAGTTCTGTTTGGAAATGGATGGGCTAAGGCAGTCAGGGGTCAGTGGGACAGGTCAAAGTTGGGTTAAGCCATGACCTTGTGCCATTAGCTGAAACTTTCAAAGGGTATTGTTTTTGTACTCTAATCTGAATGTGAGCAAAAGTGTCTGTGTGACTGGGGAAATGTCTGGCATGTTATTTAGCTTCTCATACACATGTATACCTGTGTGTGGGCCTCTGTTTCAGATCTTTGTCTTTTAGTGTATATATATATTTTTTTTCATGTTTGTGCTTTTGTTGTCTCGGTGATGATCTCTGCCCCATGGTTCCCCAGACAGTCTGGTTGTAATGGCAGATGATGTCATGGCATGAATCACAGTGACACATGCTTGGATATAGTAACAAACCCCACTCCCACCAATCCAACACACACTAGCCGGATTACCTGCAACCCGAGCCTGATGCAGCCCCATACACACAGCAAGGAGAATAAGCAATTAAATTAGAAATGTTAACCCTGTATTAACACTATCTTGCCTCTTTTATTACCCCCCCGACTTCTTTTTTCCCTTTGTTGTCAGCCCCTGAGCAGTGTCCTGCGCTTCAGTTATACATAGATATGAGAGAAGGAAAGCTTATTTGAAAAAGAAGCTTCTCATACTGCTGACCATGATTTTGCTGCATTGTGTTAAGTGCTGCACGAATTGTGTGCTAATTTTACATGAGTGAATTTGTCCTCAAATTGTCAGTATTTTTTTTTTTTTTTTTTTAGCCAGTGAACTGTTGTATTCACCAAACTATCCCCTGCTGGTCGAAGCCCAAAGGGGTCAAAGAGCCCTTTGGGCAAAGACCGAAGGGGGATTATGTTATGGGTCAGTCCGTCCATCCGTCTGTTCCACTTTTGTGAGATCAACTCCTCCTACAGTTTTGGTCCGATTGTTTTGAAACTTCGTACCATGGCTTGATATACACTAAGGATGTGCATATTGCAGTTTGGTTCTGATCAGAGGATTTTTGCAGGAATTGTAGCCTCTGACCTATGACCTCCTGTTTAACCTCACTTCATAGACAGTAACTGTCTTGTGAAATCAACTCCTCCAACAGTTTTGTTCCAGTTGTTTTGAAACTTGGTACCATGGTTTGATATACTCTGATACACATATTACAATTTCACTATCATTCCATGATCAGTCCTTGAGATCAAAGGTCAGAGGGCAGATTTTTCCCTAAATCTTCTAAACACAATAACTACTGAAACAAATGATGTAGGCTTTTCAAATCAATACAGTGGTTGTATCTAATACACATCTTGTACAGCTTACACCTTCACCTAACTATGGGCTTGGGGTCAAGAGGTCAAAGTTCAAAGCTCAATTTTGAGCTTCATGGCAAAGGCTGTGAATACTAAGGTACGTGTGATTTCTTAGTTTTTTTATTTTTAATAAATTTGCAGAAATCTCAAAAAAAAAAAAAAACTTTTTTCTCATTGTCATTATGGGGTGTTGTGTGTAGAATTTTGAGGAAAAAATGAATTGAATCCCTGTTGGAATAAGGTTGTAACATAAAGCGTGGAAAAAGTGAAGCACTGTGAATACTTTCCGGATGCACTGTGCTATAATATAAAATGAGTTAAGCTAAGGCCACCAAACCTGGTATACAGGTTCACCTTGGGATCCTGACCTCTGACTATGGGTTTGGGGTCAAAAGGTCAAAGGTCAAGGTTAACATTCCATTTGCACTATTACTATAAAATGAGTAAAGGTAGGGCCACCAAACCTGGTACACAGGTTCACCTTGGTATCCTGACCTCAGACTATGGCAAGGTTTCCTCTGGTAATATTTCTGTGTTTCGGCCCTCCATGCTTAAAGTTATGCCACCACTCAAAGAGGAATTCTAAATTTAAGAAAAGAAATATGAATTAATGATGGTCTGCAGTGCGCACACAAACAACGCACATGACCGTCATCCACGCAAAGTTCAGAAGCGCCCCACCTGTGTGACTGCTCCAGTCGGCAGAGTGTCTCGCTAGTGCCACTGTCCGAGAGAAACATGAGCTTATTAAAGTACTTTAAATGCAGAAAAAAAGCAGAAGAGGTATGTAAGCAGTAGAGGCATCTTGTCATGGTTTTAACCGGCTGGTAACGGGAACAATAATGAAGAGTTGCTTAGCTAGCAGGTGTGGTTAGGAGCTCGAGTAGATTCATTTTAGAATAGAATAGGCTTTTATTGTCATTGTACAGTTGTACAGCACAACGACAATTTTGTCTTCTTTATAATTATTAGTTTTTTGTTTTTCTTATTTCAGACAACAATAAGATGTTTTTACCCTTACCTGAGTTAATATTAATTGACTAATTTATGTTCATTATCATCTACCTGGCAAGTTAAGATGACCGAAATTTATGAAGTCAATGACTTTAATCTGTCAGCAGCCCTCAGACAAACTAAACGTGTCAACATTTGGATTTCAAAATAAGGGCGATTTTTCTTGCTGTCCGGAGGGTTCTAAAAAAAACTATAATAGAAATATTATAACAGAAATAACTGCATCTTTGGTCATTTAAGTTGATTTATTTCATTAAATACAATTTTATTAATATTTTTTCTTTGAAATTGGAGTTAAATTGTTAAGGAAAAAGTTAAAAAAAAAAAATCACCACAGTCTGTTTGAAATTATCTAAAAAAAAAACAACAACAAAAAAAAAACAGTAATTTTATTAAAAAAAACAGACAAAAATTAGTCATAAAATAATTCACAAATTTATAATAAAGTTTCAAATGTACAAGAAAAGTCAATTTTACAAGAGGAAATTACAAATTTGAGGAACATGGTTTCAACTTTAGATTTACAGAGAAAAGTAGAAAACTATAAGAAAATTGTTATAAATTTTGGAGAAAAACCTCAAACCTTAAGACTGAAGTCATTACTCAAGCTTTTAAGTGGGTGCTCTTTGTACCCTTAACTCAAGTAGAAATTTTTGGTTGTCTACTTTTAATTATTAATTTCAAAGCACTGCTTTTACATGAGTAGAATTTCTGGTTACTATACCCACCTGATCATATGAATTTAAGTATGCATGAGTACATTACTGTTATGAATGTTTCTTTCCCTTCCCTACTGTCTCAATAGAAAAAAGAAGCACTAGAATAAAAATACAAAAAATACACGTTTTTGTCATTTATGTAAACCATGACAAAAAAAAATCCTACAGGACAAAACATGACACTTGATATTTTCTAACCTGTTTGTATACCACCATAGACAGAGAGAGAACCTGAATCAGACATAGCTCAGAGAGGGCAAGATGAGACAGAAGAGAGGAGCCAAGGAGAGGAAAGTGTTCAGGCAGAGGAAGGAGAGAAGGATAACACCACTAAAAAGTCTAAACACAGGATGTCTGGGTGGGACCCCAACTGGCCCAATATTCAAGCCTCGTTTGTACAATACTTCAAATGGTAAGTTCCATATGCAACATTACTGTGTAAAATTTTAAAAAGAAATAAATGGTATAAAATTAACATAATGTGGTATGTTTACTGCCCCCCCACCACCACCACCGCGCCAAGGTCTTTAAGCCAGAGGAAACACTGTGGGTTTGGGGTCAAAAGGTCATGGTTCACATTCCCGTATGTTTTGTTACTCTGAGTAAAGTTAGGGTCACAAAACTTTGGTACACAGGTTCACCCTCTAACCCTGAAGTGTGACTATGGTTTTGGGATTGCAAGGTCAAAGGTCAACTTCAAAATGGCTTATAAACTACATCTCAACAACAAAGAAAGCTAGGGTCACCAAACCTGGTACACATGTTGACTCTGAGACCATGACCTCTGACTACAGGTTTGGGATCAAAAGGTCAAAGTTGACACTCTGTATGCTCTCTTGTGAAAGAACTTTTAAAGCTGTCTAGGGTCACCAAACTTGCTACACAGGTTCACCTTGGGGTCCTGTCCTACAACTATTTGTTGTATACTTTGTTGTATATTCGTGCATGATGGGTTTATCATAATTTAGTTCTGCCACAGTAATTACATTGAAAAGTTGAAAACTGCTGACCGTCAGTAAGTCTTGGGATCTTCAAAGAAAATGGAGGCAGGGGACATTCACTTGCCTCAGCGTGCTCTTGTGTCAGATTACACTGAGGGTAATCTAATTAAAATAAATTAAAGTGATATGCAATAATAGATTATGAAACTCAAGACAAACTTCTGTTTTTTTTCTGGTGGTTTTTGTCTCCCAATGAGTATGAATCCTTGTTTTCTTTCTTCTCTCCTTTCTCAGCTACGATATACAGTGGTGTGAAAAAGTGTTTGCCCCCTTCCTCATTTTTCTTTTTTTGTATGTCACACTTAAATGTTTCAGATCATCAAACAAATCTCATCTCATCTCATCTCAAATTTAAATACTAGAAAAGCACTCGGAGAGCACAGACCTCCACCAAGCGCCACAGTTCCCCCCATACAGTGTTTGTGTGTACGTTTTCAGATTCCTTGACCATGAAAACATATGACTAGCAATTGGATTGACAATGATAGGATTAGTGGTTCAGTAGTTATTCAGGAAAATGACATTTTCCGTAATGGCGGCCACAGTTCCGCCCATACAGTGTTTGTGTGTACGTTTTCAGATTCCTTGACCATGAAAACATATGACTAGCAATTGGATTGACAATGATAGAATTAGTGGTTCAGTGGTTATTCACGAAAATGGCATTTTCCGTAATGGCGGCCACAGTTTCCCCATACAGTGTTTGTGTGTACGTTTTCAGATTCCTTGACCATGAAAACATATGACTAACAATTGGATTGACAATGATAGGATTAGTGGTTCAGTAGTTATTCACGAAAATGGCATTTTCCGTAATGGCGGTTTTCTTCTGGACGGTAATCCGGATCATCCCCAAAATTTAATCAGTTCTTCCTTGTACCATTTCCAACAACGGCTGAAAGTTTCATCGAAATCCGTCCAAAACTTTTTGAGTTATCTTGCTAACCAACAGACAAAGAGACAGACAAACCCCGGCAAAAACATAACCTCCTGGCGGAGGTAATTGGACAAAGATAACATAAGTAAACACAAAATGCAGTTTGTAAATGAAGGTGTTTATTATTAAGGACGAAAAAAATCCAAACCTTCATGGCCCTGTGTGAAAAAGTGATTGCCTCCCAAACCCAATAACTGGTCGGGCCACCCTTAGCAGCAACAACTGCAGTCAAGCGTTTGTGGTAACTGGCAATGAGTCTTACACAGTGCTGTGGAGGAATTTTGGCCCACTCATTTTTGCAGAATTGTTGTAATTCAGCCACATTGGAGGGTTTTCGAGCATGAACCCCTTTTTTAAGGTCATAGCACGGCATCTCAATCGGATTCAGGTCAAGACTTTGACTAGGCCACTCCAAAGTCTTCATTTTGTTTTTCTTAAGCCATCCAGAGGTGGACCTGCTGGTGTGTTTTGGATCATCATCCTGCTGCAGAACCCAAGTGTGCTTCAGCTTGAGGTCACGAACAGATGGCCAGACATTCTTCTTCAGGATTTTTTGGTAGACAGCAGAATTCATGGTTCCATTTACCACAGCAAGTCTTCCAGGTCCTGAAGCAGTAAAACAGCCCCAGACCATCACACTACCACCACCATAATTTACTGTTGGTATGATGTTCCTTTTCTGAAATGCTGTTACTTGTACGCCAGATGTAATGGGACACACGCCTTCCAAAAAGTTCAGCTTTTGTCTCATCAGTCCACAGAGTATTTTCCCAAAAGTCTTGAGGATCATCAAGATGTTTTCTGGCAAAACTGAGATGAGCCTTTGTTGTTTTTTCTCAGCAGTGGTTTTCATCTTGGAACTCTGCCATGCAGGCCATTTTTGCCTAGTCTCTTTCTTATGGTGGAGTCATGAACACTGACCTTAACTGAGGCAATTGAGGCCTGCAGTTCTTTGGATGTTGTTGTGGGGTATTTTGTGACCTCTTGGATGAGTTGTCGCTGCGTTCTTGGGGTAATTATGGTTGACCAGCCACTCATGGGAAGGTTCACCACTGTTCCATGTTTTCGCCATTTGTGGATAATGGCTCTCTCTGTGGTTCGCTAGAATCCCAAAGCTTTAGAAATGGCTTTATAACCTTTTCCAGACTGATAGATCTTAATTACTTTGTCTCTCATTTGTTCCTGAATTTCTTTGGATCGCAGCATGAAGTCTAGCTTTTGAGAATCTTTTGGTCTACTTTACTTCGTCATGCAGGTCCTATTTAAGTGATTTCTTGATTGGGAACAGGTGTGGCAGTAATCAGGCCTGGGTGTGGCTAGAGAAATTGAACTCAGCTTTCCAAAGATGTGACAAACCAAAGTTAATTTATGTTTTAATGGGGGCAATCACTTTTTCGCACAGGGCCATGTAGGTTTGGATTTTTTTTACTCTTAATAATAGACACCTTCATTTAAAAACTGCATTTTGTGTTTACTTGTGTTATCTTTGTCTAATGTTTAAATTTGTTTGATCATCTGAAACATTTAAGTGTGACAAACATGTAAAAAATGAGAAATCAAGAAGGGGGCAAACACGTTTTCACACCACTGTATATGTGGGTTGCATATATTATGCACCTGCTTTCCTCTATGTACACACACATCATATCCTCCAGTGTGCTGCTATGAGCTTCTCTCCCTAAGGGTTTTGTTCTGTGTGGATGGAGGAGGGAACGTGAGCGAGTGCTGGGACTTCCTGTACTGTAAGATTTGCACCCTTAATGGAGCTGACCCCTGAAACTGAACACCTTAACATGGCACAAGAGAGTGAGTGTGCATGAAGGGTTTACATATGGTCAAGGTGCTTTTCATTTCAATATACACTACTCACAAAAAGTTAGGTATATTTAACTTTTGGGTGAAATTTATGGAAATGTAGCATCAACTTCTCCTCAGGCCAATCCAGGAGATCACGTTTCTTCATTTTAAAGAAATTTCACTTTTCTTCATTTTAAAGCAACTCTCACTCAAGGTCTGGTCAAAAATGCTATGTGTCTTCAACAGGACCCCAGTGTAAACAATTTCAGTTTTGTAGAGAAACTTGATAAAGATTTGCTTTCAAAGACTTACGTGGACCATAAACTCTTGGAATCAAATCCCAACTGGACAGTTCATTCTGGACAGTTTGCATTTGATTAGCTGTTCACAAACAAAGGAATGTTCTCTCATTGGACAAAAGCCCATTCAAACTCCTCTTTATTTAAGATGATTGGTCCGTCTTGCAGCCGGTCCCGTTTTATGACCCAGCAGCGCGCTTCAGTTAAATGCGTCAGAGCCGCTCTGCAGAAAAAGTTTTTTTTTTGTTGTTGTTTTCGCTTCTTCTAGAGACTTCTTCAGAGTTCTTTGTACTTCTTTGCAGCTTTCTTTTTTTCTAAATTGTTCTGTGAGTTTTAAGAAGTCTTTTGTGTGTGTGAACCTTGTCAAATCCTGTGTTAACTTTCCTAAATCGTCTTTTGATAAGTTTTACTTGTTTTCTGGTTAACTGAGGAGAAATCATCTTTTTCTATGAGCTCGTCTTTAAAGAGAGTTAAACTCTCAAATCCTTTTTTTCTTCGCCTCAGAAGCCATTCTTGTCCTATTTGAATGTTTTTCTAGGACTTTTTGACTCTTCATGCAGTTAAAGTGGATTTTTAATTTTCCTGTTTTAAAGTGAACTGATAGAGATTTTAAACATTTCTTTTCCGGCCTCATCCACGTCTGACCCCGTCAAGAAACCAGGAGCTCGTGGGTGAAACTGACTAAAAACATTGTTCCTTCAGTCTTTGGATCTGTCCTACGGGCCAGGGACATAATAATTGGACATAACCAGTATTTAATTTTTATGTCCAATTGTAATTGATAATTTTAGAACATCTCATTTAAACCCAGCAGATAGGAAAATGGGAGTCTCACTTACGAGCAGCTGTACGTCCAGGTGTTCAGCGGTGGTCAGCACCAACCAGTGGTATAAGTTCGGGAAGGCTCAGCGGCTCTTCCAGACAGCGTTTGGAACACCGGGGAAAGCATCTGCTGGTCTGGAGCATTGTCGTCCATGAAGATGAAATTAGGCCTGTTTTGTTCATGCAGGGGCACAATGACTGGATTAATGATGTTATTCGGGTAGTGTGTGCTTGTCACTGTACCATTCACAAGGTGTAGGGAAGTTCTGTATTGACTAGACACACCTGCCCAGACTGTAACACCACCACCACCAAAGGCTCTTCTGGTGACAACAGTGGCTGATGCATAGCGCTCTCCTCGACGTCTCCAACATTGTTGGTGGCCATCATTTCTGCTCAGCGTGAATCAACTTTCATCAAAGAACAGCACTGAGGCCCACTGGTCTCTTGTCTCTGTTCCCTGGCCCATGCAAGATGATGACGCTTGTGCCTGGTGGTGTGGTCAGGTACCCTTGCAGGTTGTCTAGCATGCAGACCACGCTGATGTAAAAAGTTTTGAATGGTCTGACGTGACACGTGGGTGCCTCTCACCTCCCTTAAATGTGCCTGGAGTTTTGTGGCATTCATCATCCAGTTCCACCGGGCACTGTTCACAATGAAGCGGTTGTCAGCGTGGGATGTGGCCAAAGGATGTCCATTTCTATGCCTTTTTGTGACTGTTCCAGTCTCTCTGTATCTCTGTTGCAACCTGCTGATGACACTCTAAGCTCAGTGGCCACTTCCCTCTGAGAACATCCTGTTTGAAGCCTTGCAATAGCGCAGTACTATTGATCAATTGTTAGGTGTTGTCTTGGTCTCATGATGTCAAAATGTGAACAGCATGATGAAGAGGACTGTTTAAATACCAATTCTAATTGAACCAGAAAATTTATTGGTCAATTCATGGATCAAACATCTGCTGTGAATTTTGCTGTTAAGCACCTTGTTAGAGAACAGCAAGTTATGCAAAAAGTACTGAAACATTGAACAGGTGGACATGTGCATTCCAAAGGTTATAGAAGGTCAAATTAAATTCACCTTTAAAAGTTATAGTGCATTTTAGGTGCATCCTGAAATTTGACCCGAAAGCTGAATATCCCTAACTTTTTGTGAGTAGTGTATTTGCTTACATTTAGCGGTTGGGTGGGAAGTCACTGTGCTATTCTGTAATCACTTCAAAATGTATGCAGTTAAAATGGCAGATAGTCATAAGTCTGATCAAAGTTTCAAATGATGAAGTTGCTTGATGTTAGGGCTGGGAAATCAAGTGCAAAATAATCAAGATTGTTATAAGAAATCATAATTCAGGTAATCTTGCCATTTCAATTATTCTAGTTAATTTTTCAATCTGTCATTACTTTTTTATATACTGCCCCCCCCCCAAAAAAAAAGAGACATGCTACCACATGTGTAGTCACCAGTGTTGAGAGTAACACCACTACTTTTGCAGTAATGTGCTGTGTAACAAAATTACTGTTTAAAAATTCAGTAATGCGTTACATTTACTGAAATTTGATCACGTTACTCGTTACCAGTTTTATTAATCTGGATAGATATTTTTAGTGCAAATAAATGAATATACAAACTGATCCTACTGTAGCTGAGACAAGTCATCAGTCAACGTCACCTGTTGCAAAGAGCCTGAGTCTTCACTACTGAGCAGAGGAAAAGATGAAGCTACTTTGTTTTTGTGGAAATAGATTTTTCCTTTGTCGTGGGTAAGGAGAAAAGCATATTGGTGGGTTGCAAGCTAAGTGCCGGTTGAGACCTACTGCCATCCTCAGAAGTGCTTGAAAAGGGCAACAAAGTCCCGGACAAAGCTAGTGCTAAGTAATGGCAAGCTATGCTAACAACTGGACAGTTTGTGACCCAGCAAGAATTAAACTGACTGATTGCCAGATATGTCGTTACAGACTGAAGACGTGATATCAATGGTCACTTTCCATCAGACAGCTGAGACTGTGAGCCACTGAAGTTAAAACACATTTACCTGCTACCTTGATAAAGATTATTCAAAAATGGATTTTGATCTCCAAAAGGAATTTGAGGGACTGGATCATGTCTCTGTCACAGCAGACATTTGGACTGTGGATAATAGACATTTTCTTTGGATCACTGCACATCGGATTAATCTACAACATAGTGTAAGATAAACATGGACAGCTTTACACCGCATTCCAAATGATTATACAAGTAGGATTTTAGTATCATAAACATTCAATTTTTTGTTTTTCAATTAAACTCATGGATAGTATTGTGTCTCAGGGCTCTTTGGATCACTGATATCAATCTCAGTCACCTGTCATAATTAGTTTGCCAGGTGAACCCAATTAAAGGAAAACTACTTACAAAGGATGTTCCACATTTTTAAGCATACCACAGGTTTCAAGCAGTATGGGAAAGAAAAAGAATGTCTGCTGCCGAAAACATCAAATAGTGCAATGTCTCGGACAAGGTATGAAAACAATAGATCTTTCATGAAAACTTAAGCATGATCATCACACTGTGAAGAAATTTGTGGCTGATTCAGAGCACAGACTTGTTCATGCAGATAAAGGTATAATGAGGAAGGTTTCTGCCAGACAGATTCATCGGATTAAGGGAGCAGCTGCTAAAATGCCATTACAATGCAGTAAACAGGTATTTGAAGCTGCTGGTGCCTCTGGAGTCCCACGAACCTCAAGGTGTAGGATCCTCCACAGGCTTGGAGTGCATAAACCTGCTATTCGGCCACCCCTAACCAGTGCTCACAAGCAGAAATGGTTGCAGTGGGCCCAGAAATACATGAAGACTAAGTTTCAAACAATCTTGTTTACTGATGAGAGCCGTGCAACCCTCGATGGTCCAGATGGATGGAGTAGTGGATGGTTGGTGGATAGCCACCATGACCCAACAAGGCTGTGACGTCAGCAAGGAGGTGGCGGAGTCATGTTTTGGGCTGCAATTAGGGGGAGAGAGCTGGTAGGCCCCTTTAGGGTCCCTGAACATGTGAAAATGACCTCGGCAAAGTATATAGAGTTTCTGACTGACCACTTTCTTCCATGGTACAAAAAGATCAACTGTGCCTTCCATAGTAATATTATCTTCATGCATGAAGATAATTTTGCCGGGTGCTACGAAATGATAATTCAGTAATTACAGCCAACATTAAGAAGCAAGTTAATCATGTAATTTTTTTTTAATTAAATGTCAAAATTCTGAGCAATACTCACAATTTGGTACAGAGCAACTCACATTGAACATTGTTGTGTGATTTATTTATTGGTGTGATCAGAGGAGTCGAAAGATACAATATTCAGTTTACGCTTAGTTGGTAATAAACATGTATTTCAGAAGTGCTGTCTGCAGTGGCCAACATTTTAGAGCTGTGGTGACAGCTCTAAGGAGACCTAAATTACATGAAGTAGATTAATTTTAATGTTTTAACTGAAAGTGCTTTGTCATTCATTGCAAATATTGCAGCATTTTTTTTTAATTGTAGCAAACCCAAATTAAATTTGTCTTTTTGTTGGTGGAAATGATGCACTGAATTTATGATTTAGCAGTTTTCTCACTCTTGAAATTTTAGTTTACCCTAATCAGGGTGTTTCGCTGCTTCCCATTGTCCCAAAGTAAGTCTGTTCTGGGGAGGTTTTGGCAGTACTTGAAAATATTAAGCTTAATTTATAGACAAACTCTCAACTCTTTGATGTTAGAGCTTCTGCTCTGGATAGCTGCTGGAAGGCTTTTGGTTTGAATGTTGCTGAATAGGAGTCCCTGACAATACAAAACAGAACTGACGTATTTGGAGTTCAAAGGTAGTGGTGACCCTCCAAGGAAAGAGTGTCTCACATGAATCTTAACAGAGTAATGCTCTGTTATTAATTGTGGCATTATAGTTAGTTAGACTATTATTACCACGCTGACGGTGGCGAATATGGGTAGAGTGTTTACATCCATCTGTTTTTGTTTTTCTGAATGATGGCTATTAATTCCAAAGTTGGTACAGGAATAATGCATGACAAGTTCTAGACATACATTTGTTTTGAGGTCACAGGGTTTATACCTTGACTGATACCCCTTTCCCATTGGAGCAGGTCCTGGTGCCGGACCCAGGTTGAGCATCTGCTCTTTATTCCACTGCAAAAGCACTGGTGTTTGGCCTTGGAAACGGATGCCAGTGCCTTAGTTTATGTTTTTATTATTTTTTCGGCTTCAGTATAAAGCTGGTCTGGGCTCCTGACACCAGTGAGGTCACTGAGCAGTAGGTGGAACACCTGCTTTTCCCAGAGCATGTCCACATCCATGCAGATGATGTAATTATGTTATTACGTGATCACGTAATAACAAGTGGTAGTAACTAGTCACATTTATTCACATGCTGTAACTTTTTCATAAAATTGGCCTTTACTGAGTAGTTTTACAGAAGACTTTTTTTTTTTACTCTTATTTGAGTACATTTAAGAAAAAACTTCACTTTAAATTTGGTTGTCACCTGTTACCTGTGATTTCAATGATATGAAAATCAGAAATTTGCTTGTTACTACTGTAGTGTCCCATTTTTACCAGAAATTAGTCCATCTTTATTCATTTTCACAAGGAAAAGGTCCTAAAATTAAAAAGTCATAATTTCAAGTGTTTTTCAGCTCCAGAGTTGATGATTACATCCGTATCGGCCACCAGTTATATTAGAATAGGGCTGCAACAAACGATTATTTTGGTAGTTGAATAATCTGACTATTTTTTCGATTAGTTGACTAATCGCAATTATTTCTCATGTCCGCCATCTCTGCTTCCTGTTGGAGCTCTAGTGCATATTTTACCTCGCCCACCGTTTAAACCTGCACACCTGTGAAAATCACCTTGTCAGTCCCTGCTTTAATATAAGTTTTTATAAGCAATTTCCTGAGCTAAATACAAAGCAAGAAAGCTGTATTAATTATCACAAGTTTAAGGTAATGTATCAGTTTATCACAGACAGCATAATGCCTAATGCCAATTAAACAATAGATTAAATATCTCCAAACTGAAGTATTGGTCTGCTCCAACCCACAAACACCCACACTGTTTTCTATAAGTGCATTTTTTAACAAGGTAAGTCTTCGTATTCAGTAGTCACTGCACTTAAGAGTGATATGTCAAGCCGTTTGATTTAAATTTGATGATTATGGTTGTAGGTTTTTATTTATTAATTTACAAATTAGGATATTAACCCAGATATACCAATATTCAGAATGAGGGCTAATGTTAATGAAGATGAAAGAGATAGCAACTCCTGTAATTAAGTCATTTACTGCATTCAACACGTTAGCCATGACTTAAACAGCTCAGCCCTCAGCAACCAGAGAGCTTATTGTCAAACAGGTAAGCTAACATAAACAGCACATACTAACAGTATTATCATTTTTCTAAAGGTTGAAACAGTTGGCCATTGAAAATAAGCGGCGCTAACTTTCTTTACTCACTAAAACTTACCAAGCAGAAGCAACCGTTAATATCGCAGCTCCCGGGTGCCGTCATTTCAGATGCTCATGCATCACTGTAGTGCTGCCATGATTGGAAAGGTCTGTCTGGCAAAGTCTGCTTTTTTTTTGTTTTTGTTTTTCTGTGAAATGTTCCCATACTACAGAAAGTTTGTCAACTTTTTCTTTTCTCTTCACCATGCTGTGCTCCTCTTGGTCTTCGCTGGAAATTGTTCACGCATGCCGGACAACAGAGGCACTACTGCCTGCAGCAGCTCCGTTCATGCATTGCAGTTACAGCTGAACATTTCCGCGCTGTGCATATAAACTTTATAATTAAACGATTTGTCGACAATAAAAATCTTTGTCGACCAATTTTTATTGCCGACGTTATCAACAATGTCGTCCAAGGCTGCGTGTCTACCAAACATGTTTTTTCCACTCTGGGCGACAGTTAGATAGATAGATAGATTTGTTTATTTGACAGGGACAGTGCAATAAACATAGACAATTAATCAATGACAATCAATCTGATGTGTTGCACAGAGTGTATAGCTATTAGCTAATTTGCAACTCTTGTCCCTGAATGGGCTTTAGAAAGGAGAAACAAGTAAAAAGAAAAAAAAAAAAAAAAGGAAAGAAAAGGAATACACAATAACCACATACATCAATGCAAAAAACATAAATACATTATAAATACACAATTATAAATATTATAAATATTATAAATACACAAATATAACAACCTGACACACGTTTGCCTATTTCAGGCCTCCCTCCCTTCGTCACTCACTATAAACAAACATTCATTCCTTCCCTTCATTCACTCTCACCCTGCAGACAATCATTTCATACATGGGTACATTCTTGTTTATTTTTCAGCCAGTTTTTAACCTTTTTAGTGAATGTTTTAAAGTCCGTTATTATTTTAATTTCATTTGGCATTGTGTTCCAGATGTGACTGCCCTTTATAGAGAAAGCTGTTTGTCCAAATGTGGTTCTGCGGTGGAATATTTTACAGTTATTGTTAACAGAACTCTTGGTGGCTCTGCTGCTGTCCTGTCTTTGGATGAAACCAGCAAGTGGCTCAGGTGCTGATTTATGGAAACATTTGAAAGTTAATTTCAGTAAACAGAGGTCAATGAAACTCTCAAAACTCAATAGGTTGTATTTTTTTAAAATATTACAGTGATGCCACCTAATGGGCTTTTTGTCCAAGATTTTTAGGGTTTGATTATATAATGAACCTATATGTCTTATTGTGGAAGGGGCTGCTTGAGCCCAGACTGTCAAACAGTATGATATATGAGAAAAAACCATAGAATGCATATACAGTACAGCAGGTTTGTAAGGTATGTAATATCTAATTAATTTAAAGCAGTTCAGATTTTTTTTTACTGTTTTTGAAATTTTCTTTATATGAAGATTAAATTTGAGTTGAGGATCTAGTACAACGCCAAGGTATTTGAATTCTGTAACTAAACTGATGTCATGATCATGTATATTAACTTTAAAACATTGCAGGTTATATTTTTTGATTGAAAAGCACATTGAAACTGTTTTTTGAAGGTTCAGCAATAGATGGTTCTGGAGGAGCCACTCTTGGACATCAACCATACAGCACATCTGCAGCCTGTGCTGGAGTCTTGGTAGCTGTGTAAATAACTGCATCATCTGCATAAAGTTGGCATGTTGCAGCAGAGCAGTGTAGCGGCAAGTCATTAATAAAAATGCTGAAAAGTAAAGGACCAAGAATGGACCCTTGTGGGATACCCATACGGTTGTTTAAAAGTGAGGATTTATCCTGGTGAACTTTTACACACTGTTCTCTATTCTGGAGATAAGATGCAAACCAGTCTAATGTGTCTGGAGAGAAGTTAAAAGATACCATTTTGGATAAAAGCAAACTGTGGTTTACAGTATCGAAAGCCTTTTTGAGATCTAGAAAAACAGCTCCTACCACATTACCCCTGTCCAAGGACTGTTTGACATTTTCAATAAGGCAACAATTTGCTGTTTCTGTTGAGTATCCTGGTCTAAAACCAAATTGATGTGGATGAAGAAGTTGACTGTCTTGTAAGTAGTCTATCAGCTGTGTAGCTACAACTTTTTCAAGAACCTTAGACAGGACTGGTAAAATAGAGATTGGGCGGTAATTGCATATATCGTCTTTACTGCCTGATTTATGAACTGATATGACGACAGCTTTTTTCCAGCCAGAAGGAAATGTACTAGACCTAATGGAGAGATTGAGATGAGTCAGTGGTTTGATTAATATTTTGCTATGCGTTTTGAGAAAGGAGGTGCTCATGTTGTAGATATCATTAGTTTTTGAGTTTGACAGTGTTTTGACAATACCAGCAATTAACTCCTCATTTACCTCATCGATGTGAAAAGAATCTGTTGGAAGTATTGAATTTGTGTTGTTGAGCACATTTGGCGGCACAAAGTTTTTTGTTAAGTCTTCCACAGAGCCCACAAAATATGAATTAAAATTCATTTGCCAATGTAGCCTTGTCACTGATGGTCTTGCCATTGATTCTAAGTTCCTTTACCCCCTTCTGAACATTTTTTTTATTAGTTAAGTTATTTAAATGCCTCCATAGGGAACTGTTGTTACCCTTTACATGATCTATCAGTTTATTGTAATAAGATACTTTTGATTTTCGCAGCTCTTGTACCACTTTATTTCTTAAACTTTTGTACACAAGGTGATCATTTTGCAGTTTAGAGGTTAATGATGTTTTCAATGCAGAGTCTTGCCTCTTCATAAGTTTTCTTATTTCATTATTTAACCATGGTAGGTTAATCTTCTGTTGTCTACTTTTAATTTGCTTTGTAAATTTTTCTATGGACTTAGTAATTGTTGCAGTTATAAAATTACAACAATCATCTACTTCATATATAGACATGAGCTGCTCCCAATTTTGATTCTCTAAGTAATGTTCAAACTCCTCATTTTTTGATTTGGGAATAATAAAATTTGATTTGTCAATATCGACTCCTCCAAAATACTGTAGTTGCTTTTTAGTGAGTTTTCTGACAGCAAGAACCATGTTATGATCTGAGAGACCAGTTACAAGATTATAGGTTCTGGTTATTCGTTCTGGTTTATTAGCGAATACCATGTCAATAAGTGTTCTCGATTGTTTGGTTATCCTGGTGGGTCCTTTGATCATTTGTTTGTAATTAAATTTAGTCATGAGGCTTTTCAGTTTCTGTTTTTCCTTATTATCAGACCAGTTGATATTGAAGTCACCATAAAATATGGTTTCTCTGCTCCTCTCAGGTTGTTTAACCAGATCACTTAATTCATTATAAAAAGAAGAATTGTGTGAGGGTGGGTTGTACAATACTGCGATGTTGAAATTCATTACCGGTGAGAGGCATACATTAACAGCTAAACATTCAAGTGAAGTATTCAAATCAACCAATTGACATTTAAATTTCTCTTTGATGTAAATTAAAACACCCCCTCCCCTCCCTGGCTGTCTGTCTTTTCTAAAACACTGATAGCCCACAATATCGATCATATTGGTGTCAATGTTACTGTGTAGCCAGCTTTCTGAGAGACAAAGATAGTCCAGATTTGAGTCAGACAGCAACACCGAAATCTCATCTCTTTTGGGGATTATGCTTCGTATGTTTAGATGTCCGCCGAGGATCCCCTTTGGTTTAGCCTTTGCGTCCCAAAGAACTCGTGCATGATTAACAGTTTGGAAAAATAGATGTTGTTTTTGCTTTTGTACAGCACGGTTTTCGGATCTCGCCTCATTTGCAATTTGTTTAACCGCTCCGGTTTCCAAAAGTTTGGACGTAGCGCAGCTGTTTACAGCAGGATCAGATATGTGAGTCTGTTCAGTGCAATTCGACTCACCCGACTCGCTATGAAGGGCCGTAGATAGAAACAACCAATTCGCCAGCTCAGATGTTTGTGGTAACCCAGTGGTCTGCTGTTTAATAGTGGCAGGTCCAGGGTTATGGTGAATATCCCCTGCCAGAAGTAGCAGTATTAACAGTACTTTAACTGTATAGCCTCTGCCATATTGTGATATTTGCTTACCCGTCATGTTTGCCTTGTTTTGGGAGCTTTTTCTCAGGGCTTTTGCAGACCAGGTAGCGTACAGGGTGAAATGTCCATGTCCAAATCCATATAAATAAAACTTTTTAGCTTCACCTTTAGTTGAGTTAGCCGGAAAAACCCTTCTTGTTGCAGTTACAGACACAAAGACAGTAATAAGAATAAGTATATAGGCAGAAAGTGTCCCATCAGACCACTCCTCACTCCGGTGGCAGCCATCTTTTTTGAAGTCATACACTCTCATAGAAACCATACATTCCCAAAGTGCCCAACATAAGAGACTACCCCACAATAAATATTATATATAGCATGAATACCCTGAAAAAGCACATAAGGGAAAGAAGCAATACAATTCTTTCAACCAGAGTCACTTCCTGCGCTACAAGAGGAAAACCTGAGCGTCCTCAATCGAGCGTGATGCATTCACTGACTGTCCAGCCAGGAACTCCCGCTAACATCCTCCTTAGCCTGGAAGTTAAGCACCGAACTGTCCGGGCTCGTCCAAGGCCCTCTTGTACGCCTCGAGGAGGGAATGCTCCATGGCCGAGTAGAGGTGGCAGGCAGGTGACAAGTGGAGAGAAGAGGAGCGGCTCTTTGGTTTCTGTTGTCCAGGGGAAACCTACAGCATACAATGCAGCACAACTTAGCCTCCCGTGAACGCACCGTGGCTAACAAACATTCACCACACACACAGACAGTGAGCACGTTCCTTTTCTATTCACGTTCCTTTTCCTTTTCTATTCATTCTCTATGTAGTCTAGTGTTTACAGCGCTGAAACGCTTTGAGCGGTGGCTGTTTTTTGTCACGGTACTCAGGGCGCTCAGCGTTGAAAAAAGCTCAACTTTTCAGACTGCAGCTGAGCTCGTCAGTCGGACCTTTCTAAGCAGCCAATCAGAATACGGAAGGGCGGGACATAGGACACCGATACAGTCTCTACTCAGACTCCTGTTTTCTGTGTCATATTTTACATCCAGAGCTGCTAGAATACGTTTCCTGTCCATTGTTATTTAGAGACTGCTATTAAGAAATCAGTAGAAAGTCTGACCATAGGAAAAGCGGAAGTGCTGAGCTGAGAGTGACAAGCTGTTGCTGGGATACAGGGCACAGACTTTTTTTTTCCCCAGAGTGCAACACACAAACACTGGAAAAAAAAAAAAAAAAACGCTCAGGGTGGTCGAGCGACAAAAAATGCATTTGGTGGACACGCAGCCTAATCCTTTCTGCCCTATAGTAGAACTAGTTACATTCGCCCATTCGGATGAAGTTGCAGCGGTACCATAAATTCACTAAGCTATGGTTATGTCTACACATGCTGCTGAGTTGTGAGGTTTTGTTTATGTAAGTTCACTCTGAGAAACACATTTATAGAATGTTGACAAATGCTATCTCAGGGTTTCCTCTGGGAACATTTCCGGGTGGCAGCCTGCCACGCTTGAATTTACGCTGCCACTCTGAGGAAATATAAACCTAAGAAAAAAATATGAAGGAAGGACTGTCCGCAAGCGTGCACATGAACGTGTGACCGTCATCCACGCGGAGTTCAGAAGCGCCCCACCCACATGTTGCAGTCAGCAAGCAGAGTGTCTCGCTACTAGCGTCACTGTCCGAGAGAAACATGAGCTTATTAAAGTACTTAAAATGCGGGAAAAAAAACAAAAAACAGAAGAGGTATTCAAGTAGTGAAGGCATTTATTATGGTTTTAACTCGCTGGTAACGGGAGCAATAATGGAAGAGTTGCTTAGCTAACAGGTTTGCTTAGGAGCTCAAGTTCATTCATTTTGTCTTCTTTTTAATTATTAGGGTTTTTTTTCTTATTTCAGACAAAAATAGGAAGATGTTTTTACTTTTACCTTAGTTAATATTAACTAATTTATGTTCATTATTATGTACCTGGCAAGTTAAGATGACCGAAATTCATGAAGTCAATGACTTTAATCCGTCAGCAGCCTTCAGACAAACTAAACGAGCCAATATTTGGATTTCAAAATAAGGGAGGTTTTTCCTGCTGTCTGGGTGGTGAGGAGATTTCTAAAAAAAAAAAAAAAAAAAACTATAACAGAAATAACTGAACCTTTGGTCATTTAAATTATTTCATTAAATACAATTTTATTAATATTTTTTTCTTGGAAATCAGAGTTAAATTATTCTTCTGTTCCAGCTTTGCAAAATTATGGTCAAAAGTGTAAATTATAAGGAAAAAGTAAAAAATAAATAAATAAATATTGTCAGTCTGTTTCAAATTTATTTAAAAAAAACAGCAGTTTTATTTTAAAAAATAATTGTTTTGTTCTGACACTGCAAAATTATGGTCAAAAGTGTAAACTGTTATTAGGAAAAAGTAAAAAAAAAAAATTACCACAGTCTGTTTCAAATTTATTTAAAAAAAAAAAGTCTTTATTTTAAAAAATATCCATAAAATAATCCACAAATTTATATAAAGTCTCAAATGTATAAGAAAAGTCACTTTTTCAAGAGGAAATTACAAATTTGAGGAAAATGGTTTCTAATTTAGATAGATTTACAGAAGTAGAAAACTGTAAGAAAATTGTTATAAATTTTGGAGAAAAACCTCAGACCTTCAAGACTGAAGTCATTACTCAAGTTTTTAAGTTGGGTGCTCTTTGTACCCTTAACTCAAGTAGAAAATTTTGGTTGTCTACTTTTAATTATTAATTTCAAAGCATTGCTTTTACATGAGTAGGCTTTCTAGCTACTATACCAACCTCTGATCATATAATTTAAGTATGCATGAGTAAATTACTATTATGAATGTTTCTTTCCCTTCCCTACTCTCTCAATGGAACAAAGAAACACTAGAATAAAAATACCCCCCAAAAAAAACCAAAAAAACCATTTTTTGTCATTTATGTAAACCATGACAAAAACATTCTGCAGGACAAAACATAACACTTGATATTTTCTAACCTGTTTGTATACTACCATAGATGGAGAGGGAACCTCAATTAGACAGAGCTCAGAGAGGGCAAGATGAGACAGAAGAGAGGAGCCAAGGAGAGGAAAGTGTACAGGCAGAGGGTCCAGGAGAGGTGAGAGCAGAGAAAGGAGAGAAGGATGACACCAGTAAAAAGTCCAAACACAGGATATCTGGGTGGGACCCCAACAGGCCCAATATTCCAACATTCAAGCCTCAGTTGTACAATACTTCAGATGGTAAGTTCCATATGCAAAGTTACTGTGGAAATTTAAAAAATAAATAAATGGTGTAAAATTAACATTCCAGTTACAATAGTGTCAGGTGTTTTCTCCCCCCCCCCCCGAAAAAAATATGTTGTCATCACGCCAAGGTCCTTAAGCCAGAGGAAACACTGCACCTCTTTGTCCAAATTAACATTTTTCCCCACACTGTTCCCTCAAATAAGTAGATTTCTGTTTATATTTAATGATGCAAAGTTTTAAAAATGCGCCTTCATAAACTTGTATACTGTTGGGAAGCTTAAACCATTATGACATCAGAGAAAATGAATTAATACTTTAGATTAACGGGAAAAACACTGAGAGCACATACCTCCGCCAAGGCTCCTTCCGTCCTGCATGGATCACCTCCAAAATGTCATGGGTTTGTGTGTAGGCCATGAGCCAGTTGTGGTGAAAATTGCATCAAAGTCTGTCCAGTAGTTTGGAGGATTCTTGCTAACACATTATGAGAAGATAAGAGCCTTGGTGGAGGTATGTGTTTTCGGATCATCACCAAAATGTAATGTGTTCCTCTCTAGTCCAAGGACCACCTCTGATAAAAAAAATTTCATCCAAATCCATCCAGTAGTTTTGGAATATTCTTGCTAACACACTGTGAGAAGTTAGTCTTGGTGGAGGTATGTGTTCTCAGATCATCACCAAAATGTTATGGATTCACCTCTCGGCCAAGGACTGCCTCTGGCAAAAATTTCATCCAGTAGTTTTTGTGTAAGCCTGCTGCATAAATACAAACAAGGTCCTTGGTGAAGGCATGCACTTTAAGATCATCACCAAAATTTAATGGGTTCATCCTTGGCCCAAGGGTTACTTCTGGTGAAAATTTCACCATAATCCGTCCAGTACTTTGTGCGTAGTCCTGCTAACGGTCAGGCAAGCAAACAGACAAACCACCCCGATTACATTACCTCCTTAGCAGAGGTAATTATCTTAAACTAGAAAATGACAAAGTATTAAACAATGTGTTGGAGTGTGCCCATAGATATCAGCATGTTTGTGGATATTGCTACCTTCCAGATCCAGAATGTTTTTCTGGGTTAATTGTTTGATGCAAAAACAATGACTGAAAAGGGAGACCTTATTACCTCCGCCAAGGAGGTAATATAATCAGGGTGGTTTGTCCATTTGTTTGTCTGTCTTCCTGCCTGTTAGCAGGATTATGCAACAACTACTAGACAGATTTTGATGAAATTTTCACCAGAGATAGCCTTTGGGCCAAGGATGAACCCATTAAATTTTGGTGATGATCTGAGACTGCATACCTCCACCAAGGACCTTGTTTCTACTTATGCAGTAGGATTACACAAAAACTGCAGGATGGATTTGGATGAAATTTGGATCAGAGGTGGTCCTTGGCCTAGAGACAAACCCATTACATTTTGGTGATGAGCTGAGAACAGATACCTCTGCCAAGGTTCTTAACTTCTCACAGAGTGTTGGCAAGAATACTCCAAAACTACTGGATGGATTTGGATGAATTTTTTCCAGAGGTGGTCCTTGGACTAGAGAGGAACCCTTTGTTTTGGTGATGATCTGAGAATGCATACCTCTGCCAAGGCTCTTATCTTCTCACAGCGTGTTAGCGAGCATACTCCAAAACTACTGGATACACTTTGATGCAGTTTTCACCAGAACTGGCTCGTGACCTACACACGAACCCATTACATTTTGGAAGTGATCCATGAGGGACAGAAGGAGCCTTGGCGGAGGTATGTGCTCTCTGAGTGCTTTTCTATTTGATGTTTTTTTTGTTCTGGAAGCCCAAAACGCATCATCCATCTATAAATGCAAGGAATGTCTGTCTGTCTGTGTCTCTTCCCCACATATCTCTCAAACCGTTTGTCAGACTGGCCTCAGATTTTACAAGTGCTTTGCTGAGGTTACGAGGGTGTACATCCCCGAGTATGGAATTGTTCAGTCAAAGTATGTAATTTTTATCAATAAAAGTTTAGCCACTGCTCTGTCTTCCCATGCCAAGGCCTCTGCTGTGATTGCATAATTCTAAAGGATAATTCGGTATATGTGGAGAACACGAGGTGTGCTGGTGTGCTGCGGGGGGTGCTGGGTGCCAGCAGGGACCCAGGGTCTGGCAGGGAACACTGGTGTTCGAGAAGCAGCAGCCAGACCGGCGGACCACAGTCCTTCGCAAGGAGCCAAGCCCAGCGTCCCAGTTAACTGTCGTCCTGGCTGCTGCTTCACCCATGTGCCACCACTGTCCTTTACAGGAAAGCGGGTTCCCGATGGTGCTTCTCCCAGTGCTGGTGTGCTTGCATGGCTATCTAAAAATTAAAAGTTAATAATAATACCCCCACAACTGTGGTAAATGCTAAAATGGTAAACTGCGTTCGCTTATATAGCGCTTTTTTCCCCTCATCTCTAGATGACCAAAGTGCTTTACAGATCCTGCTATCCACCCATTCATACACTGATGGCGGCAGAGCTGCCATGCACCGGCACTGGCCTAACCCACCAGGAGCAACTGGGAGTGGAATGGCCAGATCAATTGCATATCGTATGCGGACACTAATGCGTGCTTTGACTAAACAACGACCGTGACCAAACAGGACACAGAAACACCCAAATAACAAAATCATTTTTTATTTACTGACAAATGGGCAACACTGATGCAACAGTTGCAGCCAAACGGGTCATTCTGCTGTGTATAGTAATGTTGTGTATTTTGTACTTATAGTATTGATAAAATATTAAATGATGCACTACAGTGGGTCTCAGATATTTGTAAACATGTCCTGTTATAGTACTGCAGGAGTTTCTTGACAATACACTATAAACTACACATATAAACTAAAACAGTTACAACGGTGACTGAACAACTCCCATTCCCCAAAGTGCAAGATACAACACTTATAAAAACAAGTCACAAAAGATCACACAAATAAGTTTGACAAACAAATAAACAAGTGTTCTTAAACATTCGCTAATATTGGATGTCCCATTCATTTTCAGTAATTCTCTTAATTAATATTCACACAATCAAATAAATCTTAGTTTTCAGTCTCTTTTATATTTGTCAAAGTCTAACATGATTGCCGACATATAGCCTACACCTCTTCGTATTCCACTTTCAAACACAGCCTACATTTGGGCCTTTTAACCCTAATAGGCCTACCTGTTTTCAGACAAGAATACATGCTTTCTACAGGCATGTACTAGTTTAGAAGAAAAAAAAACCCACACACAGTAACATTAAATTTTTCTGATTCTGACTCAAAAAAAAAAAAAAAAAAAAAAAAAAAAAACCCACCACCCATGAGCAGTGTACCAGTTGCTAGCTGTAGAAAAAATGCAGTCAGAGTTGTGATGCCCTTACACTGAGTTTAATTATGCCATTCAAACTGATTGATTCAGTCTCTTTCTCACATTAAAGGTCCCATTCACTGCACCTTTTCCACATGTTGACAGACCCCACAGATCTGAATGAAAGGTCTCTGACATACTGTACTTTGGTCAAATTGCCTTTAATTATTGCAGCATCATTCTGAATAATCTTCTGCAGCCTTCCTCAGAACTGCTTGTTTCAATGTATGCGTTTAAATGATCATGAGCCCCAGTTAACCCCACTCTCCCTCTTGCATCATTTAGGATGTTTTTTTTTTGTTTTTTTTTGTTACTTATTTGTACCCGTAGGTAGACTTGGTTTGCAGTCTGGTGACAAGCCACCGGCTGCTGGTCGCTGCGTGCGCGAGCGCCCTAAACCTACATGTTTTTGGTGTGCGGGAGGAAACCGGAGAAATCCCGGAGAAATCCCGGAGTAAACCCGCGCAACACGGGGAGAACATGCAAACTCCACACAGCTCACTGTTGGTCGGGGGCTGGGATCGAACCCACGATCTCATGATCCCCGCGGTCCCCCGGCCGAGGGTAAAACTGTGCTGCCACAGTGCTAAACCACTGCGCCACCGTGCAGCCACGGTGCAATAGCCAGTTGCTATTGTCACTGGTTTGTGGTAGCTGGCTAGCTCCTAGTTTGGGTAGCTAACACAGCCTGAGCCAACTAATGTAAATTCATTTTCAAGAATGAATGAAATAAAGCAACATTGGTTGACAGGGGTGTATTGGTTTCTGTGGTTGATGATATATAACTGGTCCCTGGAGTACAATAAGCACAGAAACAAAGATAAACAAGTGAATGTGAATCTGCTAGCCATCTTTGGTCCGGGTCATAGGAAATTAGTAAAATAAGCTAAAATAAACATGAAAGAGTTGTGTATATGGTCAAGTGTTGGTAGATGAACAAGGATTCCACTGAGGGTGGATAGAATTTGTACAAAATAGCGGCTCAATTCTGAGTCTCTTTATCTTCCTTCTTCTTTCTGATTCGGTGATGGCTTTCTGATCCGGCACACCTTTCACTCTATGTGTATCACGGACACACAGATCGTGCCCGGGGGTCTCCTGAGTCGGCGGACGGAGCCTCTGTTTACAGCGGGAGACGATGCAGTGGGGAGGAGCTAGCTAGCACTCGGCCGCCACCCGGTGCTAACGGAGAGGCTCGACATACCGGGAGAGCTGAAGCGGGAGCGACACGGGTGCCAGGCTGGAGTTTGGGCGGCGTGCAGGAAATATAAGACAGAATAATAAAGAGCGATGGCAAGAACCAAGCAGACCGCCCGTAAATCTACTGGAGGAAAAGCCCCCAGGAAGCAGCTGGCCACCAAGGCTGCTCGAAAAGGTGCTCTGGCTGCCGGCGGAGTGAGGAGGCCTCACCGTTGCAGGCCTGGTGCCGTGGCTCTGAGAGAGATCCGTCGCTGCCGGAGGTCCACGGAGCTGCTCATCCGTGGGCTGCCCTTCCAGCGCCTGGTGAGGGAGATCGCTCAGGACTTCAGGATCGACCTGTGCTTCCAGAGCTCCGCCGTCATGGCTCTGCAGGAGGCCAGTGAGGCCTACCTGGTGGGTCTCTTCGAGGACACCAACCTGCGCGCCATCCACGCCAAGAGGGTCACAATCATGCCCAAAGACATCCAGCTGGCACACCGCATCCGCGGAGAGAGAGCTTAGACTTTGTGCTGCACATCCACCAACCACAATGCTCCGCACTGTGTCTATATATACATATATATTTATATTAATATGTACATATGTATACTAGCTGCTCTTGTTTTTTTCTTGCCTTCTGATTGTTGCTCTGAGTGTTGCTATCCCTATGCTGTTGCAATCCTGGAATTTCCCCCATTGTGGGACTAATAAAGGCTTATCTTATCTTATCTTATCTTATCTTATCTTATCTTATCTTATCTTATCTTATCTTATCTTATCTTATCTTATCTTATCTTATCTTATCTTATCTTATCTTATCTTATCTTATCTTATCTTATCTTATCTTATCTTATCTTATCTTATCTTATCTTATCTTATCTTAAATACTGATCAAAACAGACTGTGATCAGTCCATTAAGCTAATGCTAGGTAGACTGATGCGGAACACCTAGCCAAGCTAATGCTAATGGGTTGGCTACCATCACAGCAAAAATATGACTAAATAAGCCAGAATGACATGAGATATATTGTTTACTGAATTACTGAACCATGTGGGAACAGGAATGTCAGTTAGGGTGACTGAAATCTAAAGAAAATAACGATATAAACCATGCTTGGTAAGCTACTTTCATGGTAGCTCTACTAGGTCTAAAGCTAATGCCTTGGGCTCACACTCTGGGCAGGGATGTAATCATCACAGCCAATGGCACGTTGATGGTTGTAACTGACCAGATCATTTGTCAGTGACATAGGAAAAAAGAACTTGGAAAACCATAACCAGCTTCTGACTATTCTCCTGAAATGTTAAAATTAGTGGTGTCAGGTGCTCAAAATTTTTCATTGCAATTAATCTTTTGGAATGTTGAGGTAATCGTGATTAATAATCCGTCAGTCGCATGTTTTTCCATTTGGATACAGTGTACCTTAAGTTGGTAATTTTTGAAGTTTCTCATACTGTTATAAACATGGGAGTGGACAAATATGCTTGCTTTCTTCACCTGCAGGTTTATTAAGATAAGCCTTTATTAGTCCCATAGTGAGGAAATACCAGCTCTCATCATATCCAAAATGACAAAAACTATCAAGAATGTTCTCCAGAAAATTCTCAAAGTGCTTTTAAGCAGCTTTATGGAATTAATGTACTCAATATCAGCAGATACTCCAATCCAAGGTGTTTGCATCAAGACTGGAAAAGAGGAGGCTGGATTGATGTAGCCCAAAATATGATCCACTATCAAAATTGTTTTTATTATATATGTTTGAAAATTGGATAATGCATATTGATGAACATTTTCACGTGTAAATATGCAAAATTATAGCAAGATTCTGATTTAGTATAAACCAATTGCTTTCATCATAAACACAGCTTTTTTTCTAAATTTTTTTTTTTTTACAATCCCATCCTGACATTGTTGGAGGTAGATGACACTAGCTGGTTGTGGGCCTCTCAGAAACGGGCCAACTATTCTGTGAATGGAGTTAGAGGAAACCCCCGTAGTTTCAGTATGGTGACTCACAGCTCCTGGTGTCCTGTGGAATTTGGTCAAGTGCCTATTTGCAGTTGAAAGAATCTATCTCATAGCCCACTTCTGCTTTGATATGTATTTTTTCCATGTGGTGGTTATATTTATAACTGTTAAGTCTTGTGAGTGTGCATCAAAACAGAAATGACGTACCGAGACAAGTGGGGCCAACATGTGGCTTCAGATTTTCCATTGCCTTTTTTTAGAAAAAATTTTCACTGTAGTATATCTGAATGAGGACTGAGCAGATATAGGAAAGACATTTTGTATAACTTGCAAAAAGGCTCTTCACTCTCTCCTTTCTCTAATTATTATTCTGGCCCAAACAAATGACCTAAAACATGGTGGCATGTGATAATCCTGCTTGTTGCTGCATCTCTGAAGTCAGAGAAGAAGAATGCATGAAGCCCGCTCTGCTTTGACCTTTTAAACTCTCCTCTCACATTCTTTAATCTGGGGGCAATGTGTTGTCAAAACGCTGACTTTATTTTATGCAAGGGTAATTCCATCGCATGTGAACTGATGAGGCTTTATTTAGTGAAGGATAAATTTGAGCCTCTTTTCTATATACCTCTCTCCTCAGGTTCTCTCCCACAGATTTTTTTTTCTCTTCCTCTTCCAAGTCTGCTTTGGGTGCTATAATAGTATCTCCACTGACAGCATTCCTTTGAGAGGGCACGGCCCAAATGATGACAACTTTTGGGAAGCTGGAGGGTAGCTGGAGGGGGGTGTTCTTCACTTTCAACTTGGAGGCCTGATGAAGCCACACCTTCTGTCTTAGCTCCACAAAAAGGAGAAAAATAATAAACATGCCTTTTCCCAGAAACCTGGATGACATAATGCATCAGCTTCTTTTAATTAGAAATACACATCTTGCACATTATACCCCCTATATATATATATATATATATATATATATGTACATATATACAGTGGGGTAAAAAAGTATTTAGTCAGCCACCAATTGTGCAAGTTCTCCCACTTAAAAGATGAGAGAGGTCTCCAATTTTCATCATAGGTATACCTCAACTATGAGAGACAAAATGAGGGAAAAAAAAAAACCAGAAAATCACATTGAAGGATTTTTAATGAATTAATTGGTAAATTCCTCGGTAAAATAAGTATTTGGTCAATAACAAAAGTTCATCTCAATACTTTTATATACCCTTTGTTGGCAATGACAGAGGTCAAACGTTTTCTGTAAGTTTTCACAAGGTTTTCACACACTGTTGCTGGTATTTTGGCCCATTCCTCCATGCAGATCTCCTCTAGTGCAGTGATGTTTTGGGGCTGTCGCTGGGCAACACAGACTTTCAACTCCCTCCAAAGATTTTCTATAGGGTTGAGATCTGGAGACTGGCTAGGCCACTCCAGGACCTTGAAATGCTTCTTACGAAGCCACTCCTTCGTTGCCCGGGCAGTGTGTTTGGGATCATTGTCATGCTGAAAGACCCAGCCACGTTTCATCTTCAATGCCCTTGCTAATGGAAGGAGGTTTTCACTCAAAATCTCACGATACATGGCCCCATTCATTCTTTCCTTTACACAGATCAGTCGTCCTGGTCCCTTTGCAGAAAAACAGCCCCAAAGCATGATGTTTCCACCCCCATGCTTCGCAGTAGGTATGGTGTTCTTTGGATGCAACTCAGCATTCTTTCTCCTCCAAACACGACAAGTTGAGTTTTTACCAAAAAGTTCTGTTTTGGTTTCATCTGACCATATGACATTCTCCCAATCCTCTTCTGGATCATCCAAATGCTCTCTAGCAAACTTCAGACGGGCCTGGACATGTACTGGCTTAAGCAGGGGGACACATCTGGCACTGCAGGATTTGAGTCCCTGGCGGCGTAGTGTGTTACTGATGGTAGCCTTTGTTACTTTGGTCCCAGCTCTCTGCAGGTCATTCACTAGGTCCCCCCGTGTGGTTCTGGGATTTTTGCTCACCGTTCTCATGATCATTTTGACCCCACGGGGTGAGATCTTGCGTGGAGCCCCAGATTGAGGGAGATTATCAGTGGTCTTGTATGTCTTCCATTTTCTAATAATTGCTCCCACAGTTGATTTCTTCACACCAAGCTGCTTACCTATTTGCAGATTCAGTCTTCCCAGCCTGGTGCAGGTCTACAATTTTGTTTCTGGTGTCCTTTGACAGCTCTTTGGTCTGACTGTTTGAGGTTGTGGACAGGTGTCTTTTCAGAATCAGAATCAGATTTATTGCCATTGTTCATGTAGTACACAAACTAGGAATTTGTCTCGGTGCAATGCTGCAACATTAAACATGATAAAATAAAAGAAATAAACTATACATGCAATAAAGTGTAGAATAAGAATGAGTAATACTGGTCAGCGGTTTAAATATATTAGCGAGCAGCAGATAATGTGGAGAACCATATAGTGCAGTCGGTAATGCAAGAAGAAAACAGTGATGATTGACATGAGTCTGGTTGAGCTGCTGTACGTAGTGCACGAGAGTCAATAAGTCACTTAGTGTTCAGCAGTCTGATGGCAGAGGGGAAGAAGCTGTTCATGTGACAGGAGGTTTTAGTTTGAATGGACCAAAGTCTTCTACCTGAGGGGAGAGGGGCAAACAATACGTGACCAGGGTGTGAAGGATCGGCTATGATCCGGCCAGCACGCCTCCGGGTCCTGGAGATGTACAGATCCTGGAGAGATGGGAGCTTGCAGCCGATCACCTTCTCAGCAGTGCGCACGACGCGCTGCAGCCTTAGTCTGTCCCTGGCAGTGGCTCCTGCGTACCACACGGTTATGGAGGTGGTGAGGATGGACTCGATGATGGCTGTGTAGAACTGCACTAACATCTTGGTGGGTAGCTTGAGCTTCCTCAGCTGCCGCAGGAAGAACATCCTTTGCTGGGCCTTTTTGATGAGGGAGCTGATGGTCGGCTCCCACTTGAGGTCCCTGGTGATGGTGGTGCCTAGGAAGCGGAAGGAATCAGCAGTGGTGATGGGAGAGCCTGTGAGGGTGAGGGGGGGCAGAGGGGTTGTGACTTTCCTGAAGTCCACAATCATCTCCACTGTCTTCAGAGCATTCAGCTGCAGGTTGTTGTTGTTGCACCAGGACACCAGCTGGGCCACCTCTCTCCTGTAGGCGGACTCGTCGCCGTTGGAGATGAGCCCGATGAGGGTGGTGTCGTCCGCAAACTTGATCAGCTTGACAGACTGGTGGCTGGAGGTGCAGGAGTTGGTATAAAGGGAGAAGAGTAGAGGGGAAAGTACACAGCCCTGGGATGATCCGGTGCTGATGCTGACAGAGTCTGAGACAGTCTTTCCCAGCCGCACATGCTGCCTCCGGTCCGTCAGGAAGTCGGTGATCCACCTGCAGAGGGAGTCAGGCACGTTGAGCAGGGACAGCTTGTCCCGGAGCAGAGCGGGGCGGATGGTGTTGAATGCGGAGCTGAAGTCCACAAACAGGATCCTGGCGTAGGTTCCTGGGGAGTCCAGGTGCTGCAGGATGGAGTGGAGGGCCAGGTTGACTGCGTCGTCTACAGACCTGTTGGCTCGGTAGGCAAACTGCAGCGGGTCCAGGAGGGGAGTGGTGATGGACTTGAGGTGGGGCAGGACCAGGCGCTCAAAGGACTTCATGACTACAGAGGTGAGCGCTACAGGTCTGTAGTCGTTAAGTCCAGTGATCCGTGGCTTCTTGGGGACAGGGATGATGGTGGAGGATTTGAGGCATTTGAGGTTATTTATACTGATAACGAGTTCAAACAGGTGCCATTAATACAGGTAACGAGTGTAGGACAGAGGAGCCTCTTAAAGAAGAAGTTACAGGTCTGTGAGAGCCAGAAACCTTGCTTGTTTGTAGGTGACCAAATACTTATTTTCCACCATAATTTGCAAATAAATTCTTTAAAAATCCTTCAATGTGATTTTCTGGATTTTTTTTCTTCATTTTGTCTCTCATAGTTGAGGTATACCTATGATGAAAATTGGAGACCTCTCTCATCTTTTAAGTGGGAGAACTTGCACAATTGGTGACTGACTAAATACTTTTTTGCCCCACTGTGTATATATATATATATATATATATATATATATATATACACACTACCGTTCAAAAGTTTGGGGTCACTTAGAAATTTCCTTATTTTTGAAAGAAAATCACTTTTTTTCAATGAAGATAACTTTAAACTAATCAGAAATACACTCTATACATTGCTAATGTGGTAAATGACTACTCTAGCTGCAAATGTCTGGTTTTTGGTGCAATATCTACATAGGTGTATAGAGGTCCATTTCCAGCAACTATCACTCCAGTGTTCTAATGGTACAATGTGTTTGCTCATTGCGTCAGAAGGCTAATGGATGATTAGAAAACCCTTGTACAATCATGTTAGGTCTGCAATGCTGTAATTGCTGCAAATGGAGGATCCTTTGACGAAAGCAAAGTTTGAAGGAAAAAATTATTATTTCAAATACAAATCATTATTTCTAACCTTGTCAATGTATTGACTATATTTTCTATTCATTTTACAACTCATGGTGGTAAATAAGTGTGACTTTTCATGGAAAACACAAAATAATTGTCTGGGTGACCGCAAACTTTTGAACGGTAGTGTGTGTATATATATATATATATATACTGTGTATATATATATATATATATATGTATGTTTTAATCTCATCTATGCTTTAATTTGTGTGGGATATGATCAAAAAACACAAGTATATTGAGAGGCGTTAAAAACGCAACATTGTAGCAATTTCAGAAAGTGGTGCAAGTTATTATTGAATAAAACGCAAATGAAGATGCACTTCATAGTTAAGCAATATTACACAAGACGAAGTACAGTATCATGGATACATGGAGGGCGTCAGAGTATCACACCCGGAGTTACTATATTCATGATACCGTAACAATGTTGAGTGTAATATTGCTTCTTATAAAACAGTTCCAGCAAGCACAATTTATTAAATGACAGCAGTACTGGACAAAATATTGTGATTTGTTTAACCGGTTATTTTGCACAGCTGAGAAAAAATAGTCCCTTCTAAATGTAGCTGGTAACTGTTGCCAAACATCTCAATCTGCATGAAAACATCTATTGTCATTTCACACACATGTAAACAAATAAAATATTGTCAAGTGCAAAAGTAATAAATGTTTATAAAACATATACCTGTTATTAAGTCAGTACTGCAGAAGACCCCAGATCAAAACATATCCAGTGCCGGTTGTCAGAACCACCAGTAGATAGCCGGTAGCTAGTAGTTAGCATGCAAGCAATTTAGCACACTTTGCTCTCTTTTCTTCATTTTCAGATGAAACAAAGAGTCCATCACCACAAAGGTATTGTGGTTTGTTAATAGAGACGATAAATCAAATTTTAGCACTGTCTATTTTTTTTTTTTTTAAACAGACGTAAAAGAGCTTAATGATAGCTTAATGAGGGTAGGGTAGACGGGGAGGCAGAAACAGTTTTTTTCAACAGGGTGGGACTTCGGGGTCACGGATGTATAATTTCTTGTCAAACTGCGCCTCACTGTGGAAATTAGGGTATCCAAAACTGTACTGCAATTGACAGAGAGTTGATAGTAAATTACTGTTAGTCATTAACGGTTACATGGGCACCTTTGAAGCGGCGTGATACATATCCAGTGAAATTGGTGTGCAATAATCATGGAATATAGTAATTCCTGGAATCCCTATTGTCCAATCAAATTGCTCAGTCAGAACTAACTGTTGTATAATATTTATTAGCTAATGGTTATTAATGCATAAATTCAGATCATCTGGATGTACAGACATGCAACTAAACTTAATCTTCATTCATTTCTCATGATTTTATCATTCATTAACATTATGTATGTGACCTCCATTTGCTACCAGCAAAGCCTCAGTTCTTTGTGGGACTGATGCCACTAAGTTGTCAGTTTGACACTGAGGAATGTGGTCGCATTCAGCAAGCAGTGCCACCTCAAGCTCAGCATGATTTGCTGATGCAGGATTTCAACTGTGGACACATTGGTCCAGAATAGGGATGGGCATAATGTACCGATTAACTGATAATTGATCATTAAGAATTTCACCGAGGAAGTTCGTTTTCGTCGACAAACCGTTTTTTTTTTTAAACAATCCGAGGTTATTAGGCCTAGTGCACGGCCGTCCTCAAACAATGCAATGCATTTAACTGTGCCACTGGCAAAATTTGGGCACCAGGGGGCAACATTACACCATCGCCGTACCCTGGCGTGCCTCAGTTGATACATGCGAGCTTCTGTAGGGCAATCACCAAATCATGAAGCGGTTATGGCGAAGTGTTGCGTGGGACCATTTCAATTTAAAAAATGACCAGGTGTACTGCAATCACTGCAATGCAGCATACAAATATACCTCATCGACAACACAAATGATGTATCATTTGAACACCACTCATCCAAGCCTGATAAGACACTGCACCTCCTTATTGGTCCATGGAACACCCTTATTACGCGAAGCCATTTTTGATAGAGAATAAATGAAAATAGCACAGCAATACACTGAAAAGGAACTGCCAACAGTGGTTGCGCGCTGAGTAATGGCGGTCGTGAAGATTCTTTTTTTTTTTTTTTTTTTCAGAAACTTTATTGAGAAGGTCATGAAGATTCGGTAGAAGACACACACACGTGTGTGTGTGTGTGTGTGTGTGTGTACATACATACGTAGATGTAAATAAAGTGTACATAAATATGTTTTTAGAACTCTTTTATTCTTATAACAAGATACGTAACTCAAGATGAAAATGATTTACTGCACAGGTTAATGAGAGCTTTACTGCTCCTCAGATGCTAGAGGCGCAGGATCGTCGAGGGAAGCTGCAGGAGGTGGCGTAGTGGCTTGACGGGAAGACTATTTCGCACAAAATGGTACAAGAGAACAGCAAAAAGTTCCACGCGGCTAGACTAAGCAACACGAGCGATAGAGCAATGAATGCGGTCTTCGTTTGTTGGGTGGCCGCTCGGCAGGGACAGAAGCTGGGTAAAACGTCTCGGCCAATCAGCTTGCGGGGTGAAACGTCTCGGCCAATCAGCTTGCGAGATTCCCGAGCCGAGCCAACACGAGAACAGCGAACAGAGAGAGAGGGATTTGAGAGAGAGAGGTGGATTTGAGTTGTGTGGCTCTCCGTGCTGATACCTGATGTTCTAATGTAGTCTACCTGCCTTGTTACCTACCTAAAAATGTTAATGATTAACCGATTATTAATCATTAATTCTCCCGACGATCGGTGAAGAAAATTTCACCGAATGCCCGAACATCCCATAGATGTTCTGATGGGGAGTTTTATGCGTTGAGATGATGGGGACTATTTTAGCGTACATTAAGTGTGCATTAACATTGTATAAAAAAATAAACATTAGCAGGTTGGAAGCACATAATCATTATAGACATCTACAAGATTTTGTTTTCCTTGTATGTTGCATTTTCATTGCCTGTCACTTAAGGCTTGAGGGTTTGTGAGTCATGTGACTCGCAGCGGGGGCTAATTAACCTATTAGCTACATTGGGGAAGTTCTTTTATTCACCCATGATTATTTTATCACCACATAGAGCGCTGCAACACCAATGGAAGAAGTGTGTGAACCGAAAGGGAGACTATGTTGAAAAACAAACCACATTTGGTCAAATTTGACCACTATAAACTTTTCAGCCCCCCCCCCTCCCCCAAATATTAGAACATGGCTAGCCTCTAGGCTAGTCACATTTCAGACAGTGCATCTGAAAAGTATTCACAGCGTTTGACCTTTTCCATGTTTTATGTTACAGCCTTATTCCAAAATGGAATAAATTAATTTTTTCCTCAAAATTCTACACACAATACCCCATAATGACAACATGAAAGAAGTTTAGATTTTTGCAAATTTTTAAAAAATAATTAAGAAATCACATGTACATAAGTAGTCTCAGCTTTTGCTCAATACTTTGTTGATGCACCTTTGGCAGCAGTTACAGCCTCAAGTCTTTTTGAATATGATGCCACAAGCTTGGCACACCTATCTTTGGGCAGTTTCGCCCATTCCTCTTTGCAGCACCTTTCAAGCTCCATTAGGTTGGATGGAAAGCATCGGTGCACAGCCATTTTCAGATCTCTCCAGAGATGTTCAATTGGATTCAAGTCTGGGCTCTAGCAGGGCCACTCAAGGATGTTTACAGAGTTGTCCTGAAGCCACTCCTTTGATATCTCGGCTGTGGTCTTAGGGTTGTTGTCCTGCTGAAAGATGAACCGTCACTCCAGTCTGAGGTCAAGAGCGCTCTGGAGTAGGTTTTCATCCAGAATGTCTCTGTACATTTCTGCCTTCGTCTTTCCCTCTATTCTTACTAGTCTCCCAGTTCCTGCCACTGAAAAGCATCCCCACAGCATGACGCTACTACCACCATGCTTCATTGTAGGCATGGTATTGGCCTGGTGATGAGTGGTGCCTGGTTTCCTCCAAACATGACGCCTGGCGTTCACACCAAAGAGTTCAAACTTTGTCTCATCAGACCAGAGAATTTTGTTTCTCATGGTCAGAGAGTCCTTCGGGTGCCTTTTGGCAAACTCCAGGTGGGCTGCCATGTGCCCTTCTGGCTACTCTATCATACAGGCCTGATTAGTGGATTGCTGCAGAGATGGTTGTCCTTCTGGAAGGTTCTCCTCTCTCCACATAGGAACGCTGGAGCTTTGACAGAGTGACCATCGGGTTCTTGGTCACCTCCCTGATGAAAGCCCTTATTCTCCGATTGCTCATTTTAGACGGCTGGCCAGCTCTAGGAAGAGCACTGGTGGTGCCGAGCTTCCATTTACGGATGATGGAGGCCACTGTGCTCATTGGGACCTTCAAAGCAGCAAACATTTTTCTGTACCCTTTCCCAGATTTGTGCCTCGAGACAATCCTGTCTCGGAGGTCTACAGACAATTCCTTTGACTTCATGCTTGTGTTTGTGCCCTGACATGCTCTGTCAATTGTGGGACCTTATATACACTACCGTTCAAAAGTTTGGGGTCACCCAGACAATTATTTTGTGTTTTCCATGAAAAGTCACACTTATTTGCCACCATGAGTTGTAAAATGAATAGAAAATATAGGCAAGACATTGACAAGGTTAGAAATAATGATTTGTATTTGAAATAATAATTTTTTCCTTCAAACTTTGCTTTTGTCAAAGAATCCTCCATTTGCAGCAATTACAGCATTGCAAACCTAACATGATTGCACAAGGGTTTTCTAATCATCCATTAGCCTTCTGATGCAGTGAGCAAAACACATTGTACCATTAGAACACTGGAGTGATAGCTGCTGGAAATGGGCCTCTATACACCTATGTAGATATTGCACCAAAAACCAGACATTTGCAGCTAGAATAGTCATTTACCACATTAGCAATGTATAGAGTGTATTTCTGATTAGTTTAAAGTTATCTTCATTGAAAAAAAGTGATTTTCTTTCAAAAATAAGGAAATTTCTAAGTGACCCCAAACTTTTGAACGGTAGTGTAGACAGGTGTGTGCCTTTCCATATCATGTACAATCAACAGAATTTACTCCAGGTGGACTCCAATTAAGCTGTAGAAACATCTCAAGGATGATGAGTGGAAACAGGATGCACCTGAGCTCAATTTTGCACTTCAAGGCAAAGGCCGTGAATACTTATGTGCATGTGATTTCTTAGTTTGTTTGTTTTTTTTTCCACAATATCTTTATTGAACCTTTTTTTTTTTTTTACAAACATGACACAAACAATCAAACACTAACACTAAAGTACTACAAAAAAAATGCACTAAAAACACCCACAACCACCAACAAAATCAAGTCTTCAACAATGCTCCTCTGTTTAGTCTAGACAATCCATTACATAAGTATACATATTATGTTCACCAGTTTGGAATTTACAAGGTCCACACACATCATTCACCTTCTTCTTCAAGAGTTATGTTTAAATTTTTTACATAATCAATAAAAGGTCTCCATATATTCTCAAACACAATTTCCTTTGATTTCAGTATGTATGTTATTCTTTCTAATGGAAGGTTTGTTAACATCTGTCTTAACCACTGAGTCACATCTGGTCTATGAGTCTTTTTCCACAGTAGTGCAATACATTTTTTGGCATTAAGCAAACTGAGGTCTATGAATGTTCTTTCACTTCTATTAAAGTTATGCTTTTCTGGGTACAAACTCAACAAAAACAGTTTAGGATTCAATATGATTTGTTTTGAGATTATTTTTTCAATTGTTACCCTCACCTCTTCCCAAAACATTCTAATTATTCTACATTCCCATACACAATGAAATAGGGTTCCTTTACTTTCTATGCATTTTGTGCACGTATCTGGTATGTTTTTGTTATATCTATTTAACTCCTCCGGTGTAACATACATCCGCATTAACCATTTAAAATGTATCAATTTAAGACGTACATTTATTGATTTGGTTTGAGCTTCTGTACAAGCCAATTCCCATTGTTCCTCTGAAATTTCAGTTTACAGATCTTCTTTCCAGTAGTTTAATCTTTTCTGTGAGTTTTCACTTGAGGATAGTGTCAATGAGTTATAAAAATCTGAAATAATACCCTTTCTTTTACTATCTTTCATCATCATTTTTTCCAAGGATGAATAAATAGGTCGAGTGAGAGCTTTATTTTGAGTTGATCGAATAAAGTTTCTAAGTTGAAGATATTTAAAAAAATGTGTTCTATTAAGATTAAATTTGATCCTCAGCTCTTCAAAAGACATTATGTTATCTGTACATGGCAAATATAAATATTGAATCTTTTGAATCCCTTTTAAATTCCATACTTTAAATACGGCATCCGCTCTCCCTGGTTTAAAATATTGATTACCCCATATTGGGCTAAATTGTGACAGTAAGTGTGGTTCTTTTAAATAGTTTTTAGTTTCACACCATATTTTGATCATATGCTTTACAAATGGATTTTTAACTTGTTTTTGTAATTTTTTTGCCGAATCTGAGTATATGAATATGGGAAGAGGTAAAGGTAGATTGTATGATTCCATTTCAGTCCAGTGAGGGAGATCATTTAATGAAAAATAATATGTCATAGACCTCAGTTGTGCCGACCAATAATACAACATAAAATTTGGACATTTCAGACCTCCACGATCAAATGGTAAATATAATAAAGACAGACGTAATCTAGCCCTCCTGTTGTTCCATATAAATTCCACTAACTTTTTTTTAATTCTTGAGAATAAATCTAAAGGTGGTGGTAAGGGAATGTATTGAAATAAATAAAGTATTTTAGGTAAAATATTACTTTTAAGCATATTGATTCTCCCGATCATCGACATCTCTCATTAAGGCTTCATAGTCGGCACTGGCGACTGATTCTAGCTTAGGCAAAATTTGAATTCCTAAATATTTAAACTGATTTACAACATTGAATTGATTTACCTCAGGGGCTGGGTAATTTCTCTGGGTCTCATTTAGCATTAATATTGAAGATTTAGTTTTATTTATTTTATATCCTGATATTTCCCCAAAATTCTTTATTAAATTCAACAAGGTCGGAATTGATTTTTTTAAGATTCGACATAAACAAAATTATGTCATCGGCGTACAGGGAGATTTTATGTTCTGTTGGTCCAACTTTAATTCCATATATTTGTGAATGTAAACGTATCGCCATCGCTAAAGGTTCAATTGCCATAGTAAACAGTAAAGGTGAAAGTGGACAGCCTTGTCGACATCCTCTATTGATTTTTATTGATTTTGAAATATTGTTATTTGTTCGGATTTCTGCTGTAGCATTATTGTATATTATCTGAACCCATTTTATGAAATTATTTCCAAGTCCAAACCTTTGTAAGACTTCAAAAAGAAAGGGCCATTCGACTCTATCAAAGGCCTTTTCGGCGTCCAGTGATAGGAGAGCTGTATCCGGTGCTTCTTTATTAGAATAAATAATATTAAATAGTCTTCTTACATTATGGAAGCCTTGTCTTCCCTTTATAAAGCCATTCTGATCTCGATTAATAATATTTGGCAAAATTTCTTGTATTCGTCTTGCTAAAATTTTACAGATTATCTTAAGGTCGGCATTTAATAGGCTTATTGGTCTCATATTTTCACATTTATTAGAGGGTTTACCTGGTTTTGGCAACAGTATAATTAAGGCATTATTCATGTATGATGGTAAATTACTATTTTGAAATGCTTCTAAAACCATTTCCAAAAAAGGTTTTATTAATTTATTCTTAAATTTTTTATAAAGGTCAACTGGAAGACCATCTGGTCCTGCACTTTTTCCTGATTTCATATTATCAATGGCTAGCCCAACTTCTTCTTGACTAATTTTAGACTCCAATATCTCCCTGTTTTCATTTGGAATACACGGTATAGATAGTTCATTCAAAAACCCATTTAGTTTTGTTAAGTCGGATTCATTTTTGGTATCATATAATTTTTCATAGTAATCTCTAAAGGCTCTATTAATTTCTAAAGGATCTATAACTACCTGTCCGTTACTTATAATACTGGTAATTGGTGTTTTAATTTCCAATTGTTTAATCTGCCATGCTAATAATTTTCCTGATTTTTCACCTTGTTCATAAAAAGATTGTTTCAATCTTAGAAGACTCGAGGCAGCTCTATTTGCTGATTTTTTTGTCATATTCAGCTCTCAAAATCAGTAATTCGTTCTCCAACCTTGGATCACTTCCTGCATACACTTTTTCTTGAAGACTTTTTAGTTTATGTTCCAATTGGGCTCTCTCCTCTCGAGTCTTCTTAGATTTTGAACCTGTATAACTAATAATATGTCCCCTAATAAAAGCTTTGAAAGCCTCCCACTTTACACATGCTGATGTTTGTGTAGTATTGATGTCAAAGAACTCATCTATCTGTTTTTCTATGTACTTGACAAATTCCTCATCATGAAGCCATTTATGCTGAAATTGCCATCTACCTGACTCCTTTGTCAATTTCTTATCTACATATATTAGACAGCAGGGTGCATGATCAGAGATCACGATGTTATCTTAAAAGCAGTTTTGAAACTTGGACCTTAATTCTGTGGAGATCAAAAAATAATCAATATGTGAGAATGTCTTGTAGGTATTGGAATAACAAGAGTAGGCTTTAACTTGTGGTTTCATTTCTCTCCATATATCTAGCAATCTCAATTCTTTCATAAAATGGTTAATGGTCATCCTACATCCATTGTGCGTACAGTCCAGTCCTGTTGATCTATCTATACCGGGATTCAATTACAATCAACATTTAAAATCCCCTGCTATTATATGTTGCCCTGTAAGTGATGATAAGATAAGAAATAAATTAGCAAAGAACTTTTGATCATCTATATTGGGACCATATAAGTTCACCAAATTTATATTTTCTAATAGCAAAGATCCTTGAATGATTAAATATCTTCCAAATTTGTCTCCAATTACATTTTTCACTTGAAATGGGACTGATTTATGTATGAGGGTCATAACTCCCCTGGCTCGGGATGAAAATGATGAGGTGAAAACACTTCCTTGCCATCTACTCCTAATTCTTTTTACATCCTCCTCTATTAGATGAGTTTCTTGTAAAAACACAATTTTTGAACCCATGTCTTATATTTTATTCATAACTTGTTTAAGTTTTTTAAAATTTTGTAGACCTCTGCAATTCCATGAAGTTAAATTAAGATTAACGCTTTGGTTTATGATCAATAGGGAGTTTGGGATTACCTTGCAGTGTAAACATGCTCATACAGAGAATCAAAAAAAAATGAGTGGTTGAACATTCATCCTACAAACTACACACAAACAAATTCCCCCTCCCCACATTTGTGGCGATCCCCCCAAAAATCAAAAGAAAAATTCCATCTCCCGATATAGCCATCGACCGCTCCACACCCACGAGGACCAGCCAAAGCCACTCCTTCTTCATCCTCCCAATCACCCTAACTCTACTGCTTTTAATGACGTAACATTAACTCTCCTCTGTAGTTTTCCAACTTAACTCCAAAATTTTTAGCAACTTTGTACATCATAGTTTTGTTTTTTTTTAATATATAATACAATCTATATTTTGTAAACTTGCTATTTGCTTCAAGTCAGTCAGATGCCTGTGCAAATGCTTAAATATTCTACCTTATATTTTGTTCATGCTTAGCTCCCACCAGTCTCTTCTTGGATCTTCTTGATGAACTCCTGCGCCTCCTCTGGGGTCTTGAAGATGTGTGTTCTGCCCCCATACGTGGTCAACAGTCTCGCAGGATAAATTAATTCAATTCAATTCAATTCAACTTTATTTATATAGCGCCATTTCACAACAACAGTCATCTCATAGCACTATCAACTGTAGGGGGGACCCCCACAGTTGCAGAAAGACCCCAGCAATCAGGCGATCCCCTGTGAGCAAGCACTTGGCGACGGTGGAGAGGAAAAACTCCCTTTTAACAGGAAGAAACCTCCAGCAGAACCAGGCTCAGGGAGGGGCAGTCATCTGCTGCGACTGGCTGGGGGGTGAGGGGATAGAGAAGAAGAAAAGAACAGACATGTAGAGAGCAAACAGCACGATGGGGACTCAATCTATGGGAGAGAACAAACAAATGTTAATGACCAGCAAAAAAAAATATTTCATAGAGAGTGAGGAAAGGAGTGAGGCCCAGTGCATTACTGGAGGTCCCCCGGCTGACTAAACCTATTAGCAGCATAACTAAGGGAGGGTTCAGAAACACATGATCCCTCCCTAATTGTAGGCTAGATCAAAAAGGTAGGTTTTAGCCCTATTCTTAAAAACAGAGATCGAGTCTGACTCCCGAATCCAGATTGGCAGCTGATTCCAGGATAATACGGTAGTATCAGATCTTTTAAATAAAAAGGAGCCTGATTGTTTAGAGCTTTGTAAGTGAGAAGAAGGATTTTAAACTTAATTCTAAACTCTATGGGAAGCCAATGAAGGGAGGCCAGAACCGGAGAGATATGATCTCTCTTTCTAGTACCTGTTAAAACTCTTGCTGCAGCATTTTGGATCAGCTGAAGACTTTTTAAAGATGTTTTAGGACAGCCTGATAATAAAGAATTACAATAATCTAATCTCGAGCTAACAAAAGCGTGGATCAGCTTCTCAGCATCACTCTGAGACAAGATGCTCCTAATCTTGGCAATATTACGCAAATGATAGAAGGCAGTCTTAGAAACAAATTTAATATGTGAATTGAAGGACAAATCCTGATCAAAAATAACTCCAAGGTTCCTCACAGAGCTATTAAGAGAAAGAGTAACTGCGTCCAAACTGAAAGTTTGATTTGGAAAGGAATTTCTAAGGTTTTTTGGACCAACAAGAATGACTTCAGTCTTATCTGAATTTAATAGCAGGAAATTACAAGTCATCCAAGCTTTGATTTCCTTAAGACAGGCTTCTAACTTGGCTAATTGATTAGTATCATCTGGCTTCATTGACAGGTATAATTGTGTGTCATCTGCATAACAATGAAAATGTATACAGTGCTTTCTAATAATGTTGCCTAACGGAAGCATATATAAACTAAAAAGAGTAGGGCCTAGCACAGATCCCTGTGTAACTCCATGACTAAGCTTTGAGCTGAAAGAAAACTCATCATTTACATGAACAAACTGGAACCTATCAGATAAATAAGATCTAAACCACTGCAACGAAGTTCCATTAAGTCCAACACAGTGTTCTAATCTATCAAGTAGAATATTATGATCAATAGTATCAAAAGCTGCACTAAGATCTAAAAGGACAAGTACAGAAACTAGTCCATTATCAGATGCAATGAGGAGGTCGTTAGTGACCTTCGCTAAGGCTGTTTCAGTACTATGATGGATTCTAAACCCAGATTGAAACTCTTCAAGTAAACCATTTCCCTGCAGGTGGTCAAATAATTGCGTAGCAACAACTCTTTCTAAGATTTTTGAAATGAAAGGGAGATTAGAGATTGGTCTATAGTTAGCTGAAGCTCCTGGATCTAGCGTTGGCTTTTTGAGTAAGGGTTTAATTACAGCCATTTTAAAAGCCTGCGGTACATGGCCTAAAGTTAATGAAGAATTGATTATATGAAGAATAAAGCTACCAATAAGTGGGAAGACTTCTTTAAATAACCTGGTAGGAATAGGATCTAAAAGACAAGTTGAAGGTTTGGATGAGGAAACTACTTTGTCTAACTCACAAAGGTCGATTGGAGTAAACTCATCAAGACAGACATCAATAGAAGGAGTTGTAGTAGTTACAGTATTTAAGTTAACTGTGGGAAGAATCTGATTGATTTTATCTCTGATGGATGGAATTTTATTATTGAAAAAGTTCATAAAGTCCTGACTAGTAAGCTCTAAGGGGATGCTAGGATTGACAGAGTCCTGACTCTTTGTCAACCTGGCTACAGTACTGAAAAGAAACCTGGGATTATTCTTGTTCTCTTCTATTAATGCAGAGTAATAACTCGTTCTAGCTTTTCTAAGAGATTTTTTATAAATTAAAAGATGATTTCTCCAAGCTAAATACTGTAGATTTCATCTAAATTAGTAGAGCGCCATTTTCTTTCTAATTGACGAGTCTTCTGTTTTAAGCTACGAGTTTCTGTGTTGAACCAAGGAGTTAAAAATCTCTGATTAGACTTTTTCTTTTTTAAGGGGGCCACCAAGTCTAGAGCCTGATGCAGAGAAGCTGAAACACTATCCACCATGTTATCAATTACAGAAGGAGCAAGCTGTCTATAGCTTATTTCCGTTGTGTTGACACATGGCATAGAGGAAACAATCTGCATAAATTTGGAAACAGCATCATCTGAGAGGCATCTACTGTGATAATATTTTTCTTTAGGAGCCAAATAGTCAGAAATAGTAAAATCAAAGGTTAACAGACAATGGTCTGACAGTACAGGGTTATGAGGAGACACTACAAGATTTTCTATTTCTATGCCATATGTCAGAACAAGGTCCAATGTATGGTGGAGGTAATGAGTAGAATTTCCTACTTTCTGAGAAAACCCAATCGAGTCTAATATTGAATTAAAAGCCACATTAAGGCAGTCACCATCTACATCCACATGTATATTAAAGTCCCCTACTATAATTATTCTATCAGATTTCAACACTAAATCAGCTAAGAAATCAGCAAATTTGGATAAAAATTCTGAATAGGTTGATGGGGGACGATAAACAATGGCAAATAAAATTGGGTTTAACCTGAAATTGCTAAAGTGCCCAATACTGAGGACCAGGCCCTCAAAGGAATTATAACATGTTTTTTGCTTTACATTAACTAGTAATTTGGAATGGTAAATTGTTGCTACTCCTCCTCCACGACCAGAACTTCTGGGATTTTGACAGTTTAAATAACCAGAGGGGGTTGATTCATTTAAACCAACATAATCCTCTTGCCCTAACCAAGTCTCTGTAAGGGAAATTAAATCAATCTGATGATCAATTAACAGATCATGGACTAACAGAGACTTGGGAGTTAGAGACCTAATATTTAACAAACCACATTTAATTTTTAAATTATGAGGAGGAACAGAGGCCAAATCATTCATTTAGAGGCTTTATGTTTAATTTGAGTTTTACCAATATTTTGCTTTATCACTTTGGGATGCTTATACATTATATTTTTATTCACTTTGGAGGGAGCAGGCAACGATTCTCTGATGGGGAAGACAGGGGCTAAGCTGAGGGGTGGCGGATGAAGAGGAGCTGCAGAGAGGCGTGTAAGACTGCGACTCTTACTGCGACAATTACACCATGACGAATCCCAAGGTTGCGCAGCTCTTTATGTACGGGATCAAACTGCTTCCTCAATTGTTGGATTCCTGTGGCCAAATCTGGGTAGAACCGCACCTGCTGGTCCTGGTGTTTAATCTGTCCTTTAGCTCGTGCAGCATTGAAGATCTTCATCCTGTCTCTGTTGCTGAGGAACTTCATAATTAGGGTCCTCGGTGGTCCCTTATCTCTCCGTGGGCCAATACGGTGTGCGCTTTCCAGAACCACTGTTGATTGCAGCTCCGCGCTGCCCAGCGCCTCCGGAATCCACTTTTCCAGAAAGGAACATGAGTCCCGACCTTCGGATTCCTCCGGTAGACCCACCAGCCTCAAGTTGTTCCGTCTCGACCGGGACTCCAAATCCAGGACATTATCTTCCAGACATTTATTTTTTTTTCCCAAAGTGTGCACCTTTATGCTCTGCACTGTGTGTTCATATATTCATATATTTATTCCATCCAGCTACAATGCTCTGCACTGTGTGTCTGTGTGTGTGTGTGTATATATATATATTTTATAGTAATACGTACATATGTATATTAGCTGCTCTTGCTTGCTTGTTTTTTTCTTGCCTTCTGATTGTTGCTCTGAGTGTTGCTATCCCTGTGCTGTTGCAATCCTGGAATTTCCCCGTTGTGGGACTAATAAAGGCTTATCTTATCTTATCTTATCTTTAATTGAAGACAGGTGACGTCATCTTCAGCACTAGAGACACGAAGCTCCACCTGCGCCATTCGTTCTACACAGTCACCCAATTCCTTTCTCATTCCTTCCAACGCTGCCATAATCCCATCAAATTTAGAGGAAAAGTCTGCTCTCATTGAACTTATGGCAGCTAGCACCGCACCTGTGCCGTTTCCCGCAGATACCGCACCGCTGCTAGCTTCCTCCGCCATATATGGAGCTTTATCTGCTGCGTCACAGACCTGAAAGTCCGTTAATTTGGACTGTTTCGGCGGCTCGCTTTTTCCTCTACCTGGTTTTCCAGCCTTAGGCTTCACCGACATATCCTCGCCCAAACGCTGGGATACGTTCTGTCCCAAATGAGAGAGTTATTTGCCTTTTTTTTTTTTCTCCAGGAGCAGAGCAGAGTGAGACGTGTCCTTCTCACGTGGCAGCCATAACCGGAACCAGTTTTTTATTTTTAATAAATTTGTAAAAATCTCAAAACTTTTTTCACGTCGTCATGGGGTGTTGCATGTAGAATTTTGAGGAAAAAAATGAATTTAATCCATTTTGGATTAAGGCTACAACATAACAAAATGTGGAAAAAGTGAAGCACTGTGAATACTTTCTGGATGCAATGTATGCATAGCTCACTTAAGCCTGTTTTCCACTAGCCCAGCACACCTCGGTACGGCTCGATTCACTTCAGTACGGCTCGGAATGCTTCTGTCTCCATTAGCACAGTGTTGCGGGGCAGCAGCAGATTCTCAGCGAGGCGGGGCCACACTCCCGTGATGTTATGCACCGGACTGAGTCCTTATTTACACGAGACAAAAAATGGAGGATCCAAGGATTATTGCCTTGCTCGCTCTGTGGTTTTATCTCACAATTAATTTTATCTCATAATTAAGCTGCAACAACACAAGTCACTTTTGTTTTGAATTAACTGCCAAATGACCTAGAAATAATGAGCTGAAACTTGTTTTTATTCGTATTAAATAATGAGACGGTGGCACACTGTCCAACACCACATCCTTGGGCATTTTGGATGTACTGAATTAAAAAAAATCATGTTTTTCACCTTCAGGTCAACGTTTGGAACAACAGTATTATTATTTTCCGTTTAGATGATGCTACACTCCTTCTAAAGTATTGTAAATCTCTGAATTTGGAATGCCGATAGAACATTCAATTTACATATACTTGTACCTTTGACTTGGTGCTAATTTTTTATGATATTTCAATAAAAAGAACAGAAAGCTTACAAAAAGATTTCTTTTTTGGTCTAGTTAAAAATTACATTACCTTTACAATGGTTGACCCTCAGCATCATTTTGATCAGACTAGGCAATGGAATTTCTATGTAATTATACTGTTTTATAATTCAGTGTTATAACAGACAAACCACACTTTCCAAAACAATTCCATTTTATTATATACAAAATATTAAAATAAAAAAAAACTTTGCAACACAACATGAAGGTTAATCGACATTTTATACACGCCGACCACTGAGTGCTGAGGCTCGCTAGAATTAATCCGTCTCTGCCAGCTGTGGGTCAGGAAGGCTCAGTTGAATAATCCGTGCGGGCTGTCGCGGCGGACGCGTGTGATGATTCTACAAGGAAAATGCACACAATAAAATACAGCACGAAATATATACAGAAAAGACAATAGTTTTTAACAAGAATACATAAGCTTATTTCAGCGTATTGTTCACATGAATAATTACAATAAAAGCTTTAGTCCGCAGTGTGCTGCAATAAAGCAGCGATCCATCCACAAATGAACAGCTTTTTTATTGCATAAATAAACTGAGCGTCTTACCGAATATATTTGCGAAAAAAACGCACAATAAAAAAAAAATTAAAACTCACCGTTAAAGGACTCCGATGTCGAGACCTCCCGGTATATTTTTTTCATTCCGGGCGTCTCCGTCTAACTCGCGCTGAATACGTTCGTCTGACAATGCAGTCAGCAGACACTGCAGTCAGCAGACACTGCAGCTCCTTACTGGTCCATGGAACACCCTTATCACGCGAAGCCATTTTTGATAGAGAATAAATGAAAATAGCACAGCAATACACTGAAAAGGAACCGCCAACAGTGGTTGCGTGCTGAGTAAAGGCGGTCGTGAAGATTCTTTTTTTTTTTTTTTTTTTCAATAACTTTATTGAGAAGGTCGTGAAGATTTGGTAGATGAGGAGGAGGAGAGGGGCGGTTACAACCTGACCAATCAGCGCCGGTTACGACCTGACCAATCAGCGGCGACCAGTCTGTTAACGTCACAACACGGCACAGCTCAGCACTGCTGTACCCTGCCCTGGAGCGGGGCTGAGAATCGCGGCTGTTAAACCGTGTTGGGGCTTGTGGAAAAGCGTACAAAGCGTGCTGAGCCGTCCCGTGTCGCGCTAAAGCGTGCTAGTGGAAAAGGCCCTCTATACAATTACAATAAATACAATGAACAATTGTTTGTGTATCCTGTTATCACAATGCTGAAGGTGCTGTCAACCATTATAATTACCTACAGAATATGCACCTTTGTTTGCCCCTGAAAATGTTACCCATGTCCTTTCTAGGGTATCATATATCTGTGTTACCGGCCACTGGATCATAAACTGGAGTCTTGTCATCCAGCTGCTCAGAAGTAAATACTAGGATTATTTTGGTCCCATAAAAATTATTAAAATATGTTTTTCATCGTGTAATTTTTTTGAAGAACATAAAGACTTTAGTTCTGCACGTTTCTAAGCATTTTTTAATGTATTTTTAAAAATATTTGTTTTCTTGAAAATACTGTCTTGTTCATCTTTAAATCAAATCCCAGCTTGTCCATTTTGTCATAAATTCAAATAAAGTCAACCTTCGCCATGTCGCCATGGCAACACTTGCATATCATTTATGTGTTGCCCACCCATATAAGACTACAGATAACAGTCACCTCGACCTATGTTCCAAATTTCATGACTCCAGGACCTTTCCAACCCTCCCAACAAGATCACAGATTGAATGGGCGAAAGGGGTGTTTCCATGGTAACAGCAGTGAAGCAATGCAAAAGTTCATGGGCAGTTATGATCATGCCTGGGGTCTGATGAACCACAGAAAATTTCATGTCATTATGGCAAGCAGTGTGTGAGTAATAAATAAAACAGTTGTCAGCAATTTTTCCTTTAACCACTAGGTGACACTATAACTTTTGTCAATTATTTGTATATCGATAGGTTCAGGGCGGGACTAATATCCATCATAGAAACTTTGGTGGAAATCTGACAAGTTTTGCTGAATTACAGCTGTCTGACGTTGTAAGGGGGCGGAGTGGAACTTCGCCATGGTGCTGTGGCCACACCTTTCTGCTTTTGTAGACATTTATAGAACTTTCAATGGCCCATGCCTATAGATGTTGCCATGGCGAAAATGAGCTCAATTGGAGTAGTCCCAAGGAGGTGTTCGTTCAAATGCCAAGAGTGGTTTTTGGCAAAATTGGAGCCGGGGTGGCTTTGAGGCAATACGGCGGACTTCCTGTTGGCTGTGGGTAACGGTCACAGTTGTGTTTTTTTGTATGTCTTAAGGTGATGCACACCTCACCCAAGTTTCATGCCTGTACAGCAAACTTTAGTGTCACCAGTCTCCATTGACCTTGTACGTTTGGCCTCGCCCCCAAAAAATGGGGGTGTGGGGGCACATATTTTTTTCAGTTTGTTAAATTTTTCAGCGGGTCTGAGGTGTGTGCAAAAAAAAAAATAAATTGTGTTTTGGTTAACGTTTAGAGGGTCAAAAATGCATTCGAAATGCAGTCTTTGACAACCCCATTCATTTTTAATGGGAAAGGTTTTTTGGTCTGTCGTTAATATTTTGGACACTGAGCAAAAATGCTGAAATAAAAATAGAAGCATGAATCTCTGGATCGACCCACACGTTTTGATCTATATTTTGTGGAGGTTTTCTCAAAGCTGTGAGAGGAGATACGAACCGAAAATTGGCGGGAGATTAGCTGGAATAAATTTTGAGATAGTAATATAGTGTGCCCAAAAACTGAGAGCAAAAACAGGAAAAACAAAAAGGAGAAATTAAGTTGAGGGCTCTGTGAATAATTTATGGGCTGATATATGGATAAACATGCATGTTAAGAGAATATTTTACTGTTTTTATATTGCTCTGGTTTTTAAAATGGTATTGACTAGCCTGCAGGAGCGTGAGTCTAATTTTAATTTTACGTTTTTCCTCAATTTTTACATGTTTAACCTTTAAAAGAACACAACAGGTGCTTAGGCCTCAGTGTTATAGTATTTTGTGTTAAGCTTGACAAAATATTTGCAAGTGAACAAGCTGATTTTTTTTCCTACTTTTTCATCCCCCCAAAAATCAAATGTTTTGTTTACCTTGGCTTTGGGCACACAGAGGTTGTTGATTTAACACAGTGCCACATCAGACCCAGCCTGATACAAACTGGTTGTAAGCTTTTTAGCAACCTTTGTAGGCTCTTAGTTGTTTAAAAGTCTGAGCAATGGTACTGTACAGTAAAAAAAAATTAATGATGTCTGGATAGCTGATGCTAGCCCATTTCTCCATGTCTTTTGACCAGTTTTGCTTTGGAATGAGATGGGGGCCTGCTTGTCAATTAAAACTACTTTGTTATCATACTGCTGTCATTATCAAGAGTTTAATAATAAATTTAGGACGGTTTCACTCCCCCCACCCCTCTCTGTGGACCCCCCCCCAGCCACCAACATGGCCGGTGATCTTATTTGACCCCATTGGAAGTCACATGATCAAAAACTATGAATTCCATAATGCCCATGTTGCTCATTTCTTCATAAAAAAAATGAATGAATGAACTGTCATTGTTGCACAGTCCACTCAGTAAACTTATGCTGCATTCAGACCAGCATAGTCCAGGGTCTCGGTTCGACTGGCCGGGGAATGCCGATAATTTCACACCTTCGTTGGTTTGGGTTGCATTCACACTGCAGCAGACCAAACTGCCTGGACAATGTCTCGCAGTTGCGACAACTGCTCGTTGGGGCGCGGTAGGCCGTAAATCACCACTGACCAGGAAGAAAAAAATCTCGACGAAGAAGAAAAATCGGCTCATCGATTGGCCAGACTGAAAACGGAAATCCGTTCCCTTCAGCCGGGTTATTTGTCCGCCACAAACGAGACATTTTAGCTTTCTCCTCAGCTTTCCCCATTAAAGGATTTCTGGATTTGCATGGTTGTCTTTATTATTTTCCTACCCAAAATGTACTACGGAAAACCGTCACTTCCTCCTCTTAGACTACGTGTTGCTATGGTTACACAAACACCGAAGGGCACATTCCGCCCTTTGGTCCACTGGATAGTCTGTTTGGATTCACACTGCAAGTGGAGCGCACCAGACTTCATTTGCAAATGAACCGAGACCCTCGTTTTCAGGAGGACCAGACTTTGCTTGTTTGGTGTACACCAGAATTCCAACGCACATTCAGACTGCACCAAAGGAACCGATCTATCTGCGGAACCCTCTATTTGGTCCTTTTGGTCCGAACTAAACAGTGGCCGTCTGAATGTGTCCTTTAGTTTATTGTGGATTCCGGAGGGTCAGAACAAAATAAAAATATAATCTGACCTCCACCTCCGTTATCAACATCTCAGTGTCAGACTCCGTGAAATTATTTTTTTATGTTGCCCTTTCCTGCAGGATTGACGATCATTGTTTGACAGAAGGGGCGTTTTTAATCATTTGCATAGTCATTAGTGGGAGGAGCTGAGGCAGAGTAAAGAGCATGTGCGCTGGTTTTCACGGTGAGGTGGGATGTATAACGAAAAGGAGCGGAGAATCGAGCGTGCGCACAAGTTTATACATCTGAAAATTTCTGTGCACACGTACTTTTCAGATTTTGTGAGTATACAATCTTTCAGTATGAAAGCTGTGCAATCCTTTATACATGAGGCCCCAGGTTTTTTTGAAAGGCAAAACATTTTTCAGTAAATGAGCAGATGGCAATGGCTTGCAGACTCTGTGGTTTGTGGACTGTAAATAATAATTTTCCAGTTAAATCAAGAGCACAGCATTAGCTAAATCAGTGACCAAATGATTATTTTGAAAATAGGCTTCAGAAAAGAAGAATTTGAATTTACCTTTGGAAAAGAATTACCTTTATTGAGATCAACATTTGTACCACAGCATGCAAGACACCTGTTGTACGGTTTTCATGAACAGGAAAAAGTTTGGCTTTTACTGGCATTCTCAAGTGAGCTGTATCATGCTGTGTTTGACAATTTTTTTTTAGTTCACTCATTATAGGTTAACCATGTCAGCAACAATAAAAAAAAAAAAAAAAAAATTCTCTTTTTCTTATAATCAGGTACAGAAGCAGGTCCATCCAAACCTGGCGGCCAAGGAGGATGCCCTCCATCATATTGAAGAGCTGATCTTGCAGCTGCTCAACATGCTGTGTGTGGCCCAACCTCGCTCAG